>BSBK01004290.1:507500-1107500 GCA_027943335.1 Chamaecyparis obtusa | reverse complement strand
GGGAAGATGTGTACAGTTTCAGATATGATTATAACATTGTAATATTCAATGTTGTTTAGTGTTTTATCATGGAATTAATGTCATTTGTGTTGATCTTGTATGAAGTTTGAGTTATTCCCTTGAATTAATGTCATTTGTGTAGCTTGGGTTTGAATGTGTATTGGCTTTAAAATTTTGATTGAATTTACATGAAGTGTGTGTTTGAGCTTTGACATTTGATTTGTGTGTTTGCATCTTAGCATGCACTAATTGTTTGTTTGTTGAAGTGACTTTTGATCTTTAATGTTTATTGTTTCATTTTGGTATACATTAGTTGTTGAATTATGTGAACTTCAACCATTTATTTTGAGAACTATGGTATTCACTTTGTGTGCATGTTTGGATTTTTGCATATTCCTATTGTATTGTATGAACCTTGTGTGAAGCATTTGAGTGGATTTTTACTTCCCCTTTTGTTTAATTATGTTGAACTTTTCCCTAAATTGTTTGTTAACATTCAATCTACATCACTCTGTGTGTGTGTGTGCGTGTGCGCGTGTATTTTAACTTTGGTATTTATTTACATTGTGTGTGTGTGCATATGTGTGTGTGTGTGCATTTGCTATTTACTTACTGTATGTACGTTTTGACTTTGGTATTTTGTGTGTGTATTGACTTTGCTATTTAGTTTGTATGTGTATTTTGAATTTGGTATTTACTTTGTGTGTGAGAACTAACTTTATGTGAAGTGTATTTTGACTTCAATATTTAATTTGTGTGTTAAGCTTTGGCATCTACATGCGTACGTGCAAGAGTGTGATTGTGTGTGTGGTTAAACTAATGTTATAAGAAGTGTAGTTTGACTTTGGTATTTACTTTGTATGAACTTACTTTGGCATTCACATTGTGTTTTTACTTAGGCATGTTTGAACTTCAACAATTACTTTGACTGAAGTTTTATTAACTTTTGCACGTGTTTACGAATGAAAAGCCTTTAATAAAGATCACTTTGTGTGGATGTATGCATATTTGTGTGTGCACATGTATGCTTGGAAGCTAACTTGATGTGGTGTGTGTGATTGAACTAATTTTAGAATTCACTGTCTTTGTGCAAAATATTTTTTTTTATTCACTTTAGATGGCGTGTGCTTTAATTGTCATATTTAAATGAACTTAATGTGTTTTTATGGTTTAGATGTCATGTGTGCTTAATTTGTGTTTGAGGCTTACGTGACGTGTTTGCAGTATAGCATATTACTACATTCCTTGTGCTTATTCTTTGTGTGAAGCATGGCATTATATAATTTATGTGCTTTTGTATGGTTATGTTTAAACTTTGAAATTCTGTGTGTGTGCACACGCGCACATGTATACAAATATTTGTTTTTTAAAGCTAATTTGGTTTTCACAATGTGTGGATTATGTGTATTTGTTTGATGAGCACTTGAGTACATAAGAAAAATTGCATTATAAAAAAAAAACTAGGTTTTGTTTCTATTCCATTTTAGTTTTATTGTGTTCACATTAGTTTTTGGTGATATTGTTCAACAAAATCTCTAAAGTCAATTTTTGGAATTAGGAACTAAATTAGAGGTTGAGGCAGTCTTACTAAAACCCCCAATAGAAAGGAACAAAATACATTTTGAAGGTTCAAATTTTGTTCAAGAAGTTGAAACTTTCTCAAGTTCTTTGAACATTGACATTCATTGATTAGTTTTTCTTAGGCCACAAGCCATGATGGAATGGAAGGAAATGAGAAATATTTCAAAGTTAAATGATAAGTGGAATAAAAAAACCTTAGTTTGCATACCAAAGGTTAAGGAGGTCCCTAAAACCCTAAAACCCACAATAGATTTCAATTCCTATCATAAGCCCCAATATGTTTTGTTCCCACTAAAACCTCCAACATAATGGAACAAAAGAAATTTTTGAATATTTGAACATAGACATTTGTCGATTAGGCCACAAAATTTGACAAAAAAGAAAGAGAAATGTTTTGAAGTTCAATGGTTAAAAAACCTCAAAAATCATCAATTGATTGGCACAATTTATTTGCAAAAGTGATAAAACAGTAAGTTAACCTTGATGAGTTTTGGGTTCTCATTTCACTGTCATAAGTTCATGTCCACCATGTAACCTCTAACCAAGTGGAACATTGCATTGGTATGACGAAAATCAAAGAATTGAGTTGTCTTTGGGACCTTGGAACCCAACATAATATACCTACATGGCATAAAAGCTCCAACATTAGTGGAGGTTAGGGTGTATGGCAACAAGAGGCTTTGAATGGTACAAGAAACAAGTTTGTTGTGGTTAGGGGTGTACTAAGTGGGACCTACAAGATGGGTGGAAAGAAAGCTTTGGCACTCGAAGACCACCTTATTGGAAGAGAACAAATTGGGGCCAAAACCATATTCTGACAGGGTTGTTCCTACATGCATAGAGAACCTGGGAAGGTGAGAGTTGATGGAAATGTATAGAACTTGAGAATGTGATTGTCAATTTAGTAGGGACCTTGAGATCAAATTTTGATGCGGCTAATGGTTGTGTTCCGGATGGTGAGATGGATATCAACCAAATTAATACAAAGAAGGGATTGGTAGGGTAAGAAATCCTTAATATTCTTTAAAAAGTTGCAATCTTTAAAGCTCCAAATTAAGGAATGAAATAGGTGTTCCTTCAAAAATATTTTCAAAGAGAAAATTGTTATTGAGAAAAGCTTGCTAGTTTGCATGAAAGCATCATTATAGATGGAATAACATATATAGAATTCAATGAGGAAAAAGTTTTGAACACTCAATATAATGAGGTTCTTCATAGAGTAGAATTTTTTTGGAGAAAAAAATCTAGAGAATATTGGCTTAAAGATGGAGATTGTAACACAATTTTTTTTCATAATTCAATCAAATCCAAAGCTTTGGTTAATAGGATAAGTTCCATGATAACTGGTCAAGGCTAGAGGACAAAGGATATGGAGGTAATTAATAAAGAGACACAAGTCAAGAGCATTTGGATTCCATTCGGGCAATAATACCTGAAATAATTTTAGCAAATCAAAATGAGATGTTGACGGAGAAGATTATGAAGAAGGAAGTTAAATTTGCTTTGTTCAGGATGGGAGGAGAAAAAGCTTCGAGCTCGGACATGCTTCTTGCTATCTTCTTTCAAAAATTTGGTACCTTTTGGGGGAAGAGATTTGACAAGTGGTTGAAGAATCTTGACAAGATGCAATGGTATTGAAAGATTTGAATAATACTTTTATCACTCTTATCCCGAAGAAAGATGAGTGTTAGACATTCAAAGATGATAAGATCATTTCCTCATGTAACACTATTTATAAGATCATCTCTAAGGTGATTTATGAGAGATTAAAAAAGGTATTGAGTTCAATCATCTATGAGGAACAAACTAGGTTTGTGTCAGGTTGATCAGTTTTTGAAGGTATTATTATTGTGCATGAGGCTTGTAATTCCATCAGGTGCGAAAAGACATAAAAGATGTTCCTAAAACTCGATATTAGGAAAGCTTATGACCAAGTTGATAAGAGGTTTCTTTAGAATGTCTTGGATTGGTTTGGGTTTGGAGCTTGATGGATACAATGGATCGAAAGTTGCATGAGCTCCCCAAGGTTTTCATTGATTATCAATGGTAGCCCATAGAGGTTTTTTCATTCTTCAAGAGTTCTTAGACAGTTAGATCCTCTATCTCCTTTTTTGTTTGTCATAATGGTGAAAGTGTTTGGAAGGCTAGTGATGAAAAGGAGAGTAGAAGGGGCATGGAAATTAGTTAAGATTGTTGTAGGGGTGGATGCAATGACACATCTTCAATTTGCCAATGACACATTGCTAATGGGGGATGCCTCATATGGGGAAGCAAGAATCGTGAAGAAGACTCTTGACATGTACAACAAGTGCTCAGGGAATAAGCAAATTGACATTTCCAGAATCTTGGGGATCAAAGTTAGTTCATTGCCAGGGAGATTCCTTGGTACCCCACTTTTTGCAAGGATCTCTAAACTTGCACTATGGACTACAGTGGTGGATAAGTGTCTTAGCAATTTGGAGGGGTACTATCCCTAAAATTCCTTGTAAAACTCTCAAATTTATAGGTATTAAAATTATAAAATTTATGTGGAATGGGAGTCAAGAACATGATAAAATTTTGTTGCTAGCATGGGAGAAAGTGTCAACCAAAAGTGGTTGGAGGGGTTGGTCTGAGAAATTGGTCAATTCTTAATAAAACGTTAGGGACCAAGTTAGTGTGGCCCATATGTACAAAAATGCAGATCAGAAGTGGGCACGTATCTTGAGGGTGAAGTATGTTGATTCCCAGGAATCAAAGCACATTCTTACTATTGCTGACCCTCCCAAGGGCTCTTTAATCTAGAATTTCATAATCAATTGTAGACATGTTACTACTAAACAAATTCCTTGACACATTGGTAATGGTGAATTAGCAAATTTCTAGAAAGATTCTTGGGATGGGCACCCATTTTTATATGAAGATAGGTACAAAGAATTTGATGTCACCTTAGAAATATGGGGTAACAAAGTGTTAGAATTTATGGAGAAATTTGAGAGAGATGGAACAAGGACCTAACAATGCAAATTAGCTCAAGAGCTAGTGCTTAGATAATAATCAAACTGCCATGCTCAAAGACATCCAAAGAAATAGAACAATTTTGCCTTCTACAGGTAGGGATGAGATAATTTGGTGTGGATCGAATTTAGGGTATTATTTAGTGAAAGTGAGGTACAAAATTATAGAAGCAACAAAAGAAATTGAGGAATGAAAGAATGTTATTTGTTGGTCGAAGTATGTGCTGCCTAAGTTAGGACCATTTCTTGGTTAGTGCTACATGGTTGGATTCTTACAAGAGACAAATTAAATAGACTAGGGTTTGTTGGCCCTTTCCATAATAATCTCTTGCTCTAATGTAAGGCAATAGGAGAGGTTTGGGTTGAGTTATTGAGGAAATTTGAATGGTTCACGGTGCTCCCACAAAATTTGGCAAACTTGTTCTAAAACTGGTTCATTCCAAAAGGGAAATCAATTTTCTCTAGCATATGTCAAGTATGTCCAACTATGATTGTTTGGGAATTGTGGATATAGAGGAATAGAAGTATTTTTCAAGACAAGGAGAGTATGCAAAACTTGCATAGAAGAGTTGAGGTGGTTGTTGTTAGACATATTGAGATGTTGGCATTGTTCTTGTTGATGTCAAAACCTTCATACCGACATCTTGGCAGTATCAATTGGTTGTCAGTTTTGGTTATGTACCTATTGGTTGTCAATTAAGTATCAGAGGTTTTAGTTATACACAAGATAGGTTCAATATGTACAGTTTTGGTGTTTTATGGTGGGTGCAGTTGGTTTTACTCATAGGTTACGTATTTTGGTACACTTGTTGTATTCTTTTAATAATTTATAGTGCATGGTTTCTTCTATCAATTATTATTGACTGCTATGCTTACAATGTTCCTCTAGGTGTTCCTGATATCTGGACTTTCTTACAGGTCATCAATTAGCTTTTGGTATCGTATTTTGGACTTGTTCTATATAGTGTCATCTATCAGTGGGATTAGAGTTTTGGCGATCAAGACATGGTCTTAGCTGTGGTGTTTTGACAGTTTCAGTAAATGTAATGTGCATTGTAAATATCTTTAAGTGCGATCTATATTTGGGTCTCATGGTAGTGTGTTATAAAGTTTTCATAAGTAGGTCCTAGATTTATGATCAGTGGTAATATATTAAATACAATTGTAATATCTCTTTAATTTGGGGGTGACATTATTTTGGTGTGGAAATGTGTATGATTAAATATCTATACAAATGAAGAAAACCTTTTTTTATTTGAGATATATGAATGAGATAATGTGAGTGCGGGAAAAGATAAGAGAGTTGTAAAAGGAGTCTTTAAGCGAGTTCTTGACGGTGATGTGTGACTTGCTTCTGGGGAAATAGAAGCTACAGGGTATGGTCATGGAGCCATACCGTCTCCTGTAAATAGAGTGCCAGACATCTCTGGTTAGAGTAACAAAAGAAGGAAGTCAAGGAGCTGCAATCTCTGAATAAGCAATAGTATATAGGGCAGCATAAAATGAAATGTGCCTCTGTCTCAATCTCAAAAAATTGGGAGATCAGGAAGGGCTTTTGCATACAGATTTGTAATGGATTAGTATATAGAGAAAAGATCAGCAATTGGATCTAGTCTTGGATGTGGTGATTGAGCTTAATTGTTGAACTATTTCATGCATATTCGGATGCAATCTTATCAGTTCATATTTTTATCTATAAAAAATATTTTTTTGTATAAGGGTAATTAGCTCGACTGATAGTGAGACAACCATAGTGAGCCTTTGTAAAAATCATCTTAATCGATGTCACCTTAACTGATGTTTCATTTCATGAAAATTAGCTTGTGGTTTTTCCCAGTTTGGGTTTCCATGTAAATTTTGGTATTCCTTGTGTTGGTGTTTATATGATTTCATGTTTACATCTATTATAATTGCTTGATGAGGTTATTGGTAGAACAAAAGTTAATATTGATATAATAGTTATTATCATTTGTGGTTTTTGGGTTTACTGACAGTTTTTAGAAAGTGATTGTGAATAACTCATTCACCCCCCCCCCCCATCCCCCCCCCCCCCCTCTCTTAGTTATTTAGCTTGTTTAACAATTGGTATTAGAGTTAGGTCCCTAGAAGATAGAGCTTAACCACTTAAGGAAGATCTTGGTTGTTTGAAGAGATAGAAGGAGAATACTATGTTGATGAGGATTGGTAGATCATGATGAGCGGCATTGAGAGTACTGAATCCGAGAATGGGGAGATGAAAGAAAACCCGAAGGAAGAAAATGCATGTATCAGTAAGATGAGGGATTAGATTTGGAAGTTAAAAGCAATACATAAGGAAGTCAGTTGAGAATTGAAGGAATCAAAAGAAAAAGTAGCAAACCTAGATTAGGAAGTAAAGGAATCAAAAGAAATGGCAACACACCTTGGAAAGAAGCTAGATGACAAGAAGAATATCGATGGTTGGCTAGGGCCTCAAAGTGTGAGGTCACATCAAAGGTAAAGATTGAATTATCAATTCACATGTCCATGTTACTTGCATTTGCACTTGCACCTACTCTTATGGCATCCATATCTCATCAATTTGCATCTTTAGTTTTGCTTCTTGCTGCTTTGGGGGTGAATGGTGAGTTTTCATCTCTCTATCCCAAGAGCCTCCACTTAGCACCTCATTGCTTGATATCCCTTTGTTTTCCTTAACCAATTAACATGCTACATATATAAGTGATGTTTAATGCAAATCCTTCAAGATAAATTTTGAGTAGAGCCCATGCTCGAGTTTCACCATTGGAAATCTTCTCTATCAAATTCTTTGCCTATTTCCGTGCTCATTACGGATAAAGCTTCATCTTTTCCTAAATTTTTCACCACCCCACTAGTGATATGCTCAATAAAGTGGGAGCAAAATTTAATATCGTATATTACACCCTATGTAATTTTTCATCACATAATGCCTCCACTTAAGTCGAAAGTTGAGACTCCACTTAAGCCTTCAATCATCTCACTTGCCTTGTCATCTCCCTTGTTTAGATTCTTGAACAAACAACTTGTTTGGTTCACAACGCATGTGCACGCACCACAAAGACATCCATGCAACACATTCATCTCACAAATCTGCAAAATGGTGGCAATTGATAGGAGAAATCCATTGGACATGTTTAGACTCGCTTGTTTTGCCTCATTTTCCATCCTAGCACATCTTTAGTCATGCAAATCACTCTCAGCATCTCTCTCTCTCTCTCTCTCTCTCTCTCACACACACACACACACACACACACACACACACACACACACATTTAGTGAATGGATGTATGTACGTATGCATGTGTGTATGAATGCAAAGCATATTTATTTGTATGTATGTTTATGTATGCATGCATGCACATATATAAAAACATCCACACATTTCATATGTACATACATGCACATAAAAACATACATATGTACATACATTTATGTATGCAAATACATAAAAACATACATCCACGCATTCCATATATACGCATGCATAGAAACATATGTCCATGCATATATGTGTGTATGTATGCAAATACACACACATGCTTGTGTGTATGAATGAATGAATTAAGGTGAGTGCATGCATGCATGTATTCATGAATGAATGAATGCGCATACATGCATGTTTGTACACAAATATTTGTGTGGATGTATGTTTCTACGTATATAAGCATGCATGATTGTATGTAATGCATGCATGCATGCATACATAAACATACAAACAAATATGCTTTGTATGTATGAATTAATTAATATATGTATGTATTTATGCATGCATGAATAAAAGATATCAACTTTTTTTTAAGTATGTGTGCACAAATACATATATATGCACACACAAACTATAAATTTTAAAAATACACATACACATGAATATAGAAATGCATAAACATAATTCAATATAAATATTGAAACTAAATCATGTAAAAATTTAATAGTACTACACCTTATCACGTAAAAAATAAGATTCATGCATCATCACGCACAAAAGTCAATCTTACTCAACCTTGATGCATGGACAAACACATTAGGCATAGCATATGCTTTTGATGTACAATGGTAATATAATTTTATTTTAGAAAAAAAAAAACTAGAATAATACATGTGCACAATTCCGGCATGCCATGAAACTTGATGACATACCTACAATTACACATTTGAAAAAAGGGTAATGATTAATAACCCATATTCTATAGCACACAAATTTACATCTTAGACATGTCTACAAAGGGTAATGATTAATAACCCATATTCTATAGAAGCACACAGATTCGCATCTTAGCCACATATGTCTACAAGGGCACCCATTGTCACACAAAAAAAACATCTATTTATACATCACCATTTGATAATAGGGTACACAAATAAGCTTACTATATATACTTCTAGGCAAGGATTGAATTTCTTATAAGAAGGTCTAAGGTATGTTCCTTATAGACACTATTCTAGGCTTTGACTTTCTCCAATAGATTGACACTTGGTCAATGTCATTAACCTTAATAAAAAGTTATACCAAACACTACACATTAGTTAGATGAAAATTTTCTATGATAATTTTATATAAAACTCATAAGAGTCAGCTAATCATTAAGTTGATTACAAGCAATTATCAAACTTACTCCATATTTTTATATAAAATCCATAAGACCTAATTAATCAATAAGTTGTTTACATGCAATTATCAAACTTACTCCATATTTTGTATAATATCCATAAGACCCAATTAATCAATAAGTTGTTTACATGCAATCAACAAACTTACTCCATGAATATGCAGCCTAATCCATTGGTTACTATAAACTTTAAAACTATATAGAAACCATACGACTCAATCACGTGGAGATCACTATAAACTTTAAAAAATAAATCCATACAACTTACTGATCTTTTATCTTCACACAAAATAAATTTTTAAAATACATATATAATTAGCAATATTAGTTAATTAAAATAAATTAGAACATTAAAAAACTAAAAATAACATGAAAACAAAACAAAAAAGCCTCATGAAGGATGTCCATGGCCATCCTCAAGAGTTTGTGGAGAGGTATTTCTACCCCTCCTAAAAAATAATATATTTTTTATTAATTATAATTGTTAAGCAATGTTAACAAAAAAATTAGGCATTCATCTATACAATAAGAAATGATAGTATTCTTTGGCATTTGTTTTCATATTATTTCTTCCAAAATGAACCCTGCACATTTCACATTTCACACCTAACATTAATAAACCTTTTAACATCAATATCATCAAATAATGCATAAATGATGTTAAAGAAAATCTGTAATTAGAAGTCATAAATTATAACAGATGAAGAATTTGGCATATGCATAGTGTTATGGAGTCTATACATTAATTCACTTGAAAAGGGAATACTCATGGCCCCTTTCATTCATACTAGGCCATCATTCCTCTCTAACATTTGCAAGTCAGTATGTTAAAACTGTAAAGGAGATTGAAGCATATTCTAGCAATTAGCAAGAGGAGGATTTTGCTTAACATTTGCACAGAATTCTCTACACATAGAAACACTAATAAAGATGACTTGTCTATTTTACCAGTAGCTGCTACAAGTCCAAAGCATCTTGAAAATGACGTTGTGAAAAGTAAATATTCTTAGCTACTTCAAAGTTTTCGAATATAAATGATATTAACCAGGTTTTTCTTGAGATAATTCCAAATCTTTAGTGGGAACATAAAAAATCACTAAAGAAGATATTTCTAATGCAGGAAATGAGTTTGATCAGGATTTTCAATTTTTTGAAGCTTGGGCTCTTTGTTTTGGGATCTTTTCCACCTGAGAATTTGTCTTTTCAGGATTACAATTGTAGTCAAGATTTCCATTTTCTAAAGCAACTAAAGCTAAAATGGTGATGGAATTTCTGCTATGGCCATATACCTCCCTAATTGTACAGTCAAATTTGTGTTGAAGCTAAGCCAATATAACACTGCACTAAATATAATATGGTAATTGAGAAACAAAATGCAATACAAACAAGCAAACAAACATTTATAAAATTATGATTCAAGAGCCTCATGGCATATGAAATGAGTAACTACTGTTGTTTATTGCTGATTCTATTTGATCCAAATGTTTAGTGCTACAATGTATAGAAATCGAAACCTAAAGACACGGGAATGACAGAGACGGATAAAAATGAAAAATGAAGTCCTTCACTAGAAAGATAAGAAAATTGGATTTATTTAGAATAGACGAAGAATTAGGCATAGTGTTACGGGAAAGATTGGTTGAAGATAAAGAACCCACTATGAACAGAATAAAGATCTAAAAAAGGAATCAACTTCAATATGGAGGGGTTGAAGGCAATGGAAAGAGACACAATATTATAGTTATTAAAAGAAGAAGCTTTATAGTATAAATTTAAATGATATCACTAATAGATTGTAAATATGATTATAATTGGATAAGTAGAGATTTTTGCAACGACCGTACCCTGGTTTAAATTGTTAATGGTTGACATCACTTCATACTTATTTTCATAAAAATAAAAAAGTTGTATCAACAACTACCATAGGCTTAAATACAAACTTGAATAAAAATAATGTTAGGGAGACCAACCTAAATATAGGCTTAATAAAAATAATTTTAGGTGGCCCTCGGAAAATAGCCTTCAAAACTGTGAAATATTAATAAACTGTTGTATTTGTATGTTGAATTCTGATATAATTAATAAGATACTTCCTATTCAGACATCTGCTGTATATATTCAATATCTTTTAATCATATATCTCTGCATATATATAAGTTATTAGCAGACAATATTGGATGAGACGTGACTCATGAATGAGTCACGTCCCATCCTGCAATGCACCGTTTGATGTTATATTATTCCCTTGCGCTATTTTGGGTCGCACCGTTTTGTTATCTGCAGATTAACATTGTTTATTGATACATTATGATATGTATCGGGTTTAATAAACCCGATACCTATCATAAGGTATAATATTATGATAGGTATCGGGTTTGTTAAACCCGATACATACCATATTACAAATGCTTAGCAGTTTACATCATTTTGGCGCTGCAGGTTAATATCATCAGTATCATTATCGATACATATGTGGTGATTAATAATTATTTTGTTTGTTTATTTATTATCATAACATATATATATATATATATATATATATATATATATATATATATATATATATATATATATATATATATATATATATATATATATATATATATATATATATATATATATGATATCTAACCAAATATATTAATATATATAATATTATCCAATCTAATTAATATATATATATGATATTGTCCCATACATAAGAATATATATATTAATAAATTATCTGATCATAGCTATCAATCTCAACACTCCCTCTTAGCTAGATAAGATAATTTCCTTTGATGTGTTAGCATCATATTTTCATATCATACTGATATGAGGAATCACCATGCATTGTGACACCTAGTTTCCACATCACCCTGTGACATGAGGAATCACCCTGTGATACCTATTTCCATATCTCAAAGATATGAGGAATCACCCTGTGATACCTATTTCCATATCACCCTGTGACATGAGGAATCACCCTGTGATACCTATTTCCATATCTCAAGGATATGAGGGATCACCCTGTGATACCTATTTCCATATCACCCTGTGACATGAGGAATCACCCTGTGATACCTATTTCCATATCTCAAGGATATGAGGAATCACCCTGTGATACCTATTTCCATATCACCCTGTGACATGAGGAATCACCTTGTGATACCTATTTCCATATCTCAAGGATATGAGGAATCACCCTGTGATACCTATTTTGCATCACTGCACTAGTGATACAAGGATATAGCAAATAGAACATTACATTATATTTACATATAACCTCATTATGGTATGTGCACTGACAGATAACCTGTCTACCATAACAAATACACATTACAAGATCGTCATCTTGTAATCAATTACAAGTGTTCATTATCTAATAAGTCATCACTTATAGAAATGTACACAGGATGGTTAAGCCCATAAATATGTATGATATATATATATAAAATCATATTACAACCATACCAAGAGTTTCCCTAAAGTGATCAACTTTCACCTTTGGAAGAGCTTTGGTAAGAATATCCGCTGTTTGATTTCCAGTACAAATATATTCCAACTGAATTACCTTTCTTTCAGCCATATCACGAACATAGTGATAAGGAATTTCAATATGCTTTGATCTATCATGAAATACTGGATTTATTGACAATTTGATACAGCTTTGATTATCACAAAAGATAGTAGTTGGTGGTAATGTTTTACCAAATAGCCCATTGAGTAGTTTTCTAAGCCATACTACTTCTTTAGCTGCCATTGATGCTGCAATATACTCTGCCTCTGTAGAGCTTTGAGCTACTGAAGACTGCTTTCTGCTGATCCATGACACCATAGCTGATCCTAAGCTGAAACAACACCCTGAGGTACTTTTGCGATCAGTCATACTTCCAGCCCAATCTGAATCAGAGAATCCGTGAAGATTTAATTCTGTCCTATCATACTTGAGCCCATAGTTTAATGTGCCCTGAAGATATCTCAATACATGTTTTGCCGCGGTTAGGTGAATCTCTTTGGGATCACACATGAACTGACTTAATGCATTCACTGAGAAACAAATGTCAGGTCTGGTATTTCCTAAAAACATTAGAGATCCTATCATCTGTCTATATAAAGAGATATCTGCAGAATGTGATTCTGATGTTGCTTCCTTTAGTTTATGAAAATTTGTTTCCATGGGAGAAGACATGGATCTACAATTTAGCATGCCAAATCTCTTCAAGATGTCAAGGGTATATTTGCCTTGATTCAAAATGATACAGTCTGACTTTTGCGAAACTTCCAAACCAAGAAAGTAGTGTAAGAAACCTAAGTCCTTCATATCAAATTATTTGGCTAAGTCTTTCTTGCACTGTTGAATTAAACAATCTTCTCCTGTAATCAACAAGTCATCAACATATAGTATAATTATCAACATATTCCCTTTGTTTACCTTGAAGTAAAGATTTGGATCAGCATCATTTTTGGAAAATCCTAACTTCATTAGGTAGTTGTCTATTCTTGCATACCAAGCTCTGGGGGCTTGTTTAAGACGATATAATGCTTTCTTCAATTTACACACATGTGTTTTGGGATCATGAATCTCAAATCCTTCAGGTTGTTCTAGATATACTTCTTCTTCAATGGTTCCATTTAAGAAAGCTGTCTTGACATCCATTTGATGGACTTGCCAACCTTTAGTAGCTGCAATGGCTAGAACTGTTCGAATTGATGTGTAACGTGCAACAGGGGCAAAGATTTCTTCATAATCAATCCCTTCCCTTTGAGACAAACCTCTCGCTACAAATCTTGCCTTGTATTTTTCAATACTACCATCAGCTGCATGTTTGATTTTGAACAGCCATTTAGAGGAGACTATAGATTTTGTTTTAGGTCTTGGTACAATGTCCCACACATCATTCTTTATAATGGACTGATATTCTTATATCATTGCATCCTTCCATACTTGTTGTTGAATTGCATCAGTTACATTTGTGGGTTCTGAGTTAGAAAGTTCACTCATAAGTGCTGCATAGCTGGATAGTATGGAAGGCCTTTTTCTTTCTCTAACTGTTCCTGGAGGAGCACCAAGAGTCTTTCCTTCTTCTATGATTTTAGTGGCCCATAGAGATCTCTTCTTAGGATTTTCTAGTGTTGATAGATTTTCCTCATTTTCTTCTTCCTCAAATTCCTCATTTTGAATTTCCTGTGAGGTGTTTTCTTTTGATGGAACATAAGTTTCTTGTTCTATTGAATTTCTAACTTTATAGCAAGCTATGTCTTCCTCAAATATCACATCTCTACTTAATTCAACATGATTTTGCCCTGGTATTTAAATACGATATGCTTTTGAAGTTTCACTATATCCTACAAAGATACCTTTATTTCCCGATGGCTCTAACTTTGTCCTCTTTTCCTTTGGAACATGAATGTATACTGGGCATCCAAATATTCGAAGATTGCTTATATCAAGTTTTCTCCCTGTGAATGCTTCTTCTGGAGTTTTATTTTCAATGTGAGAGTGTGGACATCTATTTTGTATGTATACAGCTGTATTTGAAGCTTCTGCCCAGAGAGAGGTATCAAGATTTTGATCAAGAAGCATTGCTTTGGTGGCTTCAATAATAGTTCTATTCTTTCTTTCAGCCACCCCATTTTGTTGTGGATTATAAGGTACGGTATACCCCCTCTTAATCCTAGCCTCTTTACAAAATTGTTTGAAAATTTTAGATGTGTATTCTTTTCCATTGTCTGATCTCAAAATTTTAATTTTCTTCCCAGAAAGGTTTTCAGTAATAGATTTAAAATCTTTAAACATGTTTAGTATTTCCTCAGATTCTTGGTGTTTAAGGAAGTAAATCCAGGTTTTTCGTGAGAAATCATCAACAAAAATTATATAGTATTTGCAGCCTCCTATTGAAGGAACAGACATAGGTCCACATAAATCTGAATGTATTAATTCTAAAATACTATTAGTACTGCTCACACTATTTTGAAATGATCCCTTTGTGTTTTTGCCTAGTGCACTGAGCATTTCATGTGCCATATCATATTTAGATATGATCGGTACAATGTGATCTCTGACTCCATCGATAATTATCTTCATGGCTTTGTCGTTTCCTTCATTCCAATTTGATAAATCAGGTTCTGCTTCTGGTTTTATTTTGTCTGATTTGATGAAAGTTTCGACTTTATTTTCTTTCAATAACATTATAATTCTGACCTTCCATGATTGGAAATTATCAGCACCTTCAAGTCTATCCTCGAATCTGATCATGTTTGCCATTTTAAAAATTTCTGAGTTTATTAAATTTCTTGAATTTTCAGAACCAGAGCTCTGATACCATGTGAAATATTAATAAACTGTTGTATTTGTATGTTGAATTCTAATATAATTAATAAGATACTTCCTATTCAGACATCTGCTGTATATATTCAATATCTTTTAATCATATATCTCTGCATATATATAAGTTATTAGCAGACAATATTGGATGAGACGTGACTCATGAATGAGTCACGTCCCATCCTGCAATGCACCGTTTGATGTTATATTATTCCCTTGCGCTGTTTTGGGTCGCACCGTTTTGTTATCTGCAGATTAACATTGTTTATTGATACATTATGATATGTATCGGGTTTAATAAACCCGATACCTATCATAAGGTATAATATTATGATAGGTATCGGGTTTGTTAAACCTGATACATACCATATTACAAATGCTTAGCGGTTTACATCATTTTGGCGCTGCAGGTTAATATCATCAGTATCGTTATCGATACATATGTGGTGATTAATAATTATTTTGTTTGTTTATTTATTATCATAACATATATATATATATATATATATATATATATATATATATATATATATATATATATATATATATATATATATATATATATATTATATCTAACCAAATATATTAATATATAATATTATCCAATCTAATTAATATATATATATGATATTGTCCCATACATAAGAATATATATATTAATAAATTATCTGATCATAGCTATCAATCTCAACAAAAACAAAAGCAGACATGATTAGACATAAAATGTTGTATATAAATTATATTGTCAGTGATAGTTAAAGACTGGTATGATAACAAATCCATCAAGATTTGTTGGCAAACCTTATGCCTTCACTTTGGCTGAGATCAGATTAAAATTCTCAAATTAAGCAGCAAAAAAATATGATTTAAAATTTGACAGTCTACAAACCATCAACTTCCAGGGCTGTGCTTAGTGCACAAACATAAATTCTCAATTTTCATGCACACAATAAACTTTTTAGAAATACAACATAATGGAAAACTCTCAACGCTTGGGAAAACCTACCCTCTAAAATCAGGTATGTGGATACTCTTCAGCCAGATGAAGTCTTCACAAATCACATGTATAACCATGAAGATGAAAAGCTGATTTTTACTTTCTTTTTCAAAAATCAAAACTAGTAAGAGCAACATCCAAATATGGCATCAACTTTTTCACGAAGCTCAAAATGTTGTCTATTGAAATTAGGGGGTTGATGTCTCATCTGATGAGCCTCAATCGTAGACCTCAGTATTTATTTCTTATTATCAGTCATCAAGTCCTTGAATAACTACATACCCAGTTGCAAATACACAAGAAGGTGGTCACTAAAATAGCATAAAGCAACCATGCAAAGGAAGTCATCATCACATCTTGTGTTTGTTTCCTTATCGACTATTTTAATGATTTGGGTTTCAGTTTTATGATTCTTTTGAGTTGGGTTTTGTTAAAATATCATTTTCAGACCTTAATTAAAAGTCATAATTTAGAAGAGAGGAAGAATCAGGCATAGGCATAGTGATATGGAGAAGGTTGGTTGAACATAGTTTGTCTATTGATGGACCATTCTCTGTCCAGTTCACCTGACATAGGCTTAAAAAAATAAAGCAAGGGAAAATCACTCCTAAGCAAAGAAACCTGAATCACTGCAAAAGCTATACTAGTGTTCCCAGCCAGAGCTCTTCAAAAGTTTTTCCTATAGGGTTGCACTTCTTGCAAACAAACTCTAGCTAATCTAAGTTTTAGGTACTATGCATACTCTTTATAGAAATTGCTTTCAAATTATTTTTAGCAAATTCAAATCTATAGCATTAAATTAGAGAACACACTGTCCAAAGATAGTTCACATTGCTTCCAAATTGATTTCAAATGACCTAGCAAACCTATTTCAAAGAAAACTACTAAGATGATAGTCTTATTCATTCAGTAGTAAAAACATACTACAACAATCAATTTGACAAGGTTCCAAACACCATGAGGAGGATTTTGATTTTAGAAAATTATATTCTTTTGTAATGTTGCTCTGTAATTTAAAATTTAAAACCTTGCACCATAACGATTTATTCATTATAAATAATGAGTAATCTAGCATCCCTAAAGTTGTGTTCTTCTGATTATGTTTCTTTTCTTTGACTCAACTAAGAGGAAAACTACAATATTCGTGTAGCATCAAATCTTCTCTATAGGATGATAAAAACATACTCCACGAAACAATTGATTATAAAGAATGAAAATTAATATTTAACTCTATCTATATAGAAAACAACCACACGAGTATATATAAACACTAAAATCTCCAAAATAAGAAGTTTGAATTCTATGTGCACACCTTAGCAATCTATTTGCAGCTCATTTTCAAGAAATACAATTCCTTCAATCCATCTTAAAATCTCTATCAATCAACAAATACCATGCATATATTAGAATTTTCATATATAACTACAAATTTAAAATATAAAAAAATATGTGAAGTGAATAAATGGGTACAAAGGCATATATAATGTATGCTTGTTTTATGGTAGGCTTGTCGTATTCTCTATCTTGAATGCTTTGCTGCCCAAAGCATCTTACTTTCCAAACAAGGACAGAGTGCAGGTGTTGTAAAATCATCTAAAAGTGTGCCTGGTTATAAGAATAATCTTGTATGTCTCTACGCACAAATTTTCTGATGCAAGTGAGAATTGAAATACCAAATATACATCAAGAACAACAGAATAAGAAGTGAATATACAGAGAAGACAAGCAATTTTAAAATAACTTATCAGCAAAAAACACAAAACCCATATTATAAGCATATGAGAACTCCAAAAATCATTTAATTTGCACCTCCCCTCACCACTAGTTGAAGAAGCTCTTATATACTGTAACGCATTCATTATATCTGGTCATGTGATTAGATGATCAAATCATGTAATCAAGAAACAAAGTGTTGACTATTGTAGCAGTCTGGACAGCTCTAGACAGTTTGATAAGATTTTGTGTTTCATATTTTCAGCCTAGACTAATACAACATTCTAATACACATGCATTTAAAAGCATTGCAATTGGACTGATTTCACCTTTACTGTTGTGGGTTCTTTGTCATTTAGCTCCAGTTTCCACTGACAATTTGTTGTTTCTTCCCCACCTACAACAAATTAGAGTGTAAAAAAAATAATATCATTTGTTAAAAGTGTTTCTAGAACCTCAATGCAAAATTTAGATATAAAATGTGTTTCCAGAGGTATTCACCTAATTTAGTTTTTGTTAAAACTGAAGTTCCCATTTTAGATTTTGGGTTCAATTCTCCCATAAGTAATGGGGTCTTTCATTTTGTGGTTCTGGTATTTGACATACCTAGCTGGCCCTGTAAAAAGTGTTGGGACTCTGAGTTACTAGTGTTAGGTAGGTCTAATGGCAGCTGGATTATCTTCCTTAAATATTTGTTTGATGAGTAATTCCCAACCCAGCTTAATGCAATACAACACCATATAAATGCAAACACCTTCCACAACTAGGAGGGTCGATAACTGAGTTCATATTTACAAGATATGATATCAAAAATTGCCTTCTTGAAATTGTAATAGGAACGGTGTAAGTTGAATGAATGAATGCAGACAGGTTGGGTTATTTTAATAACACTACCATTGATTGGAAGCACTTGCCATATATTTGTGATATTTCTTTTGTTGAACACTTGTAATATTCCCAGTGTTACCCGAGGATGTGTCCCCAGCCTAATTTCTCCCATCTCAGTACTAGGGATGTTTCAGGGACTTAGGGACGACCAAGAGACATCCCCCCCCTTCCCAGATTTTCAAAATTTTAGTGGGGACATCCCGGAAACTTGGGGACATCACCAAGAAAAAGGGGACTTCTGGCCATACTGGGGACTGCTGGGGACACCCTGACTGTCCCCCGACTGTACTAGGGACAACCATCCATTCCTAATTGTTCTAATTTTTTATTTTTTTGTTGTGTTTTTTGAATTTCGTGGTTTTTGGATATTGATATGCAATGCTAAAATTTTAATCAAAAACTGAAACACAACTACTTAAAAAGCTAGAGGCTAAGAATGATTGAAAAAAACTGATGGAAATCTGATCTATTTTTTTTCTTCATATAACAATTCATTCAAGTCTGTACCAGACTGCTTACTATACAAATCTGATTTTCTTGGAGACTGCAAATGGATACAATGGAATCTAAACCTCCTGATTCTCTCACGCATTTGCTGAATGCTGTTGCAGATCCCCCCAAATTGATTAATAAACTACCTACAACTGCTATCAACTACTGATTTGACCTGGGCAACAAGAAATATTAGTTCTCCGCTATACAACTCTAGTAAATGGTGTTTTTTCTTGCTGCTGTTGTCTGATCTGAGTCCTGGCAGCCTGTAGCTATATGCCAACCTAAATTATGAATGCTAATAGTCATTTTTTTGCCTCCTTGCTCAAAGTCTACTGCTGGGTGGATTTGGGTGGAACTTAGGATTGTACGACAAGTCTAGGTGCTTGACATATGATAAATTTGCCTTCCTCACACACCAATTTGCGACTTTGATCAATTTTTATGGCCTCTTAAAACCTAATCTAAGTAATTTCATTCAAACACTGATCCAATATGGAGAACCAACTGATTTTAAACTAGCAGCACATAGCCTTTGGGCATTTTGGTTTTGTATGTTAAACATATTTACATATGATATTTTTTGTTATCACATTGCTGATGCATATATGATATTGAGATTGGACAATGAATTCTGATTTCTCAATTTTGAATGCATATTATGTTTTGAAATAATGAAATGTTGTAAACTTGTATGTTAAGGTTCTTTGATGTTTAACTGATATGCTTTATCCATATTTTCATATGAATGTCATGTACATTTGCAAATTTTCCTATATATTTTAAAATTTCCCTATAATTTATATAGTCGTCCCCTTTGTTGTCCCCTTGTCATTCCCAACTTTGGCAAAAAAAAATTCCCTCCCACAAACTCATCCCTTATCGTCCCTGTCCTAGAAACTTGGGGTAACCTTGAATATTTCCTTTGGAACAACTTTAGAAGCATGCCCTCTACGCTTTGGCTGTATGTTCAAGCCCCTTTTTTCAGTAAGTCATTAAAATTTGAGGCACGGGAATGGCCATGTTCCAGCCATATGTTAAACCATAGTTCAAAATATCGTTATCAACAACTTATCACCGAGGGCACAAAAAAAGAAGATATCAGCAAATATCAGAGATAAGTTAGGTACTTCTCGGGAAAATATTGGGAGCTTAAAAAATTGTTTAAATTTTATTAGAAATACATTTTTTTTGCAAAATTCAATAAGGAGATGCATCTAATGAGTCCGTAAATGTGTAAATAAACCAAATAAGTTGATCTAGATATATATAAATGCAAATATGATACAAAATTGCATCCTCATGTGGAATGCTGGTGACTCGTAGCCATAGTCTGATAGTCTGAACTATGAAGCAAACTAAAAATAGCAAATTGTCTTTGTAAATCTATAAGCAAATACAAGTGTCTAGTACAATATCAAAATACTCTACATCTTCCTCTTCCCCTTTCGAGTGAGCTGGACGAATGACACCATCATTTCTAATAAATTATATAATAGTCTAGAATATCAAAATAGTTCAAATTATAGCAGATATATCATTGCTCTAGAATGCTGCAAATGACCTTCTTTCTCCTCCAAACCCTTTCTCTCCTCTCCAATTCTTCTCTTCCAAACAAAAAAATGACTTTTTCCCTTTTGCTGAGCTATCACAGTCAAATATCTGGGAGTGAGCGATAAGTTTTTTTAATTTATCGTGATAAATCATGATTTATCACCGATAAATTACATATTTCTCTATGATATGTTGGCAACTTCTCTACGATAAGTTGACCTGTTTTATTGCCAAGAGAAAAACTTATCATGATAAGTTCATTTATTGTAGATATATCTGCGATAATTTGAACTATGCGCTAGACGATTACTAGAGATTTGGGTTCTAAAATACTGGTGCTCATTGCCTGGTTGATAATGAGCATAATAAGTTAATATATTTTCTGCAAGTCTATTTACAATTACAAATGGAAACTGTAAGTTGGATATTAAAAAAGGGCACCTAAATCCCTTTAGTTGCATGCTAGACCAAATGATGGGTGTAATACCCCAAAAATGGGCTATAGGTTCATTAACCTCCTATATCTTCAAAATCGAATGAAATTGATACAAAAGTCCTAACCTAAGGCACATCTGCACATTATTGAATTTTAATTGATTTTATCCTAAATTCTATGTTGGGGAATATTCCTAGCAATATTCTTATTTATCCTAATTATTTTTAATTTAATTATTATTTGGCGATAAATCTTATTTATCCTAAAGTTTGATTAATTGAATATTTTGAATATTTAATTAATCAGATTTAATACTGCCACTTAATTGTTTAATTAAATTTAATTAAATTATTCTTAAGTTGTATTATTTAATTGTGACAATAAATCAAAAATCTCATGACTAATTGATTAACTTCTTATTTAATTAATTAATGTCAATTGTCAAATTTAATAATATAATTTTTGGATAAAGTTTGATTTAATAATTGATTAACCCCATAAATCAATTGTTTTAATTCAAAAATCAGTTAAGTTGAAAATAAATCACTTTATTTTTAAATTAATTCAAAATAAATTATGCACAATCAGAAAAGCAAGCAACTAGAAATTAGCAATCAATTTTAAAATTGAAACTCAACATTTGATGATGAGTTGAAATTTAATCTAAACTCTATTTTGAGATAAAAACTGCTTTTGCATGATTTTTGTGAGTTAATTATCTCTAATTTTTTGTTAACTCAAAAATCAACCTGAGTTTATCAAGAGTGATTTATGGCTTTTCTCTTGCATCCTCAAAGCCCTGGATTTCTATAAAAATAAGGCTTAGCTCTTCATTTTCATCAACACTCAAATTTGCACAATTACTTTAACGAATTAGCGATTGAAGGATTGAACACTTGCGACAAGTGATTTGTGAGATCTTTCATAGTTGATCAGTAACTTTTGCATAGTTTCATATTAGAGTTTTCATAATCATTCATGGCATTCTTAGATTAAATCCACATTTCATTTCATACATTCTAGCTTAGATTCATATAGTTTCTCATTCTTATTGCATAGAAAATACAAAAATATAGCTTAATTTGCATTCATAGTCTTTCATATATTTTTCATTCAAATCTTTCGTTTAGGTGTTGCATTGTCACTAGTCTCAGTCTGATCTGAGAGTATCATACTCACATCTACTAGAAGACAGTAAATCGCCTGGTTAGTTTAGGTTCCATTTCATTACAGATTTTGGTTTTTGCTAACCTCTAATGTTTTACTGAAGTCTTGTGTCTACAGCTAGGTATAAAATTCACACACACATTTTTGGCGCCCATCATGGGGCCCTGAAATGGGTTTCCCTTCATTTCTATCAATCTTCTATCATTTCTCTATCAAAACTCCCCTGCTGCTACCTGTTCTGGTGTTTTTGAAGCAGTTTTTGAGGTTAAGGGTTTCAAGTTTTTTTTTCAAATTTGGTACTCTGTAGGACGTTATTTTTTGCTTGCAAAAAAGAAAAAAAAAATTTAGCACTTTTTCTATCAAAACTATGATTTTTAATTTTTTGTTCGTACTTTTGTACATCTCTATACGGATTCTCGCGCGAGATTTTTCATCGCACCGTGCAAAGTTTTGCTGGTTTCAGCACTTCCTCACGTGAGACTTCATCTTTCGTTGCACGAAACCATACTTCCTCACATGGGACCACATCCTGACTCGTGCGAGATTTTTCTAGAGACACAAAATTGCAGATTTGTACTTTTAGATTATTGATTTCTAACGCTCACTATTTGCTATTGATTTGTCTTGATTTTGTACTTTTAGATGTGTGCTAAATTTTGGATTGCAAAACATTAGACCTAAGGTATTCTTCTCAAGCTGATAATATTTTAATTTGGATTAAAATAAACTCTCATGTGCCAAGCTTGTGTGACTTTTCTTGCTTTCATATCACAGACTTCATTTTGGGCTATAAAACGAATTTAGATTTGCTTTCTGCATATCTATTACACATAGTAAATAGGCCCTATGAACACTATTTGTAGATGATCTTGAGAGATTGAGCTTCTTTCACTTGTTTATTCATGCGAAGCTCCTCTTGACGAAGGATCCCCTTGTAGGTAGGGAAGGTACTAAGAGCATCTCACGTTCTACTAGATTTGTGCATCTTCAACTTTTGATTGATACATTCTCTCTCCAAAAAGGTTAATAGATCATAAACAGTTGATATTATAGATCTTTGTGAGATAATCTTGGTCTTAGCGTGTCAGATTAATCTATCTGCTTTGTTTTGGTTAAAAGTGAAAAGGCTAGAGGACTATGCTCTACTCCCTTTTTGGGTAGTATCAGAAACTCAAATCCTTGAATCTAGAACCAGTCTCCATGTGGTATCTTTTGTGAGTCACCTTTAGAGAGGGTTAACCGTAGTGGACATTCCCTTAATTGGGTCAACCACGTGGACAAAACCTCAAGCGGTAATAGCCATTTTTGCTGTGGTAGCAGTAGCCGCTATATAAATGTCCTTGTGGAGGAAATCTTCACAGGTGTGGTCTCTTGTTGGGCTGTCAGATCTCCCTAGCAGCTCCTGATTGATTAATTTCTTGGATTGTGTCAAAACCCCGATGCGCCTAGATTGAAGTTCACCCTCTTGAGATCACAAAAGTTGCAGTTAGACCATTACTAAAAACCCTAGTGAGGCCAATTTTTTTCATTTTCTAGGAATATGTGTGTTATTGACAAACTTTTTGGAACATACACAAGTAGTATTTCTAGGGATTAGCACAATAAGTCACTATTGCTTGTTCATGCGCAAGGTTGCTTTTACCCTTGTTCATTATTTTCAGATGATTGCTTGCTTCCCTTACTTGTTTTACGTGCTTGATATCTTCTTGGTTACTTGAAACAAACTGTTACACAAATCTTTGAAATTTACATAACAATCTGATACTTAAACACTCAAAAATTGCAAAATCTAAACAAAAATCCTTTCCTGGAGTGAGAACTAAATTTTTCTATCAGAGAACAGCCAGTGCTGTGTCTCGAAATCTGTCTTAAAATATGTGCCTTGAAATCTGTGCTAGAACTGTCAAACTGTGTCCTTTTATCATGCGAGATTTCACTTTCTGAGCATTCTTTCACGTGAGACAACACATTCTCGCGCGTAGCTTGGTACCTCCTTGCATGAAACAACATTCTCTCACATGAACCTATCTTGAAATTTGCAAAATAGAGAGATTATTGTCAGTTGGTCAACTTTTCGTCAGATATGATTTTTGTCTCGGGTTTGTATGCCTACTTTCCTGGTGCACACTATCTGAAACTGCATGTCTAGAGTTGAGAAACAAGTCTTGGAATCTGTCAAAAAAATCATAGTTTCAGAAACAAAGTAGAGCTTATAAAGAATCCATTCATTTTCCTAAAGTGGTCTCTTGAGTTTGATTTAGCCTTCTAATTTATCGATTTGAGTCTTTTTCATCGTGTGTCAAAACCTTGTCAAAATTATCTTCAAATTCAATCTTTTTACTAAATGGCTAAGTGTTGTGAGCTCATGTCCGCCATCTGTTAGGCATCTACCCACACTATTGTGGCACAATATCCTTCATTTACATCTGATCTAATCTTTAATCACTTCAATCTTGACAAGGTTGCATCATTCGATCTTCTTGAATCAATTCATTCTTCAGTTGTCTTCATCTTATTCTTTTGCATCACCCAAGGTTAATGGTCGAAACTAGAGCTTCCTCACATAAGAAATTTGGAGAAGCACTCAATACTATCCCTTTGACTACTCACAAGGGTCCAACTCTTGAGAAACTCTACAATTTTGGTCTTTACGAAGATGACAGTCTTGGAAACTTTCGATTGAAAACTGGTTATATACCCCCTCCATCAACTCAAGGAGGTAATCAACAAACCCCTCCTCAATCTATCCCAGGGAGTCCTAAAACTCCTAAAATGTCTCACGGAGGGACACATCATGGGTCTCAAGGACATCACTCTCAACATGGTATGGATCAGGAACCTACACCTTCTAAAATTGCCCAATATGAAAATGATGATAACTTCAAAAGAATGATAAGCATTTCTTGAAGGAAGATAGAGAAGAATACTTTCTAGAGTTAGCTCATCAAGGAGCTAAACTTCCTCCAAACTTTAATGTTGAAGATATCATTATGCATGAGGAAGAAACTTCTATCATGGCTATGATGAAACAGATGCATGCCATGCAAGTCAAACTTAACAAACTTGAGAAAGAAAAGGAACCTAAGGAGTTCTCCATGGAAGCTCTATGCCCTTTTCCATTCGATAAAGACTTGTACATGCCACCATTCCCTAAAAGAGTGGAAATGCCTAAATATGATAAGTATGATGGAAAATTTGCTCCTCGAGATCATGTCAGAGAATTCTATACTCAATCTATGGAGTTCATGCACAAACCAACTTACTTAATGCATCTTTTCCCTCAATCTCTGGGAGGGTCAGCCATTCATTGGTTCTCAAAAATACCTCCAACTATCAAAACTTTTGAGGAGTTAATCAAACTATTCTATCAGCAATACTCCTACAATATTCAACATCCGGTCACCATGATCGACATCTGCAATCTGAAACAATATCCAGGTGAACCATTCCTGACATTTCTCAAAAGATGGAGGAAGAAATTTTCTCTATATGCTAGACCCATTCCAGAAAATGAGAAGCTAGAAATCTTCATCAACAATCTTGTTCCAGAACTCAACTACCACTTGCAAATGCAAAATCATACATCCTTTGATAAGATGGTAGAAAATGTGATCAAAATTGAGAAAGTACTTGTGCAAAAAGGAGACATATCACTTCAAAACGACAAGTATGAATCTGGATCTAGCTCTAAAGACAAAGGCAAAAACTGGAACAAGAATAAAGGCATTGTCACTGATGGCATTGTTGATAATATCTGTGCCCCATCTAAGGCACCCGCTTTCAATCTCATTGTTGGCACCCAAGCCATCAAAGCTGCTAAAGCTAAAACATCTGAATCTAACAAAAAGTCATTTGATTATAGACCTTGGGCTACAGATCCTAATCACAAATTCACTCCTCTTGGAGAATCCTTGGAATCTACCATGAAAACTCTATTGGAAAACAAAATCATCTACTTGCCTGAGATGAAAGTCTTTGATCCTGAACCTAAACTGAAATGGTGGAGGGAGAATGACTTCTATGAATTCCATCGCAATAAGGGTCATAAGACTAATAACTGCATCCGCTTGAAGCACATCATACAAGACAAAATTGATAAGGGAGACATCATGATTGATAATCATAAGAGAAATAATGATCATACAACATTCACAGAACCATTTCCTAAACATGGTAAAGAAGATTCTTCTTCTCAGCCTAATATGGGTGCTAAAGTCAATTATGCATACTCTAGAAACACATCAATATGGTTGAACCGTGTCTATCCAAGCATTGCAATGTCATTACAATTGTAAGAAGAGATAGATAAAATCAATCAGCTAATGCAGTTACTCAATCAAAAGCTCAGGCACACCTACAAGGACAAATATCGGATTCATCCAATGTACCTAAGGTGCCTTTCAATCTTTCATCTACTTCTAAACAAAAGGCTACATCTAAATCATCAAATCCTAAAGACACGAGGCCTACTTCATACAATATTGTTCAACAACTCCAGCAAACAAATGCTAAAATCTTGATGTTTGAGTTGCTTTGGATATCCGTAGCTCATAGAGCCATTCTAGACAAAGCTCTACTTGGATCCAGTGTTCCCGATGACCTTGATTTAGATAGATTCCAGACTATGGTGGGTCATCTTACGTCTCCATAGTATATTTCCTTTTCAGAAGAAGATGATAACTCCTTGATTCATTTGCATAACCAGCCCTTGCATATTGAAGTCTTGATCCAAAACCGTCATGTCAAATGTGTGTTGATAGATGGGGGCGCTGGTCTAAACATTTGTTCTTTCAGCTTGATTACACAATTGGGATTTTAAAAAATGGCCATTGATCCTAGAAATAAGATAACTATCAAAACATATGATGAGCAAGAAAGATCTTCAAAAGGAACAATTGTCCTACCTATCAGAGCAGGTCCTGTCATCAGAGATACTATATGTCAAGTTCTTGATCTACCTTTGGCTTACAATATCCTTCTAGGGAGACCCTAGATACATGAAATGAAAGCTATTCCCTCTACATACCATCAGTGTTTAAAATTTCCTTATGAAGGAGTAGAGGTGATGATTCCAATTGATCTGCATACAACTTGCAATACCTTGAAAGAAAGTGTTGATAAACTTGTTCCCAATAATAGAGAATCTTCCACTAAGTAGCTAGGCATTGCTTCAACATCCAAGATGGAAGACATTGCTAAAGAGGTTAAAATCAAAGAAAATGGTATGGGAGAATATACTATAGAGCTAGTCTTATCTTTGACATCTCTCCCTATCTCTCCTAAGTCTTATGGACAAACTCTAAAACAGTCTAAAAAAGATTCTAAAGAACCTCTTGAGGCATATAAAGGAAATTTTGTTGCAGAAAAAGTATCTAAACAAGAGTTTGAAGAAGATGAAGCTGTTCTCGCATGGCTATACAAAGATGAACCTAAATCTCAAGTTGTTCAAAAATGTGATGCTAAAATACCAAATATCCCTTCTAAGTCATATGGCCTAGGGGATAAACTGATCACAAAGATGGGATATAAAGGAAAAGGACCTCTAGGATTATAGGGTAAAGGTCTTCTGTCACCTCTTGATCATCGTGGCCGAGAAAACAAGAATACAACAGGTCTATGATATAAGAAGAAACCTTTCTGTCTTAGCAAGAACTCTCCACACATCTTAGAATAGATTGAGCCATCTACAACAAATCAATTAAAGGGTGAAACAACATAACAATCTGATAGTGATGATTCAGACACCATTGAAGATCTCATTCCCTATGAGCATTTTCCTAAAGAGATTAAAGACCTCCTTGAAGTTGAAGATGATCCAATAAAAATAATTAATGTAGTAGAAACACAAGAACCTACTATAGAGCAAGAGATAGTTGCAACACAAGAACCAGCTAATCTCGAAGACAATCAAACAGACAAAGAGGAAGATGGTAGTTATTCTGAGATAGATTATCATGAGTATGAATTCAAATCAGAATCTAAGGGTAACCCTTCTTAGGGTATTCACCCTGACTTTACTCATGTTCTTAGATTTCCTAGAGGCATAGATGAAGAATCTAATGAATATGAATGGGGAGCCATTCTAGAGGAAGATGAGCTTATTACAGAGAAACATGTTGATGTTATTCACCAATATGCAACTAAACCCAACGTAAGTCTAGAGTGAAATGATGAACTTATTGAGTTTGATCCACCGATGGCTGAAGTGGACTTCCACAATGACATTGAGCCTAGTCATGAATTGAATGTCTTAAGTTGTAATATCACCTTCGAACTTGAGCATCATCAGGTTAGGACCAATGATGAAAGATCCATATTTGTAAACATTCTTTCCCAATCTTTCATGACTTTGACTATCCAACGCCCTGACCTTCTTGACCAAACGTCCACAAACCCAAGCTATGGTATTTATACCTTTTCCAATGACTATGCCCTTGCTTGCTACCTAAATGTAGCTGAGCCTATGAGGAATTCCATTAGTGAACCAAGCATTAGCATGATGGAGTCGGACATCAAGTATCCTAGTCAGAAAAATAAGAATAAGAATAAAAAGAAAAGGAGTTCTGAGGGTGAAAACCACTTTGTGGCAGTCTCAGAACCTACAAAAGTAAAAATAAAAGACATATCCGAAGGTGAAAACCTCTCTAAGGTGCCTAAGGATGAAATATTTGATATCCTTCCAAGTCATTTACAAGACAGATCTCCAGTTCTAATTGAGCCCACTCAATCTATTAACCTGGGAACAGCGGAGGAACCCTAGTTGATCCATGTAGCACAATATTTGTCAGAAGAAGAGAAGCAAAAATTTACAACATTCCTAATAGAAAAGAAGATCAACTTTGCATGGAAATATTCAAATATACTAGGGTTGGATCCTTATCTTATAATGCATCATTTATCTATAGCTCCAAATGTTAAACCTGTTAATTTTTTTTTGAGAAAGACGCATCCACATGTTGCACTCTTGGTAAAAGATGAATTAGAGAAGCTACTGAAAGCCGGATTCATCTGTGTTATTGACTATGCTGAATGGATCTCTAATATTGTACCAATTTCTAAACCAGACAAATCTATAAGAGTGTGCATAGATTTCAGAGATGTAAACAAAGCATGCCCTAAGGATGATTTTCCACTACCTAACATTGATATGATAGTGGACATGATTGTGGGCTTTGAGATGTATTCTTTAATGGATGGTTTTTCTAGATATAATCAAATAAAAATTACTCCAGAAGATCAAGAGAAAATTGCTTTCACATGTGCGTGGGGTATCTTTTGTTGGAATGTCATGCCATTTGGGCTTAAGAATGTTGGTACTACATATCAGATAGCTATGACATTTATTTTTCATAGCATGATGCATCAAACCATGGAGGATTATGTTGATGATATGTTAGAAAAATCTATGATTAGAGCTGAACATCTAAATGACTTGAGCAAGATACTAGACAGAATGGAAAAATTTAGTCTTAGACTGAATCCTAAGAAGTGTGATTTTGGTGTCACTTCTGGAAAACTCTTAGGATACATAGTTTCAAAGAAGGGTATTGTAGTTGATCTAGCTAAAGTAAAGGCTATAATGGAGATGCAACCCCTAAAGAATATTATTCAAATGAGGACATTGCAAGGGAGAATTCAGTCTATCAGATGCTTCATATCTCAGTTGGCAGACATATCACAACCTTTTACAAAGACATTACATAAAGGTGTGACCTTTACATGGATCGAGGAATGTGAAAAGAATTTTAATCATATCAAGAAATATCTATCAAATCCTCCTATATTGATGCCTCCCATTCAAGGGAAGCCTTTGATCTTATATGTCTCCACTACAGATACATCACTGGGGGCATTTCTTACACAACATGATGAGAACAAGAAAGAAAGGGCTATATACTATATCAGTAGAACATTGGTTGCATATGAGAAGAACTATTCAATGATTGAGAAAGCTTGTCTAGCTGTGATCTTTGCATCACAGAAACTGAGACATTATATGTTATCTCATACCACTCATTTGGTAGCTAAGATTGATCCACTAAAGTACCTAATAAGCAAAGCTACCCTCACAGGTAGATTAGCTAAATGGGTCATGCTCTTAAGTGAATTTGACATTGAATATGTTGAAAGAAAAGCTATAAAAGAATAGGTAATTGCTGATTAATTGGCTGATGCACCTTTGTTTGATGACACACCAATGCAAATAGAATTTTCAGATTCCTCTATCATGAATCTTTCTTCTAAAGAATGGAAATTGTTCTTTGATGACTCCTATACACAAAATGGATCTGGAGTAGACATATTGTTCATAACTCCTCAAGGATACTCAATCCCAAAAGCATTTAGAATCAAGTTTCCTTGCACAAACAATATTGCTGAATATGAAGCCCTTTTAAATGGTATGAAAATAGCAATTGAGTGGAGAGTAACAGAATTACACATTCATGAAGACTCACAACTTGTAATCCATCAAGTCAATAATGTGTACCAAACAAAGGATGAAAAGCTCATTCCATACAAGAAAATGGTAGATGATCTCAAGAAATATTTTATATCTATCACATTTGAGCAAATTCCTAGAACAGAGAATAAGGCTGCCGATGCTATGGCAATGCTATCTACTTTATTACAATAGCCTGAACATGAGCTATGCTATGAGTTCCTGGTGGAAGCACTATCTTATCCTGCATATGACTCCCCTGAAACCCGTATGATTTGCACTATTGTAGGTCATGATTCATCACGCTATAAAAACCTATTCTTCTATCTCAAATACCAAATCATTCCTGATACCTTTAACCACCATGAAAAGAGATACCTTATCCACAATGCCTCCTGATATGTTATCATTGGTCACGATTTGCACAAATGAGGTCTAGATGGTACACTACTTAGATTTTTGGAATGGGAAGAGTCTCAACATGCACTCGAGGAAGTCCATGAAGGTATATGTGGGTCACACTCGAATGGTTTAATGCTAGCTTGAAAGCTTATTAGGGCTGGGTACTATTAGTCTAAAATGGAGAAAGATGCAATCAAGTTTGCTAAGAACTGTCAAAAGTGCCAAGTGCATGGTAATTTAATTCATGCTCCAGGGAGAGATCTAATTCCCTTTACTACACAATGACTTTTTCACCAATGGGAATTTGATCTTATAGGAGTCATACATGCTCATTCTTCTAATGGACATACCCATATTATTACAGCTACAGACTATTTCACAAAATGGGTAGAAGTAGTCCCTTTGACACAAGCAACTAGAAAACAAATATCTATGTTCATCTTGAACTACATCATATGTTGGTATGGTATTCCACACTCTATAGTCACAAATAATAGTGGAAAATTCAAAAACAAAGACCTAGATGATCTATGTGCTAAATTCAAGATTACACAACATTGGTCATCTATCTACTATCCGCAAGGGAATGGACAAGTAGAGGCTTCTAACAAGAATCTATTGAAAATCTTGCACCGTACCATTAATAAAATAGGAAGATACTAGCTTCTAATGATCAATCCGACTCTTTGGGCCTATAGAACAAGTATCAGAACACCCACTGGGGCTACACTTTTCACTTTAGTTTATGGGTCTGAAGTGGTACTGCCTATTGAGGTTGAAATCCCATCACTAAGAAATTAGAATGCATGGTCTAGTAACTGATGATGACTACAAAGTGTCTAGGTTGCAAGAACTTGAATTACTAGATGAGCATAGATAAGAAGCATATGATCATCTCAGAATGTATCAAAAAATAATTTCTAGAGGCTACAACAAGAAAGTTAGACACGGAGAATTTCAGGTTGGTGATCTAGTCTTGAGAGAGAATCCTAAAAATCAATCACATAGAGAACGCAAGGGGAAGTTTGAACCCAACTGGCTGGGTCCCTTTGTTATCACTGCTACTTTTGGCTCTAGAGCCTATCAACTCTCAATAACTGAAGGAGAACAGCTCTGAGAACCAATCAGTGTTCTCCATTTGAAGAAATTCTATGCCTAAGGCATTCAGTCTATGGTAAAATATCCTAAAAAAATCTAAATTTTTTTTGAAAAAATAAACATCTTGGTGAAAACCTAGCAATGGGCACCTTGATGATTCACAAAAAAATAAAAAAATATCAAAAGTATAAAAAAATTAAAAAAATGAAAAATACAAAAAAATGAGAAAAAGAAAAAGTGCGTTGGTGAAAACCTGGAAATAGGTGCCTTGGTAGCAAAAATAGAATCTCTGCCAAGATAGTGAAAACCTAGCAAACGGGCACCACTTGTTTAAAATGCTCTATCTATCAATGCAATTTTGGTCTTTCCCAGCTTTCAGTCTTGCTTTAGTCTGTACATATCTCTTGGTTTGTTTCTGCATATCTTTATTTCAATAAAGTCAGCCTATACACCAATCAGCTCAAGCATCTGTATCCTATCAATACTTAACACTTGGGGGCAATGAATGTCATATCCTATGGTCTCAAGTATACCTCAGATGAGTCATGTCGAGTTAGAGTCCTTTGAAGCTTCATCTAAGTCAGTCAGTCAGTCTCCTCTCTAGAAAGGATTTTGCATCTACAATAATGCAATCAAACATCAACACAAATTGAAAACAAACTATTCTTTTACATGCTTTTATCTCCTTGTATGCCTACTGATTCACATTAAGATTTTTGCATATTGTGTCCCTTCGAGATCTTCGATGATGTCCTTTATAGGATTTAGAGAGTGATGACTGGGGGCATAATCTTTTCTTTGTTTCTGCTTGTATGTGAAAATCTAACAACTTTGGAAATTTTGGATTGAAATGGTGTCTGTCTGTAAGAGCCTCTATCTCGAATTGGATGGTCATGCGTACCTTGACCATTGATACCTAGAAAATTAAAAGAAGTTTGATCTAACTATTGTCTTCTTGAGTGAGTTCTTTCTCCTACTATGAAACACGATCTTGCCTAAGGATGTGAAAAAAAAAGGGTCACTACGGGTAATTCACATTAGATTTAGAATGATCTCTTGATTATTTGATGTGTTTGTAAAGCAAGGCTTATTTTGATCATCACGACATTTATATTTTGACGCTTATACAAATTTCTATATCAAAATGGACATGATATTCAGGTCATCCTGGCATTTGTGCTTTGGTGCTTATATCTGATTTGACATTCCAAAAATAAAATCAATATTCATATGTCCATGGTTGCCTAACCAGTGGGTGTTGTATTGATTCCTGTGCATACAAATTGACATTCATATGTCTATGGTTTCATAACTAGTGGACATTGTATTGATTTATCCGGTTACCTAAAAGTTCAATGATGACAACAAATCAACACATGATCAGTGACTAGGTCCTAGGTCCTAGGTTTGCATTTCATTTTGCACTTTGCATGATCTCACAAATTTCTTGAACACTTAAATGATTCTTCAAAACCAAAAATGCTAAACATGACACAAGGACTAAGCATTGTATGAAGGTTCCTCCAACGAAATAGTGAGTAGAATCCTTTTTCGGGATCAAAATCAAAATCTGAGATCATTCATAACTACTTGCATAATCGACCTTCAATCATCACAAAAATCTAGAATTCAACTTAACTGATTATCTTACATCAAACTATCAAAATTTCAACTTGGTCAACTCATGGTCAAACCTAGTCAAACTTGGTCTTCAAGACCTCTAAATGATGCAGAATGCATTCTCAAACGTGTATAACCAATTCTCAAATAAATTAACATGCTTCTAAACCATTTAACGCTGACTTTTGTTGTCAGATTTCAATTTTTATCCCGAAGGGGTCATGGTATTGCACATCATTCAAGTCTGTAACTCAATTTTGTCAATCAAATCTTTCTCTTAGTAATCAAGACAACAACCACGTCTAGTTGTTGATTCATCTAAAGTCCTCATCGCTTGGGGAAAATCTATTATCACTTGGGGCATATTAGATTCATTGAGATCCATATCAATCTAGTTTCCTAAATCTATCTTGTAAATTGTATCAACTTTTCTTAACCAACGGTTCAATTGCATCATTTTCTTGCTTCTTTGTAATTGATGGGTTCAGGATGTGATACCAATATGATTCATACAAGGACATTGAGGTCTAGAATCAATCACTCACTTCTTCGCAATCATAAGGTTAAGAATCAGGCGTTTTGGCACTTTTTCATAATCATCGGTTCATTGTTGATATAGCTAGCATCATCTCGATTTCTGGTCATACTGGACTTGGGTTGATATCTCTTTTTCCAATCTTTCAATCGGTTTCTATCTCGGAATTGGTTCATCTTTCAAATCAGTTTCAATCTCAAACATCTTTATCATACACAGACTATCTTTGAACCGCTACGCTTCACACAGTAATTCAAAGAGGGGCAAAATGTAATACCCCAAAAATGGGCTATAGGTTCATTAACCTCCTATATCTTCAAAATCAAATGAAATTGATACAAAAGTCCTAACCTAAGGCACATCTGCACATTATCGAATTTTAATTGATTTTATCCTAAATTTTGCATCAGAGAATATTCTTAGCAATATTCCTATTTATCCTAATTATCTTTAATTTAATTATTATTTGGTGATAAATCTTATTTATCCTAAAATTTGATTAATTGAATATTCTGAATATTTAATTAATCAGATTTAATACTGCCACTTAATTGTTTAATTAAATTTAATTAAATTATTCTTAAGTTGTATTATTTAATTGTGACAATAAATAAAAAAATCTCATGACTAATTGATTAAATTCTTATTTAATTAATTAATGTCGATTGTCAAATTTAATAATATAGTTTTTGGATAAAGTTTGATTTAATAATTGATTAACCCATAAATCAATTGTTTTAATTCAAAAATCTGTTAAGTTGAGAATAAATCACTTTATTTTTAAATTAATTCAAAATAAATTATGCACAATCAGAAAAGTAGGCAACTAGAAATTAACAATCAATTTTAAAATTGAAACTCAACATCTGATAATGAGTTGAAATTTGATCTAAACTCTATTTTGAGATAAAAACTATTTTTGCATGATTTTTGTGAGTTAATTATCTATAATTTCGTGTTAACTCAAAAATCAACTTGAGTTTATCAAAAGTGATTTATGGCTTTTCTCTTGCATCCTCAAAGCCCTAGATTTCTATAAAAACAAGGCTTAGCTCCTCATTTTCGTCAACACTCGAATTTGCACAATTACTCTGATGAATTGGCAATTGAAGGATTGAACACTTGCAATAGGCGATTTGTGAGATCTTTCATAGTTGATCATTAACTTTTGCATAGTTTCATATCACAGTTTTCATAATCATTCATGGCATTTTTAGATTAAATCCGCATTTCATTTCATACATTCTAGCTTAGATTCATACAATTTCTCATTCTTATTGCATAGAAAATACAAAAATATAGCTTAATCTGCATTCATAGTCTTTCATATATTTTGCATTCAAATCCTTTGTTTAGATGTTGGATTGTCACTAGTCTCGGTCTGATCTGAGAGTATCATACTCACATCTACTAGAAGGTTGTAAATCGCCTGGTTAGTTTAGTTTCCATTTCATTATAGATTTTGGTTTTTGCTAACCTCTAATGTTTTATTGAAGTGTTGTGTCTACAGCTAGGTACAAAATTCGCACACACAATGGAAAGGTGATAGATCAAGCCTTTTGAGCATCTACTGAAATCAATAATAGACATTTTTCTTTTCTCCATTGTACCCATGCCCCTTGTTGGGGTAGCACCCAATGCCACATCTAGATGCCAAATCTATAAATTTTACAAGTTCAATATTTTATTATACAAAAGCTCTGATATGATTCTTACAAATTTACTTTGTAAGCTTGATTCAATAGGGGTGAAAAAAAGATTGTAATCATGTGCCCCATCTAGATGCCAACCTCCATCCGATACACTCATTTGAGTTGTTGTAGCTGGAAAGTCTTTTGAACTAGAACACCAAAGTCATGGGAAAATCATTTGAGTTATCGTAGATGGAATGCCTTTTGAACTAGGAGACCAAAGTCTATCAAATAAATTAGTTGGATATTTGTTTATGCAAACTAAATGTTAGAATCTGGCCTACTAGTTTAGACCAAATGTTTTAGCTATTTGCATAACAATTGAGAAAGCATGGGAGAATCACTCCTAAGAAGATACTATTTCTATAGGTTGTCCAATCACATCTTCCAATAGAGAAACCCAAATCACTGCAAGAGTTGTACTAGTGTTCCCAACCAGAGATCTTTTCATCAAACAAGTCTGAGCCATCTCATTGACAACTCAAAGAAGGATTCAAGAAGGAAAATACTCTGTGAAGATATTTTTTTGCATATTCTTAATGATTTCTAATAGTTTTTCTCCTCCAATATTATCCTCATATATTTATAGGAATAAATTGGTTGTTTTTTATTAAGGTAAAAGTAGGTTTTGAATGGGCCCCAAAACCATATACATTCAATTTTTGAAGGGAACTGTAATCATAGGAATGATAGGAAGAATTAGCTTAGATCTAAATGAAATAGCTAGGGGAAAAAGAAAAAACCTTACAGCGCCCCCCAACACATAATACCAGTAGAACTACCAGTAGCACAAATCCAACAAAACAACATCAGTCAAACAAAAGATAAACATAAATGCTCAAGCTACTGAATCCAAACATGTAAAGCCAACACTTTACAACAACACTCAACCTAGGATTTTCCTTTGGCTCCCTTCTTCTGTGAGTGGAGAGTCATATCAAAATGTAGAGGGGACTTTTTATTATGTTTACCTATAACAACAGTCCATCCCTCCTCTACCAAAGAAGCCTTTTTATGCCAATTAGAGGCAGGAGAGGAGCCAATCACAATAGAACCAGTATGAGAAGTCTAGACAAAACCTACAATGGCCACACAACCAGTACCAGACTTCCTAGCACCAAAAGGAATTTCTGAGATAGAATTGGCTGGAAAGAGGCCAGCAGACCTAGTAGCCTCAGCAGACAGTCTACCACCAGTACTACCAGTAGTAGGAATAGAACACCCAACATAACTAGGAGTAACAAGAGGATCACCAGCAATAGAAGAATTACTTCCAACAAGAGTAGAACCACCAGAAGAATTGCTGGCAAACAAACTAGAAGATCTAGTAGAAGTACTACCAGCAACCAAAGAAGAAGAAGGAATAGAAACAATCGTAGGACAAGAGATAAGGCCATTAACCTGCTCTACCACATTTGCAAAGCTCTGAACCTTCTCCATAGTATAGTGCTGAGAAGAGGCCCCCTTCCACCATGAAGCAGTCTTATTATGTCTTTGAAGATCACATTGAGAGGCAATATGACCTATCTTAAAGCATCTTCTACATCTGAAGGGGATGCCTTCATAGTCCAATTGTCGAATCCAACTTCTACCCATAGGGGATTCAAGTTTAATTTCTAAAGGCACACCTTTTGAGGTATCAAAATCCACCAAGATATGAGCATAAGTAGAATGAAATAAATCAAAGGATTTCTCATCCACCATTAACATATCCCCTACAGCTTCCCCCACAGTCTCCAGAATGGAGTCAATCCAAAGATGGAGGGGAAGATTAGGAAGCCTATCCCAGATAGGTTGCAAATCAAATGATTCAAAAGATGGAGAAAAAATAGAATGCCATGGTTTCAGCAGTAGCATAAAACGTTCCTCCCAGCTAAAGAAGTTTTCACACAAAATAATATTTCTATCCTCAGCATCATCAAATTTTGCCACAAAAAATCCTTTAGCCATAGGGAAGATATGGACTGTACAAAAGATTAGAGGTTCCCAATGACTGGAAATTTAGGAATGAAGATCAAGCAGAGAGGGCCAAAAACCCTTGAATCTATAAATCAACCCATGCTCAGAAAAAATAGAGGCTACCACATCAATCTCAAAAAGAGTATCCACATCCATCACAATGTAAATATGTTGAGTGACTGGAAAGGCTCTATGAGGAATGCCTTTAATGGTAGCGCGAATGAGATTCATAGCAGCCCTAGCTGGAACAACTAGCGTCCCCCCAACAACACTAGCAAACTGCAACCCCCTAGCAGAAGAACCCAACAAACCCCCAGAGACCAGAGCCTCTGAGGCCTGCAACTTCCTAGGAACACCTCCAGCAACCCTAACAAAGACTACTGGTGACCCACCAGTAGTAAGTGAAGTACTAGCAACTTGCGAACCCCCAGCAAAAGCACCAGCACCCGACAAACCCCCAATGACTGGAAAACCCCCAACACCAGTGACCTTCAAAACCCCAGTAGAAACATTAGAGGCCCTCGAACCCCCAACAGAAACACCAGAGGCCCTCGAGCTCTAGCAGAAGCACTAGTGTCTGATGAACCCCCAACAACCCACACCACCCGAGCACTAACAGAAACTACAGTAACCTTCGGACCCCCAACATAAGCACCAGTGACCAGAGAACCCCCATCACCAGTGACCTTCAAACCCCTAGCAGAAGCACCAGAGGCCCTCGAGCTCCCAACAAAAACACCAGCAACCAACAAAACTCCAGCAACCTTCGGACGCCCTAGTAGAAGCATCAGCAACCTTCAGACCCCCAACAGAAGCACCAGAGGCCCATGAGCTTCCAGTAGAAGCACCAGTGAACTTCGAACCCCCACTGAGCAACGTCGCTCTAGCACCACTAGCAACCATTCTTCTAAGATTTGAAATTGTTAATAGTCATGACTATCTTATTTTAATCAAATGGTTATTGTTAATGTTGTTATAACATTATTTTAATCAAATGGTTATTGTTATAACAATCAAAATAAAGGGAAAGAAAAATCTTCAGAACTTCCCATGAGTGAAGAGCTGGAAGGCTAAACTGATAAGACTAGCTTCAAAGGAAGGGGAGCTTTGGAGGTAGAGGATGAGGACATTAATCTTTTGGAGATTGAAAGCACTTGAGATGTTTCAGTTTTCCAAGACTGTCTTTGAAACCCCAAAAAGGTGATGGTAACCCAAGAAGAGTAAGACACTTTGATTGATGAGGTTGAAGCAAAGAGGGAGAGAATTTAATGTCACAAAGAACATCAATATCTAGGAAAAAGGCAGTACCTGAAGCTAATTGGAGGAGTCATAGTGTCTTTCAAATGAAATGCAAGTTTAAGGACAAGGTGTATAAGGTGATCATGTACAAAAATGGTTAGCGAATTGCAGCTAGCTTGTATTCCAAAAATCCAACCCTTATAGGATGTGGTCGAAGGACTATAATTGTGCATAGATCTTGTCTAGTTGCTTTCAAAATTGGTCCCTATGTGGATGAAGTACTATGTGATTTGGTGTCAAGGGATGTGTGTCATTTGCTAAATCAAGAAGACCCTAGAAATATGAGAGGAAATTTATCCATCATAATGAGAACGCTTATGACGTACAACATGAAGGAAGGAGGCATCTCCTAAAACTTTGAGAAGAGTAAGGAACATTGGAAGTGACAGCTTTCTCTTTTAGCAGAAGCTAGATTTGAGTTTGAAGAAAAAAAATGAAATTCTATATCAGCCAAAAAAGGAGCTAGAGGCAAATTTGGGAGCAAAAGAGACAAATAATTTGAAGATTTAGGAACAATAAAAAATTGGTGCAGAACTGGAGCAAGATTCAACTAACAAGATCACAGATACACCTCAAGACCTCAAGAGATAGATGATGAAGTTTTAGCGGACTGTAGTCTTTAGTCCCATGGGAGCATGATCATGAAAGATTTTCCAAGAATGTGATCAAAATTTTGGTTAAAAGTGATGCATAACTCTATCTGAGAGCTATGATATGAAGTATTATTGATCTATTGGTGATACCAGTAGAATATTCTATTTTCTCTGCAATGGAGAATTTACCTAGTTTTTGATAGAGAACTTTTTTCATAGAATATATACAAGTAGTACTATAATTACCATACAAATCTTAACAATACAAATTGTCAACAAACAAAATTGTAAATACTTTTATATAATTGTCTTTTGCATTCTTCTAGCATTCATACAAATATTTTATAGTTAAAATTAAACATAGTAAAAAGGAAATGCATTGTGCTTTTTCAAATTATTGGGGAATATGCCTAGAAAATTTGCATACAATAAATCACGTTAGAGAATTCATCATACCTCAAGAAGTGAAGTGCTTGGGGATTCTGCAGAACATATAGAAATGTAGATAGAGGAGCAATTTAAATCGGGTGCAACACTATCTAAATCCGCCAACAATGGATGTTGCAGGGCATCCCTACCTTGCCCACAATGGATTCTTGTCCTCATATTACTGCATTTGAAAGGAACAGAAGAGGATAGAGCCCTATGCTGGTGACCAATTCCTATGAGGGTATTTCTTTCTTGCCCACGATTCCATAGCATACAATAAAGCAGGTTAAAAACATAGAATTCAAAAAACTTTTGGATATGCCTAGAAAATTTGTATACGAGAAAGCAAGTTAAAAACATAGAATTCACCATACCTCAAGAAGAAAAGTGCAGAATGGAAAGAATTATGGACAGGAGAGGAGTGTATAATTTATTAGATAATTCACCATAAACATAGAATTCACCATAGCTCAAGAAGCCAAGACCTTTGCATCATCCAAATATGCGTGGTAAACAAGACATTTAAATCTCAATTGCAATCACATTTCACCCAAAACGTAGGCATCTCAAACTCGCTTGTCATGTCACATTAAGAAGACATTAACAAGAGAAATGAAAAAGATTCATGGCATCCAATTATAGAAGCGACCTTTAGACTCCTGATCAGTGAAATATCTGCTATGAGAAGGAAAATTAGCTTAAACCAATGTGGGTATGAACTTATGAAGTTATTGTTGTCCGGATCCACAATGGAGTCCCCGAATGTGAAAAGTATAGATATGTAAAGTAGCTTTAAGATATCTTGCTTTAACATATAAAGATATTTTGCTTTTTTCCTCTCGAAATTATCTTTTTAGCTTTTTTTCAGGATTTTTTTGGTTTTTAAGTCTTTTTAGTCTTTTTAATTATCATTAAGTATTATTATGTTAATTATAATATTATGGTCTAGCTAACAAAATAATTATAATATTAACATATTGTCTAATTGTGTCTAAGAACTTGTCAATCTTGAGGAATACTAGGGGCTATATTTTGGGTGAGTTTCTCTTAATAATCAAACATTCATAGCTTAATAGTATATCTTCAAAAGGATCTACTTTATGAAATCCATGTTACAAATGGATGTTGCGCTATAGGGAGGATTCAACACTTGTCATGCATTTATTTTTTGCCTTTATTTTAACTATGTGCCTAATAAGAACCAATAAGAAAGTCCAAGCTTAGTTTATATAGATGACACAAGTCAATACAATACATTAGCATAGGATTATAATTAGAAGATACCAAAAATTTGTGCTATAAAGAATGATTGTGTTAAAGTAAAAAACTACCACTTGACAAATAGGCGTCCCATAAAAAAAACATAGCCAACACGAGTTGTCAAAGAAATACATGTGGTGCTTGAGAGTATGAGCCGAAAGAGATGTAACTTTTTCAACATCAAGTTAGTTTATTGCATTCAACTTTCTAGATGTGGTAAGAATATAACATATTGTCCATTTATTGGATTTGAATAATTTAACATACATCATCACTTAATTTGTACTACAATATTAATATTGAAAAACATAATGAATCAATCTCACATTTCTAATCCATCTTAGATGCATTTTAAATTCTAAAAACTCATGTAATTTACGTTAAATTAATATTTAAAAACATCTCAAACATGAATGATATGATTCTTATTGTAAGTAACTCTACAACATTGCTTTCTCCCTTTCTTGCCTAATTTTTTTTCAAACCCCCCCTCCCCCCACCCCCCCTCCTCCCGATATGGAGGTGCATGTGCATTGTGATTCTTAGTCTTTGTACAGAGATCTGGGCAAAGTGTCAAATACAACTTAGTTTGTCAATGGGACCCTTAATCTATCTTGAAAAGGGTAAAGGAAATAATGAGGCTTTGAATGGGTCCTAGAAGAATGCTCTGGTTGGGCCTTCAAATGATGTTTTCGAGTTCCTTCTACCAAAGATCACCCAAGCTACTGAAGGTCTGAAAATCAACCTATCAGACACGATCATGAACAAGATAGTTTCATCCCTTCACCTATCTTTGGTAGGGATATTTCTATCCTTTTGGCCAACTATCAATATGGTTTAGCATCGGGCTAATGCTCGCTAGAAATGCAAAGAAAGTGTCAATATCTTGGCAATGCCTAGAGGCTTATTATTATTCAAGTTCATAGCGGAGGAGGACCTCATCTTTGTTTTTTCAGATTCATGGGATTATGGAAAGCACTTTCTTGCACTCTCTAAGTGGAAGCCCAATTTTGACCCATCAACTAAGCTTAACAAGATGGCATTGATCTAGGTTAGTTGTATAGGCTTCTGTTGGAGTTCTGTGATGAGAAAATCTTCAGATGGATTGGAAACTCTTTTGGGCACTATGTTATGGTAGATGGTGTTACCTTGACCAAGTCCAATTATTCTATGCCCATTTCTGTGTTAATGTGGCAATCAATAAATCTCTCCCTGATTTTATTACCCTAAAATTAAAGGAGGGAAAGTGGACACAAGTGAATGTTTGTGAAAATGCTACCCTATTTTGTTAGCATTGTGCCAAGCATGGCCATGGTGTTGAAAACTATAAGGTTCCATCTCCAAAGGATCCCAAGTTGAAGGAGAAGGGTTCATCTCCTAGCCAAGTGCAGGTTGAGATGCAAAAGTACTCGAAAGGTGATGGGTCATGAGGAATACCCTTTTCTGGATGGCATTATAGATCTCATGAAATATTGGGATCCCAAAGCTTAGGTGACTCCTCAAATAGAATACATGACAGTGCCTCATTCTTTCCTTGAGGATGGAGAAATCCCCCAGACTAGATACTACATTTCCCCTACCTCTAGTGTACTACCTACAGCTAGTGAAGGCTTAGGTGAAGGGTTGGATCTATCAATTAATATAGTGGAAGAAGATCACAAGGAGAGACATAACTGTAATGCCCAAAAGTTCGGGCAAAACACAACCAATAATTTTATTTTATTTTATAGGATAAAGTACCAAGTTTGATGATGCGGGTTAAAAGGTGTCTATGACAAAGTTCAAAAGAGTCAGGAGGACAACACCTCTACAAGTTGTTCTCCAAGGTTACTAGCTAAGAAGTTCTAGCGAGAAATCCAAACGAGGGTGAGAAGTTGTAACTAAGTTTTCAAAAAAAGGTTAGGATGATCAATCATGATAGATCACCGTACTAGTTACATCAAGAATTTACTCAGGAAAGGATGAATTAGCATAATTATATTAATTAAGACACTAAGTGGAAATTCGATCTTAAAAGGTTTCGTTAATCAAGTTTACGAACAATTCGTCGAACGTTAATCTATTAATCATATAGATTATCAAGAGTAAAAGAATATTCCTAGGGTATTCATTAAATGATATTCTTATATATATAGATTAATAATTTCTATATATATAAAATAATGTCAAATAGATTATTATAATTAGATTGCCAATATGAATATTGTATATAAAAAAGTAAATAAATAATTCAATTAACCAATAACCATATTAAATGAACATATATTAATTCAATTAATAATTATAATATATTAATTAATTAATACATTTATTAACTAATTAATAAATTATAAAATATTAATTAATGATATATAATCAATGATTATAATTGAATAATATATATATATAATTAATTAATAATTATAATATATTAATTAATTAACATAGTTATTAATTAATTAATAAACTATAATATACTAATTAATAATATATACATACTATATAATTAATAACATTGAACAAATTATAAATGACAAAATAATAAATAAAAACAAAGTTAAAATATTAACTACCCATAACACCATACTCTATCTATCCACCTACCCCTATCCTACTCCCCTTTTCTCTCCCTTAATCCACGTGCCCAAAAAGGGGAAAACAAACATCTCCCTCAGGACTAAGGGTGCGCCATTTAAGGGAGGAGGAAAGAGCAGTTAATGAAGCATGGTATGGAGGGCCCACTTAACCAAATGCTAAGTTAAAGGCAAGGGGAAATGAATTAATTCCCCAAACAAAACAATGCCTGTTAAGGGGAAAGATAAAGTCAACAAAGGGTGGCGCTTAAAGAAGAGAGTATGGGTAGTGGGACCCAACCAAAACTCACGCTGCTCAAGGGTGAAGTTGACTATGTCATATGCTAGACAGGAGCATTAAATCTAAGGTGCAGAACATAATTTAATAAATGACAATGTGAGGTCTCCCATGCTCTGCGCCTTTTATGGGGAGTTAAGAAGGTAAAAATATATAATTAATATTTTATTGTTAGGAAAGATAGTATGTAAATTATATTGTTTTATATTGACTGTGGTATGGATTTTGTATGGGATTTATTTCCCATACAAAATCTAGAGATCTGTAGGTCTATATTTCCCATGACTTAGTTTGCTACCAATTTTATTTCTCCATGCACATTATTGGTTTTATTTCTACATGTTTTATTCTTTTGTTTTCTAAATTGCATGCCTAAGGTGATATACCTATCTATCAAATTGAAATAATTAGTTCTCTATTGAATGAAATATAGTGATAGGAATTTGCTCAAATTACATAACTAAATTCTATTGTTTCTACAACAATATGAAATAACAAGTTATCAATTTCAAATTTGAAGAGGTAGAGAGAGGTAATAATCTTCTTTTTTTGTTTGCAATTCTTTAATCAAATGCATACAATAAACTCCATAAAATATCTACATTGAATTGGTAACTTTCTTCTCTTTGGAATAACCAAGAACACATCATATATTATCTTTCTTTTCTTTCAAAGGAGTAAGATAAAATTGATCATACCATTACATCATTCTCATTGCAACTTCAAATAGAAAGGAGAATGCATTTCAAGTATTCCACATCTTTTACTCCAATACATTTGCAAAGGAAGAATAACTTCAACTATAGTGAGAGATAGAGGATTTTAATTATGTATGCAAGGATTCATCATATACATTATGAAACCACTTCAATACATTTACATATACATCAAATAAAGTTAAGACTTCATAGTTACAACAAGGCAATGCAAATGGATAATGCCACACAATGAGGGTTCAAGAAGATAACAGTCTTCTCTCCATTTCATCTTCACAATGGCCCAAAGAAAAGGCATTACAATATCTCTTACATCAAAAGATAAGTCTAAATACAAAGAGATTCACAAAGGAATGATAGGGTTGTCTTCACACAACCACCCAAAAGAAGAAACCTCCAAGATAGCTCCTTCATTGAGCTTCCACAAATCTGCAAGAAACAAGGCAAAGGAAAGACCATGGGAAGCTCACCTCCCATCCTAGGCCTCTCATGAGGCCACCCCCGAGCTTGGGGAAACCACATCAAATGGGATACATACACTCATATACAAACACTCACAAGAAACATACAATTGCAAAAACCCAAAATTTCCTCAAGGGTGTAACTAAGGAATTCCATGAACTCCTTTTGTGGGGTGTGGGTGGACAACCCATGGAGACAACCATTTCATAATCATAAACAAGGCCACACATGGACCCAAATATCACAATTTCATAACAAGGCTCACATGGCCAATCTTCCCTCGTTATACACCCAATGCGTCATGGGCTAAATGCAAGGTTACTTGGGGAAAATCACTCACCCAAGCTTCATCCTTCCCCACACATGGAGGAGACTCTACAAATGGAGTTGCCTCCATTTCCCACACCCCCTCTTGATTGCTCTTCCCTCCCAAGGGTGAGTGAATCCAAGAGTAAACAACCCCAAATCCAATTATAAGAAAAACACAATACATTCTTGCTCTCACCATGACCAACCACGGGGAGCTAAAACACAACAAATAAGCAATGCAAGCTTCCTCCATGACCAACCATGGGGAGCCAAAAAACAAATACACAACACATACAATCTACTACAACAAAAATGAGAGCAAAAATTCCTACCTCAAGTCCAAATGCTAATTGAAGGAGTGTTGAGCCCTTATCCAAATCTCTAAGCTTTTTCCTCCTCTAGCTTTTGGTACTCTCTAAAGATAGAGAATGGGTGAACAACCCCCATCCTTCCCCAAAATTCCTCTAAAAAGGGCCTCTAAACCTACCCCCGCAAACCTCATAAAGATGGTCCTACCAAGTGGTGACCTAACACTCCTCTAAGCAAGGTAAGGGGTCAAAAGTATCTTGGGCCATACCACAAATTGGAATTTCGTTCAAAGTTAAATTAGCACTATTGGAGGGGACAAAAAGTCAATATATGGCTTCTCCCATGCTAAAAATACCCCTAACCCCTGGGTACAAGGAATGGGCTACCTCAAAATGCATGAAACCACCCCCTAGGGTCCCATTTAACCCTCCAAAAACCATGGTTCAGTGTATGCACGAAAAATTAAGATGTGACTACACTTTGGTGTCCTATGACAAGTGGATGCACTTTGAATTCCCCCCCGAAGAAGCTTCTAGAACTAGCTCTCACACTCTAACCACATGACATACCTTAGTTAACATATAACTCTAGTGTCAAGTGACACTCACATAATTAACATCACAATTAAGGTATGTCCACAATATTACAACACTTAACATTCCTACACATACATTCACATTACGGTTACGAATTAAACACTTCACAACGAGGCCCTGGTCTCTTCAATAGACGGGGCCTTGGCTTTACTGTTAGCACATGCATACAATGTGGTTTCCCCGAATGTGTTTCCATGGTCCTTCCACCTGCAAAACCTTAATGCAGCATCAGTAATTCAAGGAAGAAAACCATCACATATAAACATATAAGATGTAATATCCACACATTATTCATAACTCAATTGCATACATGAAATCACACAACAAATAATGATCTTACACAATTCAATTGAACATTCAATCACATAGAATGAAATGTCATTATTCAATTGTCTGCATGTAATCATATAGGATTCAATAATCACATCAAATAAATTCAATTTTCATAACTCAATTCATACTTCAATTGCATATATAATTCATAATTTAATTTGCATAATTCAATTCATAGTTCAATTGAAATCAAGATCATCCATAATCTATCATCATCATAAGATAATCATCAGGTTCTCAAAACATGAAGATACTAATAAAGTCTAACATGATCAAATCCAAATCCACTAATCATGGATCCACATACAGAGTCAACAAAATGTATAGTCTAACATGTCCATCATAACATAACAGTAAATCGAATGAGTCCAAGTATCTCAATAACATAATCAAAATGAAAAGCAAGGTCTATAAATCGGGATCACTATGTGGGACTATGGTGGGCCTCACAATAACATTTTCCCAAGAAGGATGAATCTAAGAAAACATCTATTGAAAGTAAGCTACTACAAAAGGGCATAGGGGTCACTACCCTTGTTAAAAAATTGTTTTCCTTCTCAGCCTTCTCCTCCTCTGTAGATGACCTGGGATTTGAAGTCAAAAAGTTTGTGATCCTTACCTCAGATTGTAAGTCGGCTTTGGTTTCACATGTTGGGCTAGAAAAGGAAGAGTGGCAGGTTCAAAAGAAGAAAACTAGAGCGAAAAAAGTAGATGTGGGGACTAACAATAAATTGGGGTGACCCTTTGATAGAGTGTTCATGCATAAGATGATGGCCAAAGAATTTGTGAATGACAGGAAATTTACTCTATATGTTCCTCAATGAAGTAAAAATTGAAGTTCCTTTCATGGAACATGGGGGGCTTAAACATCCCCCAAAAATAGTTTTCTTTAGATCAGTATATTATTAAATATAAAATTGATGTTTTGTTACTCTAGGAGATCAAGATGACATTCCATATTTTTTTCTAAAATTGTTAGTAAATTATGGTTGGGTGCTTCCTTCTACTAAAATGAAGCTGAGGGTTCTTCTAGAGGTGTCGCTACTCTATGGAATTTGAGTAAGTTGAATGGTGTGGATTGTAATACCCCTCCCATAGTTTGATTTTCTATATGTTATTTTAGGATGATGAAAATTATATGTTAGGATATCATTGATGCTTATGGTTTACTGACCCCATACTTGCATGTGTATGGTTGGCGTGTGTGTTTTATATTTTTGTTTGACGTTCCCGATGTGGTTGAGAGATGAAGTCATAGTTACTTGTTTGCGAGATCCACACAATCAGCTAATCCCTACCATTTCTTGTTTATATTTATACATGTATGTACATGCTCATCTTTTATGCAGGATTTCAGGTACCAGGGATCAACTTCCCTGAATTGTCAAGATGAGTGTGCCCTATTGCAATATCTCAATGACAAGCAAGGGGAGATAACATACATGTCCAATCCCAACCTAAGCCATTAATTATTCTGAAATAGTGGACAAGTATCTAATTTTCTACCTATCTGAATTCATCAAAATGATGTAAATTTGTGAGCCCTTCCTTTAGGCATGATTGTTGTATTTTGATTTAGTCAATTTTGTTTCGTGGTTGCATGTCATTTGAATTGATGTGGTTTTAGTGTTAAAATGGATTGAGGAATTAATTAGGATTAATTAAATGAGATTAAATAGTTACACCTTATGATACATTAAAATATTAAATATACGGATTAATTAATTAATGAGAATTAATTAATTATCTATATTTAATAAATAATTAATTACAAAGTCAAAACTAATTAATTATTAAATTCATAAAAAAATTAAATTTAAATGTGCAATTTGAGTTAAGTGGTTATTAGTTGAGTTGCATATTTTAAATTAATTAAACTTAAATAATGCAACTTAAAAAATACTTTGTTATAAAATTAGAACTTAACCTTTTAAAATCAAGTTGAGTTAAAGTGACTTAAAGTTGAGAAAATTAAATAAATAACTCTTTTAATAAATTAAAGTTGATAAAAAATAGTGTTGGAGTTGAGTTCTTTTTTTTTAATTTGGAGTTAACTACTTTATTATTTTGGAGTTGCATTCTTTCAACTCTAGTATCTGAGTTTTCTATATAAGAGAGCTAGGAGACCATTTGAGGGCAATTCAATCAGGTTTTGAAGAATTCTCTCTTACCAAATTTTTGGAAGATTAAAATTTTGGTGTTTTCGAAAGCTTTGGGTTTTCAATATTTGAAATTGATTTTTTAATCGGCTTTGTGTATTAAGGTAAGGTTTTAAAATCCTTAGAAGTTATCCATTGAAATCATTGTCTTCTTCATGTTTGATTAGATCTTATGTGTAAATAATGAGGAATGTTAGGGAATCGTTTGGAAGGAAAATTTGATTAGAGTTTTCTTTAAAAGTTTTTCTTTGATTTATTTTCAATTATGGCCTTCTATGGTTTTGAGGGTTTTGAAAGAGTTAATTTTTGGAGAAAATACATGCTTTTGAAATAGAAATATAGATATGTGCATGTAAATAATATATTCAATTGCATGTTATTTAAGGAAGATACATGCAATTGCATGTTAGTTAGAAATGATAAATTCAGTTGCATGTTATTTAAGGAAGATATATTCATCTACATGTTAGTTAGAAATGATATATTTAGTTGCATATTTTTTAAGGAAGATATATTCAGTTGCATGTTGGTTAGGAATGGTATATTCGGTTGCATGTTATTTAAAGAAGATATATTTAGTTGTATTTTAGTTAGAAATGATATATTTAGTTGCATGTTATTTAAGGAAGATATATTCAGTTACATGTTAGTTAGGAATGGTATATTCAGTTGCATGTTATTTAAGGAAGATATATTCAGTTACATGTTAGTTAGAAATGATATATTCAGTTGCATGTTATTTAAGGAAGATATATTCGGTTGCATGTTAGTTAGGAATGATATATTCAATTGCATGTTATTTAAGGAATATATATTCAGTTGTATTTTAGTTAGAAATGATATATTCAGTTGCATGTTATTTAAGGAAGATATATTCAGTTGAATGTTAGTTCGAAATGCTATATTTAGTTGCATGTTATTTAAGGAAAATATATTCAGTTGCATGTTAGTTAGGAGTGGTATATTCAGTTGCATGTTATTTAAGGAAGATATATTCAGTTGCATGTTAGTTAGGAATGATATATTCAGTTGCATGTTATTTAAAGAAGATATATTCAGTTGCATGTTAGCTAGAAATGGTATATTCAGTTGCATGTTATTTAAGAAAGATATATTTAGTTGCATGTTATTTAAGGAAGATATATTCAGTTGCATGTTACTTAGGAATGATATATTCAATTGCATATTATTTAAATAAGACATATTCAATTGCATATTACTTAGAAATGATATATTTAGTTGCATGTTATTTAAGGAAGATATATTTAGTTGCATATTTTTTAAGGAAGATATATTTAGTTGCATGTTAGTTCAAAGTGATATATTCAATTGCATGTTATTTAATGAAGATATATTTAGTTGCATATTATTTAAGAAAGATATATTTACTTGCATGTTATTTGAGAAAGATATATATATTTATTTGCATGTAGTGGTATTTTATTTTTAGAAATAAATAAATAAATAAAATCTAGTACATGATAATTCTTTTAGAAAAAATAAAAATAAGAATAATAATAATATATAATTAAATATTATTTAATGAGAATTTCATATTGATGTGTTTATTATTGGAGTTTTTAGTTTCTATATTTGATTATCAGTATGGGTAGCATTAAGTTGGCTTTTAGTAATTGTTGCCAGAGGCTTGTGGTTTTACCTTTTTATTGTGGCATAGATATATTTGTAATATGATAATGGTTTCCATCTTTTTAACCAACCTTTATTCATTTTTAATCTTATTAGTTTGTGAACTCAGTGAGAGAGTATATTTTTATGATGTTATGGTTTGAGGACTAGTGTGTAATTGTGGGATTATGGTTTGAAGACCGGTGTGAACTCTAGTTATCTTTTATGGAACTGAAATTGATTATCATACTTTATATGATTTGTGAGATCTATTTATGACTTATGAGCCTAGGTAGGTTAACTAAGTGTATAGGTGGGGAGTGGCTTGCAATAGGCGTCAGAGCCCGCAAGTGGCTGCCAGGATAGCTTATTGCAAGTGAATTAATAAAGTGATAACGTAATAAAATCTACTAGGATAGAAACATTAATAAGATGTTTGTTCTCCTCACCCATGCCTTGAGCGCTAGTATAAGCTAGGATGGTTTGTGAGATGATGCTTATCGCCTGCATGAACTTGGATATAGTATTTTTGGTGCCTTGTCTATATGAGAAGTTACCGATACCGCATCGGGTCACTAGGGCATCGGGGTCTTGAGAGAGTGCCAAGATAACTCTAGAGTTGGCTCATGTGATGACACTTCCCCATATGCATCTTAGGTTTCCTACATATGTCAGTTTCCTTTAGTTGAGTATGTTTTTACCTTTGTTATCCTATTGTACCTTTTGAGTTAGAAAGCTTTTAGGATCCCTTTATTAGTTTGTATTATGATTGATTTTGGTGTTTTTTATCCAAGTGGGGTCTGTTGTTATCTCCTCAGTATGGTGGGAGTGGACCATTTAGGTTCCACAAGGTCGGGTGGTAGTGATTCTTTTATCATTTGAGATTCTGGCATCCGTATACCAATACTGGATGATCCTTGTAGTAGTTGTATCTTCTTGTTCACCATTGTTGGATGTGTATTCTTATCTTTCTTATATTATATTATTGTATTATTGTATCATTTAGTTTGGAGATATCATATTATTCTTTGTGTTGATTGTGTTACATACCCTGTGACATGTGTAGTGGATGTTGATGAGTATGTGTATTTTTATCATTCAATTATAATTATGATGTAATATGTAATTATGGTTGTAGTTGTATTTTGTAGTTTCTATGTCAAGGGGCCATTGAGATGTGTAATCCACTTTGAAATTATATGTATGTTTATGTTCTTACGGACTTTATGTTTTACTTCTGCTTGTTTATTCATCATCATTTTTAAACATTTAAGAAAAAAAATTATTCTACAAACTTAGTATTATGTTTTAGGTTAATATCTCTTGGGTTCCTTGGCAGGGGCATTACATGGCTACTATTCTTTCCAAAAATTATCTTGTTGTGACTTTTCATCTTAGTAATTTTTCCTAACATTTTCAATATTTATGCTCCTAGCACTAGAGTGAGTAGGGCCCTGCTTTGGAGAGAAATCTCCACTATAAATTTGGATGACCAAGATGCTTTCTTCATGGTGGCAGGTGATTTTGATTCACTTCTTTATCCATCTGAGAATATGGGAGGTACTTTGGACTTTAGTGACAACATGAATGATCTATCTGATTTCATTCGCATGAATGACCTTTTTTATTTGGAGTTACAAGATAATCCTTTCACATGGTCTAACAATAGAAAAGGCTCTCATCTTATTTAAGTTTGGCTTGATATGTTTCTGGTGTCATCTAAATGGGACTTGTGCTGCAACACCACCCTTAAAGCCCTCCCAAGAAAAGTCTTAGATCATTTTCCCATTCTCCTCCAATGGGTTGACAAACCTTATTCAGATCCCCTTCTTTTCTAGTATGAAATCATGTAGACCTCTCACCCAAATTTCAAAGCATGTATTTGAAAATAGTGGGCAAATTTTGTGCAAGGCTAAGCCATGTATAAGATATCACATAAATTGGACCCTATTATAAAGGAAGTAAGAGACTGGAGAAAAACTTCCTTTGGGGATATCTTGTTACAAAAGAAGGAAATTAGTTCCAAACTTGCTCAATTCCAGAAGTTGCTTGTTGCATGTAATTTTTCTCAGTCCTTACATGAGGAAGAGGAAGATTGGAGGAAAAATGGAAAGATAATCTTACCCAAGAAGAAATCTATTCAAAGAAGCAATCAAGGATCCAATGGTTGAAAGAGGGGGATAGGAATTCATCTTTTTTCCCAAAATCAACTAATAAGCATAAAAAGAGGAATATAATTGAATCCTTGGTTGATGAAAATAATGAAGAAGTCACTAATGAGGCTAGAAATGGGGAAATTTCTTCCTATTTCTTTATTCAATGACATGCTTAAAATGATGGAAACCTATCTATTGTGATTCAAGATAGTCTCCTTGCCCACCGCCCTACTCCCATTGAGGGTGCTAACAATATGGTGCTCCTACCCTTGGTTAATAAGGAAGAAGTCAAAGATATGGTGTTTTCCATGGGTGCATATAAGGCCCTTGGTCTGGACAGCTTCCCTTTAGCTTTCTTCTAATATTTTTGGAAGTGGTCCACTTTGATGTGATAAAATTTTCTAAGGATTTCTTTAGGATTGGTAAGCTTCTCAAGCAACTTAATAACACCTACATTTCTCTTGTCCCAAAGGTCTAGGACCCAAAGACTATGGCAGATTTTAGATCTATAAGCCTCTATAATACTATCTACAAGATCTTCTCAAAAGTGTTGGTAAATAAGCTATAGCCTCTACTAGACAAATTCATAAGCCCTTTCTAAAAGGGTTTGTTCTTGGGCACCATACTTTGGATGTTACTATTGCCACCCATGAGATTAACCACTCCATGGATCAAAGTTAGAGTTCAAGTATGGCTTTTAAATTGGATATCTCAAAAGTATATAATAAGGTGTAATGGAGATTTGTGTACTCTATTTTGCTCAAACTTGGTTTTAATTAGAGAGTTATATGACTCATATGTGAATCCATAGAGAAAGTGCATTACTCTATCTTAGTGAATGGGACCTCTTGGGGATTCTTTAAGGTAGGAAAAGGGCTCAGATAGGGGGATTATTTATCCCCTTATTTATTTATCATGGCGATTGAGGTATTATGTAGGAACTTCCTTTATCTGGTGCCGGTGGGTAAGATCTAGGGTATTAAAGATACTACCTCACTTCCCTCATCAGTCTTACAACAATTTCTCGATGACACTTTCCTTTTTGGAAAATCTTATGTTATTGAAGTAAAGGAATGGAAGGGCCTTCTTAGGGACTATGATAATGCTTGAAGATAGTGTATCAACTATAAAAAGAGTAGAATCTATTTCTTCAATACCAAGCAAGATCTCCAAGTTAAAATCAGGGACATACTTGGCTGCTAATGTGTTGATTTACTAGATACTTATGTAGGTCTACCCCTATTGGTTGAGGAAGTTACTCCTAACTTGTGGAACACCATTCTTGAAATAATTCAAAGGAAACTTCTTGGTTGGAAGGGTAAGATGTTAAGTAGTACTAGGAAGCTTCAGGTCCTCTTAGCTTATTTACAAGTTATCATGGTTTACTTCTTGTCCTTATTTAAAATTTCAAAGGTGATGGTTAAAAAGATGGAAAGAATATAATGATATTTCCTCTAGAAAGAATGGAAGAAAAGAAGAGAATGGCATTTGTTAATTGGTATATTGTCTGTAAACCCAAAATGTTGGATGAGTTGGGGATTAGAAAGCTGACAAACCTAAATTGTGCCTTAATTACTAAAGTTGGCTAGAATTTGGTGGTTGGTTTGACTGATTGGAGTAAAATAATGCAACCTAAGTACCTTAACAATGGAAATTTCTATAAGAAACTAGAATCTCATGATCTCCCTTCTGCATCAAAGATATGGACCAACATTGTTAAAAGTCACACCATCATTAGACAAGGCTTGAAATGACAGATTGGAGATGGTTGGATAATCAAATTTTGGGAAGATTTTTGGCTAGGTGAAAGACCTATAGTGATTAGCCCCTACTATCATCTAATGAGGAGAATAAAATATTACTTTGGGACTTTCATTTTCTGACTACATTTCCCCAAGTGATAAATGGAAATATAGTAGGGATTATGTGTTAGACATCCCAACTCTTATCCTTAGGGCTGAATATTTATAGGTTTTTATATCCAAAGTGAGAATCCCATAGTTTCATAGGGAAGATACATTTATCCAGACTAAGAATCTTTTAGGATCCTTTTCTGTTAAATCTTCTTACACTCTCCTGGTAAGAGACAATGTTGATATGAACAACTGGAAGATGGTTTTGAATTCACAATTACTCCCAAAAATTAATTTATTTTGGTGGGTGTCAAGGCATGGAAAAATCCTCACCCAAGATAATCTTACCAAAGGGGTTTTAGATTTCTAATCATTGTATTCTTTTTAAAAGAGATGAAGAGACTACACAACATATGTCTATGCATTTCCCCTTTACTTCCCATAGTTGGCATAATATCTTGCAAAGGTTTAATTAACATCCAATGGTTCTTTAATGAAGATCTTCAGCGATTCATTTTCAATTGGAAATATCCTTCAAAAAACCCCCTCATTAAGAAACTATGGAAGCATATCCCACCACATGTGTTTTGGTATCGGTGGAAGGAAAGAAATAATAGAATATTCAAGGACTAAAATTTTTTGTTGACAATGTAATGTCAATCATCAATAAAAATCTCCTTGAGAACATCACAATTTTCAATTAGAAACTCCCTAATGATCCACCTTCACCCTAGGATTGTAAGATCGTTAAACACAAGAAGCTCCCAGAGTCCTTTCATAGGTATGACAACTCCAAGTTAGTTGCTAGGAGAAATATTGCCTAGAAGGCTCCTCGACCTCCTTGGTTTAAATTAAATTTTGATGGTGCTACTAGGATGGGAATTTCTACTAGAGGAGGGATTATCAAGAACTGTTATGGTGGTCTAGTGGCTACTTATTCTAGAAGCATGGGTAGTCTCAAAAGCCACCAAGATGAAGCGATGGCCCTTTTTGGGGGATTAAAAATTTCTCTATCCATTGGTGTTAAAGTTTTAGAAATTGAAGGAGACCCTAAATTAATTATCGAAGCCACCAGAGGAACAATGAGGGCTGGAAGAAAAGTGGAAGAGATCCTAAAGGACATTAGTCCACTCTTACAAGGCTTTGATGAGTTCACCCTACAATACATTTTCAAAGAGGGAAATATTGTTGCAGATCTTTTAGCTACTTTGGGGTTGGAAACAAAAGGTCTTTATTGTTGGTAACAATGCATTTTTTCCAAAAGAAATACAATCCCTTATATAGAAGGAAGAAACTCAATCGATTCCTAATGCAAGGTGCTAAAATTGATTAGTGGACCCTTTTTGGGTTTCTTGGGCTACAATAGGCAAGGCAGGACACAATTTAAATTTAAATTCCTATATGGTTTTTGTTTACATACAATACCCTTGTATGATGCCAAGTAACCTATACTTGACATATCCACATCATCACATGCCTAATTATGAGGATTTCTAGTGGTGATTACAAGGCATAAGTAATTAGAAAGGTAAGGTTTTTGGATTTTGTGACATTTATTTAAAAGTATCCCTTCTAGATCTCTCCAAATTATATCTCTAGCCTTTGATTATTTTTCACCACATTTCATTTGGGAGAAAGGACCACCCACATGAAGCTTCTAGCCTTGCAATGTTTGCCTTGGATGAAATTAGTAATTGTTATGCCCCCCTAGGGAACCCAGAAGTACAAGACATAAAACAAGAGAAAAGTGCAAAAAAAATACTTTTTGACTTACTTAAGTTAACTAGGTATTTAAGTCCTAAGAGGTTCCCTTACATGATTATTCCTTTAAAAACATATTTCATAGTGCATTAAGCTTTAACATAAACTAAAGATATAATTCCTCTAATCCATTTAACCACATAAAAGAAAGGAGAGAGAGAGAGAGAGAGAGAGAGAGAGAGAGAGAGAGAGAGAGAGAGAGAGAGAGAGAGAGAGGAGAGAGAGAGAGAGAGAGAGAGAGAGAGAGAGAGAGAGAGAGAGACAACTTCAATTGCTCCATGAATAACACAAATATGAACAATGCCTCGAATAACACAAATATGAACAATGCCTCGAATAACACAAATATGAACAATGCCTCGAAAAGAATCACCACCCAACCACGTGGATCCACAAAGGTCCACTCCCCCATGCTAGGAGATATAACCATTACTCACACAGGGGAACTAGAGCAGTCTAAGATTGAGGGACAACCACTCAAACCATAAATACAAAGAAACAAGGCAACACAAAACAAAAGCCCAAAAAAGGAGTTCCCTAGGATGTTGACTAGGTGAGTGTCATTGCATAGTCCTATGTGGTGGGATCCTTCCTAGAAATCATGTACCCTGGCACCCTCATGTGTTAGGTTTTCTTTTCCAAACTCACCCAAAGGTTATCCTTCTAGCCTCCTTGACTGGATCTTGCAAAGAATAATGGTTGAAGTGGATGGCCTCTATTCTTCCAACCCAATCCTCCTTTTTGACAATTCCATGTCCTAGATCTCATAGATAAAGACTCTAAAAAAAATATTTAAAAAAATTAGAGTTTCCACTGTCAATAATTTTGGATCTCTTGTTCAATGCTTATCCCACTTGTTTTCTCTCCCCCCCCCCCTCTTACAGGGAAGGATCCTAATTATATAATCCTCTGAACAGTTGCAAAGGTTGGGGGAGTTGCTTCTTGTGGAGAAAATTCCCTTCTCTAATGTTTGGGTAAGATTATTTAATAAGTAGTTAATTTAATTAATTAGGTAGGTAGTTTCACCCATTGGTGAAAACCAACTTACCTACCTTTCCTGTACTAACTTACCCCAAACAAGATGATTAAATACTTTAATTCCACCTATATATTTTTATAATAATAATAATATTATTATTATTATAATTAATAGCAACTAACTTATATAAATACAATATATTTGGGTATGATTCTCAAGGAAGTCACTACCACAATGGCAACTTGGGACCCCTCACAAACAGAAGGTCATGAGTTCCACTCCCACCCTCTACACTAACAATACATACAAGAGAGAGAGTCTGAGAGAGAGAGAGAGAGAGATAAGGTAGGAGTAAATGTAGGAGTACATAATTAGTTTTATTTACTTTTTATATTTATATACATGTATGCATATACATGTGCACCCATATATACATATTATATATATATGATTAACACATAGAGAGAGAAAATAAACATCCTAATCCTACACATCTCATAACCATATAAACGAGACCGACATCAAAGGATATATAAAATAAGGAACTCAAATCCACCCAAAACCAAATCAAGAGACTGGAAAAAATAATCAAAACCATAGGGTTTTCCCATGTGTGAACTATGGACCATCTTCCAACAGCAACAACTGGTTTGAGATTTTAAGGCACACTCAGACCTGTGTAACCAGGTGGAGTCAATACCTAGTACCTGCACACGTCTACATCATTAAGTAACAAAAATACACACACACACACATCTCTCTCTCTCTCTCTCTCTCTCTCTCTCTTTGTGTGTGTGTATATGAATAATGACAGACAAGGAAGGAGGAGCGTGACATCATGTTGATTTCCTGCAGGAGTGACTACGATTGCCTACCCTCATCCAGAAACTATGTCAAGTAGGATACATATAGATCATAATGTGGGTTAGAAGGGTTAAACCAATAACCATAATCATTAATATACGCAAAAGTTTTGAATCATTACTTAGTAAGATAACTCTTATAATCAACCACAAGGGATAAAATTAATCATATATACATAAGCATAAAATATAATGGTCTTGAGCATATTATTTGAGGGAAAAATCATAATCTACAAGTCCAAAAACATATTATCATCTAAATCTAGTAAGGTAAGGAAGAAACATGAAGTTCATAAATGCTAAATGTCACAATCATATCCAACTTCAATGTAACAATTAGAACTACTAGAGATGGTACTACAAGTACAAGGGTTAGGTCATAACCCATCACATAATTATGGTTAGTTTCATAGAGATAGTCATGATCATTCATGTAATCATCGAACGATAGTCATGTCAATCATTATCAAATAATCAAACCATTAAAGAAATTTGGAAACCATAGCATTTGTTTATCAAATCAATATTGACCCTAATTTATCCAATATATCATAATTATTGATAAATATTAGTTGATAAATCTATTAGGTGCCTCCATATCATCAAGACCCCATGCACTCATAAGAAGAGATGAGTACACATGCAAGAATATATCGGAAAAAATTTATCACTACCTAAATGAAAGTAAAAATATTATATTTAAGAATGAATTTTTTATGAAACCTTCAAGTAGAAACCTACTCTTATCCAATCCTATAAGTCTCTACAACATTCCCCTAACTTCCAAAGGGATATCAAACATGTTAGGGTTGGAAGTTTGTTAGATCCCCCCCCTAAGATTTGACTTACTCCTAGAAGTTGGAAGGTACTAAACTTTTCATTATTCATAAGTGGTAAAACAAAGTAATTTAATTAAGTCAATATTTTGACTACTCGTAGATCAATACAGATTAGCTTGGATTATCTAAAGGCTAAAATTTAAATTTTTTTCACCTTCCTATATCAATCTTCAAAATTCCTATCCATAGAAAATACCATGAAAGATAAGAATCTATGCTAACTTCTCCACTTTGTAGAAAACTCTAGGGAACAACTTGCAAAATTATGATGATAAGTATTATGAATCATGATGGTTTAAACTATGAAATAATATCATAAGCCTACTCATACATGTAAAATTTAATTACCACAGGGTTCAAAATTCACATTCTCTATTACTAAAGATGAATGATCAACATTAAAGGGTATATAACATTGATATTTGTTTCCTTCAAAACAATTTACTGTGGTACATTTACTTTGCAATTGTGAACTAAAACATCATACGTATTCAAAACTTGCCATGATATATTTATAATGATAATAACATAGGGTACCAAGGCACATTTTACAGAGATATATTATAAGATATCTTTAATAATTTTCTAATATGATAGTTATTGTGTTTGACTTACACAATATTCATACTCCAAGAGGACATCTAATCACACTATTAATTTAGAATTTTTCCTCACTATTTATATTTGTTCTTATACTTTTCCAAAGTTGGCAAGTTAGTTGCTTTCCATATCAGCATACCTAGATTCAATCAATTTCAAATAGTAAAGTAAAGAGTTCATTTAATTTAGTGCATCATACATCCATTGAGAGAAGGAGATATTGCTACTCCCATTTCAACTAATTATTTTATTATCACATCGAAACCTTTTATCCAATTCATTTACTTGTTATCCTTAATAAGTGTTCATTCAAAAGTAACCATTCATTATTAACCTCATACACCTACAATTTTAGGTGATATAGTGTGATAATAATATATTGCTTTAACATCAAACATTTCTATAGTCAATCAATCAATTAGGGTTGTTAATAATATACTAAGGCATGGATCATAATGTATACATAAAGTATCATGCTTAGATTCATTTCCCTAATACTTATCTAGAATCTTGATTGTTCACTAAGCATCTAGAAGGATGTAAATGAGACTCTTATTTATGACAATTTTTATGACCAAAAATATCTTGTAGTGCCTTTATGCATATATTATCTTCCTAGACATACAATTAACATGGCATGGAGAATAGTTACAAAACATGAATAAATTACATCTTCTTTAAGAACAAATAAGAATTATAATCCTATTTATGATAAAACCTTGGGGACATAAATCTTGTTACCCAAGATCTCTTATTTAGGTACATATGAAGTTTAACACACATTTTTTTCCTAAGTAATTTTATTCCTTTAAATTTATCTTTTAGGAAAGGGTAGGGAGAGATACATTATAGTAATTATTACCAATTTTCACCCTACTTGTTCTAATTGGCAGGGCTATTACCAACCCTTAATTTTCTAGTGAAAGAGGTTCATTTGGATTGATTAAGTTGTTGTTATAATTGATCATTTTTCAATTATCAGATTATTTTGTAATTATTGGTTCAAATTTGATTCCATTGAAAAAATCTCAGAAGTTAAATTTGTTGATGTCCTAACTATTTAAGATTTCAATTTTGAGCAAAGTATAAATGTTGGAGATCAAATAGAAAGGAGAAAGATACATGTTCATTTCAGACAACAAAGGTACAAAAATTAAAAAAATCCACACAAACAGTGGTTGCTATCAAAACTAGGAATTAGAAGTGCATTTTAAATATATACAAAAGCTCTTTTTATAAAGAGATATACAATTATGAATAAATGCATTTATCATGCAACCACACAACCTGTGACTTATGCTAATGTAAGCATGCATCTGAATATTAAATGTAGAAAATAAGGATTTTACATTCTTTTAAATGAAGAAATACACAAAATAAGAGGATAGGGTTAGGCCCTCGATTGTCTGGTATGTTCGTTGAAGGTTCTTATTTGCTTCAATCTAGGGCCCACATTTGAAGTTGTCTTGCAAAGAACAGAGAGAGATAGATGGGGTTAGTTCATGTGAAATGAGCAATGGAAGGGACTAATATATCATTATGATATCTACTTCCATATACTTACAAGGATGTAAAATCAGAATGCAATAAAGAGGACTTGTTGGAAAGAATGATTATATCACTGTAACTACTTTATTTCTTAACAATGTTTATGTTATGTGCAGATACAGATGGAGTTATTTGAAGATATCATGAGGTTGTTGAAGGATCATGCATAAGTTACAAGAATGAAGAATTTCATCTGAGTCATGTAGAGGTGAAGATTTTGGGGAGACTGTTGAGGGGGAATACATAAGTTACAAGTATGGGACCTTCTAGTTGAACCAAGGTAGCTAGTTGAAGACTTGAGGAAATTGTTAAATGGACATACATTAACTATAGGTATGAAACCTTTTAATAAAATCATGAAGCTATCAAAGATTAGCTATTGAAGGGACATGAAATTTTGTCATGAAACCTTTTAGCTTAATAATATTAGTCATCAATTGTTACAAGGACTTATCATATTCTACATATACCATAGTTTGCTTCAAGAGCTTATCACATCTTACGAGTATTTTAGATTACTTCAGAAAGGTAAATGATACAGATAGATCTTTTGGTTATCTGAATGTTTCATGTTACACATATATTGCAATGAAGAAAAATAGTATGAAGGATTGCTACAAGAAGGAACAACAAAAAAATGTTATTACGATACAACCAGCATCAAGGGAAAGTACACAAATGAAGTTCCCCATCTTTTCCAGAATTTTACTATGGGATCACAAATGTACGTGAGAATGAAAATATGTAAGGAAGCTGGAAAAGAATATATTGAGGCCATTTTCAATGAGGTATGCCATCCTTACAAAATATTAAATTGCTAATGTATTTTTATCAAGAAAAGAACAACAATTTTTATATTAGATATCAAAACAATATACTTTTCAAAATAACTATGATCAACCAATAAGTAGTATGCACCATTTGTATCAATCATAGTTTTTGAGAAGCTACAACATGGATACTAATAGTATATACAACTAATATGGAAGATATAACAGTAGAAGTATGTTAAAAAATCATATCAAGTATCAAATCCATCAAGGTAAGTACAAAAGATGAATTGATATGCTCAACACTAGCAATCTCAGCTTGAAGCATATCTACAAGAATTTCCTTTGTGAGAATGCTAGAGATCAAATTATTTTTGAGTTATGAAACCTACAGATTGGCTTATCTCCTACCATGCCAATGAATGTTAAAGTTATTCAGGTAGGTGTTATCCATGAATTCATAATGGTTTAACTTAGGAATCAACAGATTAATAATTATTGCATGTACAACTATAACTGGGATGGAATGTTATCATTTTGATAAGGAGTTTAGATTTTGGAAAGGTATATACAAAATCATTATTTCAACAACAAATTTACAAATAACAAAACACCAGCAAACAAGAAACCAATATTAAATTGAGTTTTATTATACATTGTGGTGAGAGTTCTATATGTATTTTTCACATAGACTGTCTAGTGTTCAAAATTATTTAAGTTTTGTTCAAACCCTTTAATGTCTTCAGTAGTTTATGCCAAGATTCAAACATAATCTAAATGAGGAACAAATAGAAATGTAGAACTATGTCTTATTTTTATCATTGCATCATCATGTGAATGGATGCAGTTTCTCAATAGATACAAGCACGGTATAAGTTGATGAAAATAGAAAAAATTTGGGCATAATATTTAGGATAAGCTCACTTATTTTATTCAAGAAATTTACAAGCAAATAGCCATTTCTATAAATTTTCACAATGGCAGCATTTTTTCCAAAAAACCAGTCCAAAAAAATGTAAGAATAAGTGATGTTTCAATAGCAATGTGCCTCGGGAAATGGAAAGACAATTAATACGGAAAATTTCACCATGAAAGGAGAGCACCTTCATAGCATACAAGAACTCAACATCTTCAATAAATAGTTTTAAAAATTGGTCTAGAAAAGTGCGGGAAAATATCACCTCTGGGAAAAAATGGCTTACCCATTAAAGCCACAATGATGTTTCATATAAGCAAGAGTCAAGGTATTCTCCAACAATAAGTGAAAGGACTGGAAATAGTTTGAAAAGTTTGAAGACTTCCACAATTTTTTCTTACTTTTGATTCTTCAAACCCTCATGGTAGTCAAAGACATGGAAGAAATATCACAAATAATCCATATCGAACATCTCCCAAACCCAAGCAAGGCAACAACTCAAGCTGTAGAAAAGTGTAAATATCTAGCAAGGAATGACAACTAGATACATCTTCAAATATAGAGCCACAACCCATTATAATTATTTTCAAATCCTTGTGTAAATGGAGGCGAGTCACAACAGTACAATGGTAGCAGCATGACTGGAGAAAGCAACAGCAGTGAAGTCTCATCACAGAAGCCCAAACCCTTAAGTATGGTAGCTAGGAGCTAGGAGAAGCGGCAACAACAAAACAAAAATAGGCCAAATAGACCAAATGCAAATGATTTTAGGATTGCTTTGTTTTAGTAAGCCGTGAGTAAGGGTGAAAGGCTCTTGCCTTCATTTTTATTTTTTATTTTTGATATTGTATTAAGAGCTCATGGGTTAGGAAGCAAAGTCTGCTTTAGATTTTATTTCAAACTTTAAGTCAATTAGATTTAATAGTACAATTAAATTAACACTTATAACTTAATAAGTATTATTCATGATATTTATTAAGTTATAAGTGCAAATTTAATAGTTTTTATTATTCTTAATTTATTTAAAGAGAATTAAAATCTATATTTTATTTTAAAATAGTATTTATAAAGCTCGTAAAATTTGTAATTTAATAAATATTGTTCAATGGCAATATTTTTAAAATTACAGATTTTTGAGTTTTATAAATATTATTTTTAAATAGAAATATAGATTTTATTTCTCTTTAGTTTTTTTTAGCAAAGTTTGTTTATTATTAAATCAATCATGTTCTAATATATTTAATTTTTTAAATGAATAATTTACTATTCATTTTTTAAATTAAGTATATTATAATATGATTGTTAATAATAGGTAGATTTTTGTTGAGACTTACCCATTTATTTATTAGTTACTAATTGCTATATTCTTATATATTTAATTTTAAATGAATAGTTGTATTATTCGTTTAGAATAATTAAATAAATTAAATATATCATAATATAATCAATTAGTAATTAATAAATAATTAAATGAGTCTCAAGAAAGGTTTTCCTTTTTGCACACTTATTGTGAATAATAATAATATTTATCATTGTTATAAGGCAAATATTATTAATTATTCAAGTGCAATTAGAAGGTTTTGTCTAGGAGTTTGTGTTAGGTTGTGTCACATTTTTCTAGGAGTTGACCATTAGTTAACTGCTTGCCTCATACCCACTCAAGGGACAGTTTATTATGCTCATGATCAGTTGTGGGGCAGTTCAGGCCTATTTTTAGCACTGTGGTGGTTTTTTGGAGATAGTTATTAGTTCATCATCAGTTAGGGAGCCATTTCCAGTTGTTTGGTCATGGTTTCTTTCAGTTACATCCCTATTTTGGTGGGATTTATTCTCATATCTTACCCCCATAATTTATGCATGGTTTTTGGAGATTTAGAGTAGTTTTGGGGTAGTTTTGAGTGCTTTTTCAGTTGGACATGGCTTGGTGGAGTTAGAGGAGCACTTAGACTTTAGTTTCTAACAGTTTAGCTCCTGATTTTATGGGTTTTCCTCATGCATCCGACCTTTGGGGATCTATAGCCTATATCATGGTTTTTTGACCTCATTTGGAGGACTTTTTTTTGGCTTACATGTTTTGCACATTGCATACTTGTGAGAAAATTGTAAGGGCATTTTGTAGCAGATTTTTTTTAGCATTGATTATATTGGTACAACGGTTCCTTATCATTGGTTTGGGTGCAATATTGTGGATTTTATTTCTTTTATGTTTTGTTAACCTTCATTCAATCTATATTCCTTGTTGCATATTCAAATCTTGATACTTGTTGTTATAGGTCTTTGTTTGTGTCCTAGCTCTTTTGCAGAAAATTGGTGAAGCCTCGTTTCCATTTCAAAGAAAAATATTTCAGGTCCTTGCATAGAATCATTTTTATAATTGCATGTTTGTCTGAGTATTGAGAGCCATCAGTATCTTCAATGATTCATGTTGAATTAATTAAAGCTGCATATCAATTATTGGTGTATCACCTTATTTAGGTTTAGGATTCATTTACATTATCCTTTTCTCATCCTTTTTCCCCACATATAATATATTTTTAGGTGAGCCCTAATTAGGAACTGACCTATCTTCCAGAGATTCATCTCTCATTTTAGGACAACCCACCACCCGAGAGAGTTTCCATGTTTCAACAAGATATCTAGATTTCATTATCAAAGCTAAAAGTGCAATCCTGATTGACAATAGTAATTTGTACTATTTCTTTTAATTTTCATAATCTTGAGGGCAAAGAGAGAAGAATTTAAATGATCATATCCCTTACAAAGATGGCCAAATCATTTGATAACAACCTTATTCACTGAGGTAGGATCCTAATTTCTCTTTTACACCATGATTTATGTTACCACTCATTTCATCTTTTTATCAAAAGTAAGAGAGAATTATCTTCATATTTTAAACCAAGACACAATACCTAAATTTTCACTTCTTACCTAGGTACATATTCTATGAAACACATTATTATCAATTCAATAATAAAAGTGAGTACTACCACAATCATGTCCTTATTTTACATTGGAGATGCCACAAAACTACAAAGCCAACTTATAAGGGAACATTGAGAAGTATAAATAGTTATGCAAAATCAATCATGAAGTCAATGTAGAATTTAGAGAATGCACCTCATTTCAAACCAATTAAACTTATATGACAAGAAAATAGGATATACTATAGGTAGCATAAGGAGATCAACCACCACTATTTAGATACAAATAAATTTGTACCTTTTGTAGAAATATGAGTACTTTTGGCAGAAATGAAATGTCACACAAGAGTTGGCAATTCCTTAACATACCATTATCATTTTATAAGGACCTTCACTTGAACACATTATTAATATTAGAATACAAAACATAAGTAATTTATATAGGATAACTCAATCAAAGAAAGATGGGTGTAATCTTTATTTCTAATATTTGAGATTACAAACATAAAGGTGACCACAAAAGGAAATATATCAAACTTATGCAAAGCAAGGAAAACTCATTTAAGCACAATTAGGTCCTAGAGCTCTCGGTGTAGCAACCTAGGGCTTTGATACCAGATGTCATACCCCACCAAGGAACCTAGAAGGGAAAGACAAAAATAATAGAAAAGTGTATTTTTTTTTTCTTTTTGACTTACTTAAGTTAACTAGGTATTTAAGTCCTAACAAGTTCCCTTACAGGATTATTCCTTTATAGACACATTTCATAGTGCATTAAGATTTAACATAAACTAAAGATATAATTCCTCTAATCCATTTAACCACATAAGAGAGAGAGAGAGAGAGAGAGAGAGAGAGAGAGAGAGAGAGAGAGAGAGAGAGAGAGAGAGAGAGAGAGAGAGAGAGAGAGAGGTTTACTAAAACAAATCATTCTTTCTTTTTCAACATGAAATAGCATTAACACACATAAATTCATATTCTTTCAACAATTACATTTTCCATATTCTTAATTATAAATTGCTTTCAACAACAATAATACATATTGATTTCCTTTCCCATAATTTTCCTGAAGATACCCTTCTCAATTACATAAATGCTTACAATATATCTTTTATAATACAAGGCCTTATAGGCTTACATGAATATGAATAACACTTTACAACATCTTTACAATTTTTTTCACAAGATACAATATGAAGAATAGGGATAATATCTTCAACAACTTCAAATGCTCCATCAATAGCACAGACATGAATAATACCTCAAAAATAATCACCACCCAACCACATGGATCCAAAAAGGTCCACTCCCCCATGATAGGAGATAGAACCATTGTTCACATAGGGGAACTAGTGAAGTCTAAGGTTGAGGGACAACCACCCAAACTAGAAACAAGAAGAAACAAGGCAACACAAAACAAAATCCCAAGAGAGGAGTTCCTTAGGATGCTGACCAAGTGAGTGTCATCACATAGTCCTATGTGTTGGGATCCTTCCTAGCAATCATGTGCCCTGGCACCCTCATGCGACCTGCCCCAATAGATACAATGACCCTAGTAATCCACCAGGACCTATGCAGGCCATTATCCAAAATTTTTTGTATCTTTTAAATTTTTTTATTAAATCCTTACCCATTCCCAACTAGTTTTTGAATTATATTAGGTTTTCATTTCCAAACTCACCCAAAGGTTATCCTTTTGGCCTCCTTGGTCAGATCTTGGAGAGACTTATTGGCATTTTTTCTTGCAATTCTCAAATATACCTCCTTCCATGGCTCACAAACTGACATAGCAAGAAAAAACCAACATCAACATAGGATCCTATTGATCCTCCTACACTTCAGGCTCTGCCAAACCTAGGGGGGTTCCCTTGATGCAAGATAACACACTGAACACCTTAGACAACTAGCATCATATTAAGCAGATCTACGATTGGGATAGATAGCAACACAATGTTCTGTCAATGGATTCATAACTGAGATGAATCTCTGATATGGGAAGCCTACCCACATGCTAAAAACTTCTTCCAAGCTCATCAACAAAAAGGGAAAGTTGATTTAAAAGATTTCTTGATACAAGTCTGGTAAAACCAGTGCCTAATCCTGGGCATGGAGTCAGAAAACTATAATCCACAAGAACATTAAAATTCTACAAAGTTGAAACCCGAATGACATACCTTGCACATCATTCCTTTCTTCACCAATTTCAAACATCATATTCAATGAAGACCCCAAATTCTCAGAAATTCTCCTATAAGGTTTAATCCCCTCCTTGAGAGAAACTCACAGGTGATCTCATGACAAACCTTGTTCATCAGCACATTAATCTGCCTTACAAACTAACTATGCAAGAATTTAACAGTAACAAAGAAGACATCACAAATATTGCAAAGGGGTTCTTCTTGTATTCATTCAAATCTCATGTTTCAAATACATTCCAAGATCAAAACCAAAAACTAGAACATCAATATTAACCAGAAATGCATTAATGGAACTCAAACACTTACAGAGCCAAGCTCATGCGAAAAGGTTGGAACCCTTCAAACTAAAAAGAAAGGAGCATAAGAAGAGAAAGAGGAAACACCAGAAAGCATCACAACTCGACACTTGTCAAACTCTGAACTACTCACTGAATGAGTCATGAAGTCTGGAACAACAAACCTGATCTGCTCTATCCCCTTGAAAACACATGTTCACTGCCCCAATTGAAAACATGAGTCATCGGATTGCAACAAACAAGATACCCTCTTGACCCCATGTTTCTTTCAAGTGCAAATATCTGGAAACCAACAAGACCTACATCAAATCTGATCTCAGAAATGGATTCCTCATTCTCTCACCTTTCCGGCGATATATAACACTTCATATCCCGAAAAAAAATGAAGCCACCAACCATTAATTTCTCTCTCAGGTCTGTGATTTAAATTTTTGGATTTATTCAATATAGCCTACACTATAGGAATTTATCATTTTAACTTTGATTTTTCAAACCATGTGCACGTTGAAATCCAACTTGAATCTGAATATTAAATTCAGATATTTACCTTACCACTCCTGACCACACATCAACCCTGAGTTAACTGGCTATGTATATCTCTAGGTCGCTGAAAAATGTGACCAACTCTAGGTTTATTTGAAGATTATGCGACTGGCTTATTCTCCAATTCACGTGATTTTATGAACCTAACTGCCCGAACTTGGTGATTTGGCGACTACACAGTCGCGTGATTTCATAAATCTTCTATCTTGACCGCCCAAATTTGGTGACCTAATGCGCGGTTAAGTGACGGCTAGTCGCTGAATCGCCAACATCTTATGCTACCTGCTCAAACTTTTAGTGACTATGCGCCCCGCCGCCACATGTCACCATTGCCACCTCAACACCAACTACTCTACAAAATTGGTTTTTCATCAAATCACAGGCACAAAAGCCAAGGTGGTGTGCCTTCTATACATGTGTAGGAAGAGCCTCTATTTCAACTTCAAAGTTATATGTTCGGTCTATTGTTTATAAACAGCTGAAAGTTTCAAATCCCTATCAATGTGGGATTAAAGGTTTTCAAGTTTTAAAGGCTGACTTGACTACCTGCACCAAAATATAAGGTGAAGGGGGCCCACTGCCACACATAACTTCCAACTTAGTGTGCCCACCAAATAGCCTCTGTTGCTTTCTTATTTACATTGGAGTGTCTATGTTTATAAACATTACAAAAGCGCACTCTACAGTGCATGTGGGATATACATATTAATGCATTTTGACACCACCAAATGCCTGATTGCATACTCATGCACGCCTCCCTCATGGGTGACCTATCCTCATGTAAACCTCTTGCATTTGCACAAGTCTCTTGCGGCTAGCACATTGGATGCTCACACAAGGCATAATTATGCATTCAACTCCCTTTGAAAATCTCATGAACATCAGCACAAAACTCATGCCCTGGTCTGTCGATTTGTTGTGTGCGGACATTTCAATTTAAAATATGGTCCCTTTGTTATGCTGGTAACCTTTCCCAGACCTTTGCACGAAATTTGCTACTAAAACATGTGAGCCCCCACTAGTGTTCACCGCTAGTCTCCACTCTCCAATAGTTATGTCTTGGTTGGAGCTGATAGCATTCACTGCTATCACCATTTGTTAGCGCTGGCATTCTGTTAAAATGTGTGGGCTCTTAAACCATAAACATAAATAAACCTGTCCCAAATTTCAAATAGTTCCTCCCAACTCCAAACTAGAAATCTGCTCTCATGTACTTGGTGTGAACCTCCATATTTATCATTGGCAGTCCTCTACCTCTTGTTTGTACAAGTATCCCACTTCTTGTATGGGCTGTCCCCTTTTCAAAATGCGTAGGCCTCCAACTATTTCGCATGTTCCCTTTGGTCTCAATGCTGGCCTTTGCATTTACATTGGCACATACAAATCTTCCCTCCATTTTATTGCATGAAGCATTCAAATTATATGTGCACAAACAGTATTTGGTTGGGTCTTCAAATTGTTACCGCTGGCTCCCAATTTGGAAGGCCCCCTTTATCTTACGCTGGCTTCTCATAATTGTCCTATGTACATTACGTAGGGCTCCTCTACCAAACTGACACACTGTCCCTCTAACCATTAATCTGGCACCCAATGAATTAGTGTGTGGGTCTGTTCATGCCTTTACTTTGTTTTGTTGCGTGAGCAACCCCCGGTTCTTGCCTTGGCAAGACCCCACTATCACTGGCCTCATGCTTGCAGGCAGCACCAAGATGCTTACATTGGCCCCACTGTGATATACAACACCCTTTAATGTGTTCCGTGTGTTGTGAACTTTGACCTCCAAACAAGGATTCTCTCTATTATTTATTTTGCATTTTCTTGGTAGTATTGATGTTGTATATCACAAAATGACTTTGCTCCTTCATTTATTGATTTTCTATTGAATGAACCAATATATACGGGCCTCATAACTTCTGGTGTATTTAGAACTCTTCCAAGTGACCACATCAATGCCCCACATACTCTCATTAGCTATCGTGTATCAACTCGATCTATTTTGTTGAGAACTACCCTTATCTTATCATCATGGCCATGAAGGGACCCGACAACACGCTTCAACTCGTCGCTAGTACCAAGCTTGATCTTACCCAAAAAATTGAAAAGTCAAAAACCACTTTCTCCAAAGTGTCAAAATAGTGTTAGGGATCTCCGGGAGTGGCCTTAAAAACTGACAAGATCACCTGATTGGGCGCCACCACTAAACAAGCCCATTCTCTGATACATACTCATCCATCTTGCAAAATGGCATCCCATGACGAGAACCGAGGTGAAAGTTACAAGCCTTCAAAGTTGCTCGTTTCATTCTGTTCTTGCAAACACACTGTCAGAACCTGATAAACTGCATCTGGAATCGTCCTGACAAAAATATCAAACAAGGTCCGAGGAGGCTACAAACTGGCACGAAAGCACATAAAGATGTCCACAACACAGGTCAATCACTGCTTCGAACTGGGAACCAGCAGGGAAAAAGATATGGCCTCATAAAAATAGGTACTCACAGAGGCACACTCAGAAAATGCAGAAAACTCTTAAAAGTTGCAATTGGAATCGATTTCAAAAAGACATCAAATGGATTGGCAGAAAGCACAAATCCGAACTGAAAGTGATATGTCAACTTTGCAATGCAGACCAATAAGAATTTCATTGATAAGTTTGACTAGTCAAAAGTTATAACCTCATAAAGTGGGCCCCCGACAAACAAATAGTTCAGTACAACTGGGAAATTCAATTTTTTGCAAATGGAAAAGGCTCACAAAACTGACCAAACAGATTCACCAAGACTCATCATCTCAGGTCATGGAAGTATTTCATGTTTGGAAAATAGGGGAGCAGTTGGATTGCAAATTAGATCACCTGGGCAAAAGATACAAGCTGTCAAAGTAGGCTGCTGACAAAAGTTCACACAATGCACCCTGTCCAAATAGCAAAAATTGCAAATGGAATCGCATTGGGAAACTCATCCAATGGATTCGTCATGAGCTACAAACCAACCAGGATGAAGCAAAACTTGTTTGCAATATAGGGACATGACCATCACTTCACTTCCAATCATGGGGCAAAAGGTATAGCTCCACAAACAGGGCCTCCGAGAATAACTGAACAAGTGCATTATGCAAATCCAAGAAAACACCTTCGGAAGGGGATGAACAAGCCCTATCAAAAATCATCACAAGAACTTGAAATAGGAAACATAAATCAAATGAAGCACACTAAATATGCCCCCATTCCCAGATTTTCATGACACTTATCAGAAATCAAGATATTCAATCTCAAAGTAGCCCTTCCCGGTGAATTCTACACTTAGCAATTTTCTAATTTTGAGACCCCCTAGGAATGAAATGATGCAAAACCATTTGAATATTCCATCTAAAGACTCAAAACAACTCAATAGGATGAATGCAAAGCAATGAACACATAGACCTCAAGATATGATGCAAAGTACGCCCATACTAGCATGCAATACAAAGCCAAAAATGAGCACTAATCAAGAATTTTACATGGTACTTCAAAACTGCATTTTGAGTACCAACAAGACTAATGGTTGAAGTGGATGGCCTTTATTCTTCCAGCCCAATCCTCTTCTCTGACAATTCCACTTCCCAAATTTCACAAATAAAGATTCTCAAAAAAATATTTAGAAAAAACAAAGTTTCCAATGTCAGTAATTTTGGATCTCTTATTCGATGCTTCTCCCTCTTTTTTTTCTCCCCCCCCCCCCTCACTTACAGGGAAGGATCCTAATTATATAATCCTACGAATAGTTGCAGTGGTTGGGGGAGTTTCTTCCTATGGAGAAACTTCCCTTCTCTAATATTTGGGTAATATTATTTAATAACTAATTAATTTAATTAATTAGGTAGGTAGTTTGACCCATTGGTAAAAACCAACTTACCTACCCTTCCCGTACTAATTTACCCCAAACAAGACTATTAAATTATTTAATTCCACTTATATAAATTTTTTTTATTATAATTAATAGCAACTAAGTCTTATATAAATATAATGTATTTGGGTATGCTTCTCAAGGAAGTCACTACCTCAATGGCAACTTGGGACCCCTCATATATAGGAGGTCCCGAGTTCCACTCCCACCCTCTTTACTAACAATGCATACAAGAGGGAGAGTCTATGAGAGAGAGACAGATAAGGTAGGAGTAAATGTAGGAGTGCGTAATTAGTTTTATTTACTTTTTATATTTTATTTATTTCTTTTATTCACTTTGCATTTATTTTATTTATTTAAAGCCACAATATGCATCAAAATACATGAAATCACAATCATCACTAATATGCTCCTGAGCATAACTACTTATACATCAATAACTAAATATATACATGTATGCATATACGTGTTCACCCATTTATGCATACTTATATATGATAAACACATAGAGAAAGAAAATATACAAGGTAATCCTACACATCTCATAACCATATAAATGAGACCGACATCAAAGTATATATAAAATAAGGAACTCAAATCTACCCAAAACCAAATCAAGAGAATGGACAAAATAGTCAAAACCATAGGGTTTTCCAATGTGTGAACTCTGGACCATCTGCGAACAAAAACAACAACTGGTTCAAGGATTTTAAGGCATGCTCAGACATGTGTAACCAAATGGAGTCAATTCCTAGCACCTGCACACACATGCATCATCGAGTAACAACAACACACACACACACACACATATACAAATAATGAAAGATAAGGAAGGAGCGAGACATCATGTAGATCTCCTACAAGAGTGACTATGACTGCCTCCCCTCATCTGCCAACCATGCTAAGTAGGATACATATAGATCATAATGTGGGTTAGTAGGGCTAAACCAATAATCACAGTCATGAATATACACAAAAAGTCTTAATAATTACTTAGAAAGACAACTCTTATAATCAACCACAAGAGATAAAATTAATCATATATACATAAGCATAAAATATAATGGTCTTGAGCATATTATTCAAGGGAAAAATCATAATCTACAAGTCCAAAAACATATTATCATCTAAATCTAGTAAGGTAAGGAAGAAACATAATGTCCTACTAGAGAGGGTACTACAAGTACATAGGTTATGTCATAACCCATCACATAATTATGGTTAGTAACATAGAGATAGTCATGGTCATTCATGTAATCATCAAATGGTAGTCATGTCAATCATAATCATAATCAAATAATCAAACCATTAAAGAGATCTGGAAACCAATATAGCATTTATTTATCAATTATAGTTTAAGTGCCCAAGTATCAATATTTGTTAGAAAGTAAAGATCCCCAAGATAACTGAGAGGGGGGGGGGGTGAATCAGTTATCTGATAATTTATCCATTCAATAGCTTTAAACAATATAATCAATGTATTGATCAACCATAGAAAGATAATCATACACAATTGCACAATAACACAAGATATGTTAACTGGGGAACCTCTTGAAAAGAGTAAATCCCGGTGGGAATGATGCCCACAAAATGATGCACTAATATGAAATTTCCTTGTTAGAGGATGGACCCTGTTAGGAGTCTTATGAAATACATTTAGTACATATAAATCCATGTTAGGATATTTTGAATCCCTATTAAAAGATTCTAACCTGGTTAAGAGTTTATGGAAGACAGAAGGACCCACTGCCCAAACAGCTTCAAGGCAAGATCTCTGAACCCACTGTCCAAAAGATCTTAGAATTATTCAATAGAATAATATGAAATATATTACCTCCTTCACACTGTGCCAAAACTCCACTCTCTGCTACACAAGATCACAATTCCAGATCTCTGTACTCACAAATCTTCCTTCATCACTGAATTAGCTCTTTTCTTCACTTCATGCATATATTCGCATCTCACTCTTCATAGTACACATTACAATAAGGAAAAAATTCCTTCTTATATACCAAACTCAAATAATTACAAATGAGTCGGTCCTCAATTACAAAATAATAAATTCTACACGCTACACACAGAATTCACATAAAACTATCGACTTCCAGTTACTGTAACTTTCTCCAAACATATCCTCAAAGTTTGTGCTATGAAACACATCATCATTAATGAGTCTCCAACATCCCTTTAACTACACAAAATCAGATTTCATCCCAGCTAAGAGATATCCTCCGATTTTTGAACATCGCTACACAGAAACACTTTCCAAACACTGCTTTCACCAAAATGCTCATAACTCTTACAAATGAATGAATTTCTTTTTGCGCTGTTAACCATAGGTTAATAACACACCAAAGAACATACCATCAACTATGCAAAATCCAATCTACAATACAACATGTGCGCAAAACAAAATTGTACCTGCTTTCCTGCTAATATCCAGAATATCACTGTGTTGACATTAATGACAATCCAAGTCATGAATGCAACAACAACTACTACAAAATGACTGCCAAAACACTTTGCATTCATTCCTAACAATCTCCCCCATTGGCATTGATGGCAACATAGATGAAAAACATCCAATGTTCCAAAAATCCAATACTGCAACATCACTGCAAAATATCAAATCAAATCTTGCTTCATTTTCTTATTCAGCTCTCTCATACAATCCACAATGTTTTTCATGTATATCTCTCCCCCATTGACATCAATGATAGAAATTCTATCACTAAGTCAATAACAACTTAATGTCAAAAGACACTTTTCAGAAGAATACAATAACAAGAGTCCTCATGACTCAGCTCATAAACTCCCCCATAGAGGAAGTTCCAACATCCAATCCAGAAGAAAGATAGGGCTCATATACCACTGGATGGATGTAATCATCTGCATCAATTCTCAAAAATAGGTTGGGGCATAACCCCAATCATACCTCTCAGATACACAAATGTATCCTTAGGTAAAGGCTTTGTAAATATATCTACTATTTGCTCCTTTGTACTTATGTACTCCAATCTTACTTCTTTTTTTGCAACTTTCTCTCTTACAACATGATACTTGATCTCAATATGTTTAGTCTTAGAATGTAAAATAGGATTTTTTGACATACTCACTGTACTGGTGTTATCACAATGTATAACAACAGGCTCATCAAACTTTATTCCAATATCTTTCAACATCTGCTTCATCCAAATAATTTGATTATAATTATTTGCTACTGCAACATATTCTGCTTCTGTTGTGCTTTGTGAAGTACAATTCTACTTCTTACTTAGCCAAGAGACCAATTTTCCTCCAAGAAAAAAGGCTCCACCACTGGTGCTTTTCTTGTCATCAACGTTGCCTCCCCAATTAGCATCAGTATAGGCACATAAAGTAAAATCATCAGAATTCTCATACCATAATCCATAATCCATTGTTCCTTTCAGATATCTCAGTATCCTCTTTATTGCTGCATAATGTGATTCTCTAGGTTCTGCTTGAAATCTTGCTACAATCCCCAGTGAATGTGCTATATCAGGTCTTGTATGTGTCAAGTACTGCAATCCTCCAATCATAGATCTGTACTTTTTTTGCTCAACTGCTGTTGTCTCATCTTTGCTAGATAACTTATGTCCGGTTACCATAGGTGTTCCAACAGGTTTAGAATCTTCTATTCCAAATCTTTTCAATAATTCATTTAAATACTTAGTCTGACTTACAAATATACCTTCCTTGCTTTGTGTTATCTGTAATCCCAAAAAATATTTCATTTCTCCAATCATGCTCATCTCAAATTCAGTCTTCATTTCATCTACAAATTTGTCACTAGCTTCATCTTCTCCTCCAAAGATAATATCATCAACAAATATAACTATAACCAACAAACCATTCTCAATTTCTTTTGTGTATAAGTTACTATCTGTTGTTTCTTTTATAAATCCCAATTTCAATAAATACTTATCCAATCTTGCATACCAGGTTCTAGGTGCTTGTTTTAATCCATATAAAGCTTTCTTTAACTTACATACCATATCTCCTTCTTGTGTCAAAGGAAAACCTTCAGGCTACTCAATGTAGACTTCTTCTTCCAATTCACCATTCAAAAATGCTGACTTCACATCCATCTAATACACTTTGAATTTCTTGTAAGTTGCATATGCTAGAAACATTCTCACTGCTTCAAGTCTGGCCACAGGTGCAAAAGTTTCTTCATAGTCAATTCCTTCTTGTTGTGAATATCCTTTACATACCAATCTTGCTTTGTTTCTTATCACTTCTCCTTGTTCATTCATCTTGTTTCTGAATACCCACTTTGTTGCAATCACATTCTTGTCTTTAGGTCTAGGGACCAATTCCCATGTCTTGTTTTTTTTAATCTGCTCTAGTTCTTCTTTCATAGCATTGATCCAATGTTCATCTTCACAAGCTTCATTAGTAGTCTTAGGTTCAATTTGAGAAATCAAACATAAATGTACCTTATTTTGAGTCAAAACTCCTCTATCTAAACTTCCAATAACTTGCTCAACAGAGTGATGTCTTGAAGTATACTTGTTAGGTGTCATAGTTACTGATCTTGTTCTGACTGTAGATTGTTCTCTGCTTTCTTCTCTATTTTATTCTCTATTTTCTTCTCTGTCTTCTTCAGTATGACTTTCATTCAGCAAATCACTGTTAGTTTCAAAAAATAATTCTGCATTTTCAATGTTAGGCTGAGGTTTTACTTCTCCATCAGATTCATAATCAAGCATTCTTTCCTGAATTTTAAACTTCTCATCAACTTTTACATTTGCACTTTCAACAATAGTCTTAGTTCTTTTGTTATAACATCTATATGCTTTTCTTTTTAAAGAATATCTAAGAAATATTCCTTCATCACTTCTAGGATCAAACTTTCCTATATCATCATCTCTCTTTATATAACATTTACTTCCAAAATTCTAAAATACTTAACTGAGGGTGTATGTCCAAACCATAATTCATAAGGTGTCTTGTTTGTATCTGCTCTGATTTGTACTCTATTCATAGTGTATACTGTTGTGTTCACTGCTTCTCTCCAAAAAGTCTTAGCCAAATCATTTTCAAACAACATAGCTCTTGCTGCTTCAATTATTGACCTGTTTCTTCTTTCTACAATACCATTTTGTTATGGTGTTCTAGGGGCTAAAAGTTGTCTCTTAATACCATTCATTTCAAAAAAAGTGTTAAACTCTCTAGATGTAAATTCACCACCTCTATAGATCTTAGACACTTAATCTTTATTCCGGATTCATTCTCAATTTTGCTTTTCATGATCTTAAACTTATCAAATGCTTCAGATTTTTCTTTCAAAAATGCAATCCACATCATTCTTGTAAAATCATCAACAAGAATCATAAAATACCTTTCACCATAGAATCCTCTAGTCCTAGTAGGACCACTCAAGTCTGTATGAACAATCTCCAACTTCTCTGTCGATGTGAACTTCTTATTGGGAAATGAACTCCTTTTATGCTTTGCCATCATACATTCTTTGCAAATCATGTTAGTAGGTTTCATAATTCTAGGTAAATCTCTTACCACAAGTGTAGTGCTCACCTTGACAATATTATCAAAGTTTATATGACAAAACCTTTTATGCCATAACCAACTGTCATCAATCCTAGTTATCAAACATGTCATCTCAGTAGGATTCAACTGAAATACATTACCTCTAGTTTTGCATCCTTTTCCAATCAGATTTCCATCTTTATCTTTTATCACACAAGTTTTCTCAGAAAACCAAACATGATAACCCTTATCAGCCAATTGTCCAACGCTTAGTAGATTATGTCTTAGTCCATCAACAAAATAAACATCATCAGTGTTAGTCTTTCCATCAAGAGTAATAGATCCTATACCCTTAATCAAACAAGGTGCATTGTTACCAACCCTACCAATTCCTCCATCATAATTATCTAACTTAACAAACTTTCTTTTACCTCCAGTCATATGATGTGAACAACCACTATCTATAATCCAATCAGATTTCTTTTCAACTTGTGAAACTAATTCTTTTTCTTCCCTTTTATCAGATTCAGAACTTTCTTCTTTAATTGCTACAAATCCTATTTCCTCAAAGTTATCATTATCACTGTCACTTAAATGTTTTTCAATTCCTACTTCAAAATCTTCATCATTTGCATAATAACATTCTTTAGATCTCCTAGGTTTAAAGTTGCTTCTATACTTCTTAACTCTTTTAGGACATTTAGATGCAAAATGAACATATTCTTGACAAGTCCAACATTTAAAGATTTTCTTACCATCTGGTTCTCTTTTTAGAAGTAATGCAATACCTTCTTCAATCTTCGTATCTTCCTTAGATCTGCTACTGCTGGCATAATCTCCATTCACACTAGTACTTCTTATAGGTCTAATGCTAAGAGCACTGAATGTTGTTTCCATTCTAGGTAGCTCTCCTGATAATCTCAAGTTCATCTCTGCTATTTCTAATCTTCCAAGAAGAGTCTCTCTTGAAAAGTTTGATGTACAAGGTATCACTTGTTCAATCATCTGCGTTGTCTACTTGAATACTGGTGTCAAAGTTCTCAGAATTTTCCATATCACTTCATTCTTTGTCTTATCACCTCCATAAGACTTTATTCCTGTCACAATCTCAGACATCCTACCAATATAGCTTCTAATAGATTCATCTTCCATCATTCTGATATCTTCAAATGCACAAATCCAATTATGTAATCTAGCCTTCTTTGCATGTTCATCACCTTCAAAAGTAGAATGTAAATCTTTCCAAATTGCATGAGATGTTTTCAAACATCTTACCTGACTATATTCATTCTTCGGTAGTGCTGATAAAAGTGTTTCTCTTGCAAGTATGTTACACATGAATAGATCTAGTTCATCTTTAGTTCCTGCCTCTAGATTGTCTTCCTCAATGATAGTCTTCTCATTCTTTGTAATCAACCAATAACTTGGTCCTAAACACAATAGATTCATCTTCATCTTTTCTTTCCAACTGTCAAAATTTACTCCATCAAACTGAGGGCTTTCTTTTCTAAAATTTGCCATGGATCTCCTTAAGTTGTTAAACTTTTCTTTCAAGGACCTGCCACTCTGATACCAATTGTTAGAAAGTAAAGATCCCCAAGATAATTGAGAGGGGGGGGGGGGTGAATCAGTTATCTGATAATTTATCCATTCAACAGCTTTAAACAATATAATCAATGTACTGATCAACCATGGAAAGATAATCATACACAATTGCACAATAACACAAGATATGTTAACTAGGGAACCTCTTGAAAAGAGTAAACCCCGGTGGGAATGATGCCCACAAAATGATGCACTAATATGAAATTTCCTTGTTAGAGGATGGACCCTGTTAGGAGTCTTATGAAATACATTCAGTACATATAAATCCCTATTAGGAGATTTTGAATCCCTGTTAAAAGATTCTAACCCGGTTAAGAGTTTATGGAAGACAGAAGGACCCACTGCCCAAACAGCTTCAAGGCAAGATCTCTGAACCCACTATCCAAAAGATCTTAGAATTATTCAACATAATAATATGAAATATATTACCTCCTTCACACTGTGCCAAAACTGCACTCTTTGCTACACAAGATCACAATTCCAGATCTCTGTACTCACAAGTCTTCCTTCATCACTGAATTAGCTCTTTTATTCACTTCATGCATATATTCACATCTCACTCTTCATAGTACACATTACAATAAGGAAAAAATTCCTTCTTATATACCAAACTCAAATAATTATAAATGATTCGGTCCTCAATTACAAAATAATAAATTCTACACGTTACATAGAATTCACATAAAACTGCCGGCTTCCAGTTACTGTAACTTTCTCCAAACATATCCTCAAAGTTTGCACTATGAACCACATCATCATTAATGAGTCTCCAACATCCCTTTAACTGCGTAAAATCAGATTCCATCCCAGCTAAGAGATATCCTCCGATTTCTGAACATCACTACACAAAAACACTGTCTAAACACTGCTTTCACCAAAATGCTCATAACTCTTACAAATGAATGAATTTATTTTTGCGTTGTTAACCATAGGTTAATAACACACCAAAAAACATACCATCAACTACGTAAAAGCCAATCTACAATACAACATGTGTGCAAAACAAAATTGTACCTACTTTCCTGCTAATATCTAGAATATCACTGTGTTGACATCAATGACAATCCAAGTCATGAATGCAAAAACAACTACTATAGAATGAATACCAAAACACTTTGCATTCATTCCTAACAATATTGACCCTAATTTATCCAAGAGATCATAACCATTGATAAATATTAGCTCATATAAATCTATTAGGTTCCTCCATATCATCAGGACCCCATAAACTCATAAGAAGAGATGAGTACACATGCAAGAATATACCGGAAAATATTTATCACTACCTAAATGAAAGTAAAAATATTATATTTAAGAATAAATTTGTTATTCAACGTTCAAGTAGAAACCTACTCTTATCCAATCTTGTAAGTCTCTACAACATTTCCCTAAATTCCAAAGGGATATCAAACATGTTAGGGTTGGAGGGTTGTTACAGTAAGTCTAATTATTACATACTTTATAGGTAGTTTATTTTGTCTATTGGGCTCATCATTTTCAAAAATCATTTGAAGAAATTCCAGTTCTACAAATATTTTCCTCAACTTTCCTTAGGTGGCTCTACAACTGTTAGTCTAGTGGATCTAAATATGAGAGGGGATCCTGTCTGTGTTGAGCTTGATAAGTATGATAATTACAAGAACAATCCCATTGTTTGGTGCATTTGCAAGGAAGGGGGAATTACTCCATTCATGGAATTTATGACTAGTTATGATGAGAGTCTTTCTCATCAATTTGTTTCCTCTTGGGTAGAGTGGAAGCTTTTTATGGGGGAATCTCATTTGAAATCATCAAAGAAGTGATTACACAAGTCATGGGTCTTCCCACTGATCGTCATAAATAAAAGCAAACTAGTTGTGTTGCAAACAAGGCTAATCTTAATTGATTCTTTTGTGCCACTAAACAACCAATGGAACTTTGTGGTAGATTTTAGAGAGAGAAAATACCACCTCTATGGGGCCACGTGTGTATAGTTATAATAAAATATTTCACCTTAGAGGGAATATTTGGGGTTTATTATTACTACCACATGCCCTTCCTCAATCACTTTCATAATCATGATTTGATCTCTTTTCCCTTCTTTCTATTACATTCCTTATAATTTACTATGAAAGATGTATGTGATTGTACGAAGCAAGGTAAGAATTATACAATTTGCACCAAGGGTTCATATTGAGGCCTTACCATTTCCACCTTGCCTTGTGTCCACCCCATTCCATCAATGTTCATGAGGTCCTACCTTTCCTTCCCCCACCCTTGACTAGCCTTATAGATGCACCGATTCCCAGTAAACAGAAGTGTGTCAAAAGACTCAAAACCCCACAAAACTCCCCTAATAAATCCCTGAAATTTGAGTCCCCCAAGAATCCTTAGGATAAAAAAAAATGGAATGACCCACCTAGATAATTGAAAACTAAGGGTGCCAAAAGGACCAAATATAATATTAAACATATTGACTATGATGTGGAGATTACTGAAGAAACTATCATGCCTCGTCACTCCACTAAGCTTGTTGTCAAACTCCAAGGGAAGGGAAAAAACCTAAAAGATGAATCCTTTGAGGAGAAAAATATTAGTGAGTATGAAATTTGTGAGGATATGGTCCTTGAGAAGGAAATTTATCCAAGTGAGAGTAGCTCATCCCATATCTAAGAGAACCTAAAGTTTGAATCTTTGGATCTCGCACAAAAAAGTGAGGTGGGTAGTAAGGTTAATAGAGTCTTTCAAGATAACACTCACAACAATATTAATCCCAAAGGGAAAGCTCAAAACAGTTTAAATTTGAAATCCCAAAAATAAATTCTCAAAAACCTTCCACCATTGAAGGAATTAAAGAAGCCCTCGTTTCCTTTGCCTTGTTTTAAAGCGCCAATTTTTTGCATTAATAGTAAATTACACCATATGGATTCCAAAAATTTAGCAATCCTAAGTAATGAAATCATTGAAGATTTGTGGAATCAATGTAAAATCAATGACATTTTCATTGTTACCAGTGGATAAGAAATTCCTCTAATGGAAATTAAGGATTGGCTCCAAGAGGTGTATTCAAAATAGGTAAGTATTGTTAGATAACTAAGAGGGGGGGTGAATCAGTTAATTCAGTTATCCTATAGTCCTAAACTCTAAGATGTACTTATTCAAACTTCCTCAACAAATCAATCAACTCGATAAGCTCTTAAAATTAACTTTCTATTCTTTTACTGAATGACAGTAATTTCCAAAATTGCATTTACCAATTAATCAAATATGAAATATGTAAAGTATGATAGCAATCCAATCACAACAAATAACATATAACACAAATATTTTAACTAGAAACCCTGGTAAGGGAAAAACCACCTGGGACCAGTAACCCAAAATATTTCACTCATCTAAAGTGAGCTTGGTTAGGAGCCAACCTTGTTAAAGGTTACAAAACACATTGTAAGGTGTGACCTTGTTAGAGGATTTATTGATGAATTACAACTAATTTAAATACATTGTATAACTTGAAGATCTATGATTTAAGATCACTAAGTTGTTGATTAGATATGTAAGATGGTTAAATCAGTAGTATGTTGTCATTGATGTCAACTAGTTTTGACAGTACTTATCTTGTAAGTTACTATACCCAAACATCTGTAGAAGAAGAAGAAAAGAGATGAAGAGCAGGATATATCTACATAAGGAAGATGGATATGACAGATAAGGATAAGGAATACATTGGGTAACTTATGGATGAGTTTATGACCTTATGTTATTGACTTGATTATGTTGCATTCATCTATGATGAAGGATAGAGAAAAATGCACAAAGCAGTGTTGTTAGTTAAAGAACCATTTCTGTATACACTGACGCAGTGTAGTGTATACCAATCACAATACAAACTGAACCTGTGTTCACCGACACATTTCTTTGTTAACCGAGAAAAAGAAAAGAACTAAATGACTAGTTTAGCCGATGAAGTTGATGAGCCATAAAGTACATCAAAATCAGAGATGAAGACAATGTTTGTTATGAAGATCGATGGCTAACATAATTTGAAGAAGATCTAATGGATTGAAACAAAATGTGTTACTAACACATCAGCTGAGGAAGGTTTAAGTGGAAAAATCAACAAAGGAGATTAAGTGGAAAAATCTAATGGATAGAATTAAAATGGTTTACTCATCTATTTAAGAGACTGGGATTTCATGATGAAATCATGCCAAAAGAATGAGACTATTGAAGATATCATGTGAACAAGCTTCATGCATGCCTAATCAGACTGGTTAAGAACAACCGAACTATAGAGATTACCGAGTGTCAGAAAGCTATTACTAAGTGATAGTAAGTTACTAAATATTGATTGAAACAAAATTGAATTATTGATTAGAGGATTTTAATGAGCTTAGCATAGATCTGATAATCTGCAATTGAAGTTATGTTGTAATCAGATCAACTACTGTTACATTTTAACCATTGTAAATAGAGAAATCTCTTGACAGAGTGGACTAGAAATTCTTGTAATGTCATTCATAGAGTGTACATTTGTTATCTTGTCAACCTATAGTGAATGTTGGTTTGATGATAACGGTTGCTCTAAAATCCTCTAACAAGGTCACACCTCACAGTGTGTTTGTAACCTTTAATAGGGTTGGGTCTTCACCGACCTCACTTTAGAAGAGTGAATAATTTTTGGGTTGTCGGTCTTGTGTGTGTGAATATTGTACCTGATCTGTAGACACAACACTTCAGTAAAACATTAGAGGTTAGCAAAAATTGAAATCGTGCAAAATTGAAATCTAATCTAACTAAGTGATTTACTGCCTTCTAATAGGTGTGAGATTGATGTTCTCATATTGTAATCGAGATCAGTGACCTAGACGACACCTAAATGAAGGATTTGGATGCAAAACTGATATGAAATATGAATGCAATTAAGCTATTTTTTTGGATTTTAGATGCAATAATATGAAAAACTTGATATGAAATCTATGATAATATGAAAATTGATCTATGATATGCTAAATGATCTAACAACTGAAAACTAATATGATATGAATGCAAATGAAATTGATCTCACAACAATGTTGATTCGCAATAAGCTTTGATCCTTCCAATTGCAATTCTCCAGCGTGATTGTGCAAAAATATCAGATGCTTGTGGATGAGCTGAGGCCTTAATTTATAGAAATCCAGGGCTTTGGAGGTGCATGGAAAAAAAGCCATAAATCACTCAGATTAACTTAGCTTGATTTTTGAGTTATCTGATAATAAAGATAATTTAATTCACAAAAACATGCAAATCATGCAAAAACAACTTTTTAACTCAAATTAGAGTTTAGATCAGCTTTTTGAACTCCAAAAGGATGTTGAGTTCTAAAAAGTCAACACTTTGCATTGTTTTTCTAATTTGGAGTTTAACTGTTTCTTTTGAATGTGCATAATAATCATGAATTAATAAATAAATAAAGTGATTTATGCTCAACTTAACTAATTTTTGAAAATAAATAATTGATTTATGGGTTAATCAATTATTTAATTAAACTTTTATTAAAAACTATATTATTAAATAATGACAACTTGCTTTAATTAATTAAATAAAAATTTAATCAATTATTCATAGGATATTGGATTTATTGTCAAAATTAAATAATACAATTAATAATAGATAGAATTAAATTTAATTATATAATTAAGTGGAAAGATATTAAATCTAATTAATTAAATATGAAAATATTCAATTAATCAAACTTAAGATAAATGTGATTTATCGCCAAATAATCATTAAATTAAAGATAATTAAGATAATTAAGAATATTGCTAGGAATATTCCCCGATGCAGAATTTAAGATAATCAATTATGATTCGATGATGTTTAGATGTGCATTAGATTAGGACTTCGATGTCGATTTTGTTGAAATTGTTGATATAGGAGATTAATGAACTTATAGCCCATTTTTGGGGTATTACAGGTCCCAGGTTGTTTTTCCCTTCATAGGGTTTCCACATTAAATCTCTTGTGTTATGTGTTGATTGTGATGATTTTTTTTTATCATACTTTGCATGTTGCATATTGGATTTGGTCAGAAATCATTAAATGTGATTAACTGGTAATCGGTAAAAGCACAAACAAAATACTATTTTAGTTTACCGAGCTACAGAAGTTTTAGTAAATTGTTTTTGGATATACATTTTGTGATTGGGACTGTGGATAACTAATTCACCCCCCTCTCAGTTATTCTAACAATTGGTATTAGAGCGTTGGTTGCTTGGAACAGAGTTTTAAGGACTTCAACACAAAAATTTCAAAATGTATAAGAGAGAAGTGCCAAAGCTGAACAAAGATAACTTCACAGTATGGCAAAGATGAATGAAGCTGCATGTATCTGGAATTGGGAACTCTTCCCTAACACTAATGGAGAATGGATACATTGCACCGCCCACTGGTCCCTTGACCCTTGATCAATTTAGAGATAGGCAGGAACACAATGTTACTATGATGGAGATTGTTGCTGCCTGTACCGATGCCGAATTTGAAGATATTAAAAATTGCACTACTACGAAAGGCATGTGGGATAAAGTTGCTCAAGTTTATAGTGGTGATGTGAATGTCAAAAGAGCTAGAGCTAAAATCTTAAGGGGTAGATTCGATGATATGAAGATGAAGGAAGGTGAAAATATTGTGCAGTACACAAATAGATTGAAAGAGGTAGTACATGCTATTAGAGCATCTGATGGTGTTATTGATGAAGAGACAGTGGTAAGTAAAGTTCTTAGAACCTTATTGCCGGTTTATGCAATCAGAATATCTGTAATTCATGAAACAAGGTCTGCATGTAGTAACAACCTTACTCTTGATAATTTGATTGGTAAAATTACAACCTTTGAACTGAATAACTTTGACAATAGTGTTGTACCATCTATTGAATCTGATTTTATGTCTTCTCTGAAAATTGGTAAGTCTAGTAGTAGAAATAAGAATGATGATAGTGATAGCAATACTGATGATGAGCTTCATGAACTTGAAGCTCTTATGGCTAGAAGGTTACCTAAAGGTAAAGGAAGGTATACAGGTAAATTACCTTTAGCATGATTTAACTATAAAGAGGTTGGTCATATTGTTTCTAGATATCCACATAGGAAAGATGATGACAGAAACAAAGACTGATCTGGTGAAAGAAGCTATGGGAGAAGAGGCAATAGAAGTTACTGACACTATAATAGAGACAACCAAGATAATAATGACAAAGGAAAGAAGGTGTGCTATATTGTAGACGAAGATGTCACCGATATCGACACTGATGAAGATGTGGAGGTAGTATTTGTTGCAATGAAGGATGAATCAGAAGAAGATGAGAAGTATGTAGAGAGAGCACTTATCTCTAAGGTTAATAAAAATGATACATGGATTATAGATAGTGGTTGTACACATCACATGACTGGTGGTGAAGAGAAATTTGATAATGTTGAAGAACACAATGGAGGATCTGTTAGAATGGCTAATGATGCACCCTGTATGGTTAGAGGAAAAGGATCCCTGATGATAAATAAAAAAATTAGATGTGATAATGCTTATTGGGTAAATGGTCTAAACTATAATTTGCTAAGTGTGGCACAGCTGAACAATTCAAGCCATCGATTTTCTTTTGAGAGAAAGAAAGTGAAGATATATGATGATGGAGGAATAATTATTGGAACTGGAACACAATCAAGAGGTAATCTATTTTATCTTGATAATGACCAGTCTTCTTGTTTAATGATGAAAGATGAAGATGCATGGTTGTGGCATAAGAGGTTATGTCATGTGAATTTTGATAACATGATTAAGATCAGTAAAAAGAAAAAGGTTAGATGTCTGCCTAACTTATCTAAGCCTGATCATGTTATGTGTCATGAATTTCAAAAAGGTAAAATGACAAAATCTAGTTTCAAAAGCAAATATTAGTCAACAAAGAAATTACTTGAGTTAGTGCATACCGACCTATGTGGTCCTATGAGAACTCAAAGTTACTATGGAGACATATATTTTATTCTTTTTGTTGATGATTATACTAGATTAATGATAATCATGTTCTTGAAGGAAAAATCAGAGGCATTTAAGATGTTCAAGCGGTATAAAGAAAAAGTTGAGAAAGAGACTGGTAAAGAATTGAAATGCTTAAGATCTGACCGAGGTGGTGATTTTATTTCTGATGAATTTACTAACTTTTGTAATGAGCATGGTATTAAAAGACAAGTCTCTGCACCGAGGACACCACAACAAAATAGAATAGCTAAAAGGAGGAATAGGTCAATAGTTGACTATGCAAAGACACCGATGTTACAAAAGAATGTTGCTCAGACATACTGGAGGGAAGCTATCATCACAGCTGTCTATGTTCTGAATTGAGTACAACTAAAGGACACTAATAAGATACCCTATGAGTTATGGTTTGGTCACAAACCCACTATAAGTTATTTTAAGATTTTTGGAAGTAAATGCTTTATTCTGAAAGATGAAAGAAATGGGAAGTTTGACTCAAAAGGTGATGAAGGGATATTTCTGCCCAATATTCCACTAATAGTAAAGCATACAAGTGTCTTAACAAGTAACAAATAAAATGATTGAAAGTACTAATGTTTGAGTTGATGAGTTTGATGATAAGAATGTAGAGGAAAGCACAAAAGAACCAGAAGACTATGGTAGATTCACTTACATTGAAAAACCAAAGTACTTATCGACACAGCAGACAGTGATAACCGGTCCAAAGGAAAACAATACCGAGGAACAGGAAAAAGAAACCAATGAGAAGGAAACACCCACCAAGCAAGAAAATGAACCTACATAGGATGAACAAGAAATAAGGGATCAAATACTAGAAAAATTTGTTAGAAGACATCATCCTGAGACACAAATCATTGAAAACAGACAAGCTGGCATGCAAACAAGGAGTAAAGCAAGACAAGGTACATGTCTAGTTTGTGAATATGAACTAAAGAATGTAAAAGTTTCATTAGAAAATGATGAATGGGTGAATGCAATGAAAGAGGAAATAGAACAAATAGAGAAGAAAAAAACCTGGAGTTTAGTACCTAGACCTAAGGACAAGAATGTTATCGGTACTAAGTGGATATTCAAAAACAAGCTTAATGATAATAGAGAGGTAACAAGGAACAAAGCTAGGTTAGTATGCAAGGGATATGCATAGGAGGAAGGAATAGATTATGGTGAAACATTTGCACTTGTTGCTAGATTGGAAGGACTCAAAATGTTACTTGCATATGCTACACACAAAAAGTTCAAATTTTACCAAATGGATGTCAAATCAACTTTTCTGAATGGGATACTTGAAGAAGAAGTCTACATAGAATAACTTGAAGGGTTCATTGATCCAAAAAATAAAGATATGGTATGTAGATTACATAAAGATTTATATGGTTTGAAGCAAGTACCGAGAGCCTGGTATGAGAGGCTGCATAACTATTTGTTGAGTATTGGATTTGTTAGAACAAGTGAGAACAGTAATCTATACATGAAAGGAAATTCTGATGATACTATCATGATTGTTGAGATATTTGTGGATGATATAATACTTGGAGGACAAGATCAAATCTGTAAGTCATTTGTTGATGAAATGAAAAGTGAATATGAAATGTCTATGTTTGGAGAGATTAAGTTCTTTCTAGGCTTACAAGTTCAGCAGAATGATGGAATATTCATTACACAATCTAAATACATAAAGGAAATCTTGAAGACATTTGGCATGGAAGATGCTAAACCTGTGGGAACATTGATAGCTACTGGATGTAAACTGACTAAAGAAGATGAAACTACTGAGGTAAATCAGACACTATACTGATCCATGATTGGTAAGTTAATGCATGTAGTTCACAGTAGACCTAATATAGCACATGTTGTTGGAATAGTTGCTAGATTTTTTGCAAACCCTAGAGAGTCACACATGATTTCTACAAAGAGAATCTTAAGATACCTAAAGAAAACTAAAGATTATGGACTGTGGTATCCTAGGAAAGGCAAGTTTGAACTGAAGGTATACACCAATGCTAATTGGGCTAGAAATGTGGATGATAGAAAAAGTACCACCGGAGGAGCATTCTTCTTTGGTGAAAGACTTGTTACATGGACAAGTAAGAAATAGGCTTGCATTTCTCAGTCTAAAACTAAAGTAGAGTATGTTGTTACAACTACTAACTATTCAAATATTGCACATATCAAGCAAGTGTTAGAAGGAATGAATGAGGTAATCATTGAGCCGGTGATTATATATTGTGATAACACTAGTGCTATTAAATTTCAAAGAATCCGATGATGCACTCTAAAACAAAGCATATATCAATTAAGTATCACTACTTAAGGGAACAAGTATAGGAGAAGCAAGTTAAGCTAGAATTTGTTACATCAAAAGAACAATTTGTTGACATATTTACAAAGCCTCTACCAAAGGATACATATGAATACTTGAGGACTAGACTTGGGGTCCATCCCCTATCTACTGGTCACTAAGGTGATCTAGAGGTTGCATCAGCCTAATCTTATCAGAAGATCATACATGTTGATGCAATAGAGTTCACACTTTGGATTTCTGTCTAAGGTTGTGAAAAGTTGAAGTACTAGAACCAATTTGCATAATAGTATACCAAGATACAAAGAATGCACTAAACAATAGAGAGTTACATGGCTACTACAAAGTTGTATGTTTGTATTGTTCTTTGGCATTGCTGTCAAAGGGAGAGAGATCAATATGAAGAATATGGAGCCAAAGACAAATGGAGAGAGATACAAAAAAGGGAGCTAAAAAGATCATATCTGCAAAACTTAGTCTGCACTTGCAAATGCTTTTATGTAATGTAGTGATTGAACATATTAAGCTAGGGAGAGCTTGTACTGATACAACATTTATTGACAGAGTTGTAGAATACATGTTTGGTATGTGTATGGCATAATTCATATTGCTTGTGTTGCCATCAATGCCAAAGGGAGAGATTAATGAACTACAACTGATTTGAATACATTGTATAACTTGAATATTTATGATTTAAGATCACTAGGTTGTTGATTAGATATGTAAGATGGTTAAATCAGTAATATGTTGTCATTGATGTCAACTAGTTTTGACAGTACTTATCTTGTAAGTTACTATACCCAAACATCTGTAGAAGAAGAAGAAAAGAGATGAAGAATAGGATATATCTACATGAGGAAGATGGATATGACAGATAAGGATAAGGAATACATTGGGTAACTTATCGATGAGTCTATGACCTTATGTTATTGACTTGATTATGTTGCATTCATCTATGATGAAGGATAGAGAAAAATGCACAAAGCAGTGTTGTCGATTAAAGAACCATTTCAGTATACAATGACATAGTGTAGTGTATACCGATCATAGTACAAACCGAGCCTGTGTTCACTAACACATTTCTTTCTTAACCGAGCAGAAGAAAAGAACTAAATGACTAGTTTAGCTGATGAAGTTGATGAGCTGTAAAGTACATCAAAATTAGAGATGAAGATAATGTTTGTTATGAAGATCAACAGCTAACATAATTTGAAGAAGATCTAATGGACTGAAACAAAATGTGTTACTAACACATCAGCCGAGGAAGGTTTAAGTGGCAAAATCAACAAAGGAGATTAAGTGGAAAAATCTAATGGATGGAATTAAAATATTTTACTCATCTATTTAAGAGATTGGGATTTCATGATGAAATCATGCTGGAAGAAGGAGACTATAGAAGATATCACATGAACAAGCTTCATGCATGCTTGATCAGACTGGTTAAGGAGAACTGAACTACAGAGATTACCGAGCGTCAGAAAGCTATTACCGAGCAACAGTAAGTTACTAAATATTGATTGAAATAGAATTGAATTATTGATCAGAGGATTTGAATGAGCTTAACATAGATCTAATAATCTACAATTGAAGTTGTGTTGTAATCAGATCAACTGCTATTACATTTTAACCATTGTAAACAGAGAAATCTCTTAACAGAGTGGACTAGAAAGTCTTGTAATGTCATTCATAGAGAGTACATTTGTTATCCTGTCAACCCCATAGTGAATGCTGGTTGGATGATAACGGTTGGTCTAAAATCCTCTAACAAGGTCACACCTCACAGTGTGTTTGTAACCTTTAACAGGGTTGGGTCTTCACCGACCTCACTTCAAAAGAGTGACCAATTTTGGGTTGCTGGTCCCAGGTGGTTTTTCCCTTCATAGGGTTTCTACGTTAAATCTCTTGTGTTATGTGTTGATTGTGATGATTGTTTTTTATCATACTTTTCATGTTTCATATTGGATTTGGTTGGTAATCATTACATGTTATTAACTGGTAATCGATAAAAGCATAGACAGAATACTATTTTAGTTTACTGAGTTGCAAAAGTTTTAGTAAATTGTTTTTGGATATACATTTTGTGATTGGGACTGTGGATAACTGATTCACCCCCCTCTTAGTTATTCTAACATTTATCACTAATAGTTCTCCCTTGACTAGCATTCACTATTGGGTCAACAAGAAAATAATTAACATTCCTTAAATGTCATATTGAAATACAAAAGACTGTTAAGTCCACTCAGTTAAGAGATATAGTTGTAACAATGGTGAAACTAATACAATAGTGATTTGATTCAAATACAACTCAATTTGCAAGTATTCAAATCTATTCTAAGCTCAATAAAACTCTTCTGATCAATAATCAATTCACTCCATTATATCCTCCAACTTACTTCACTCAGTGTATAGTTCTCTGATGATCAGTAATGTTTGTGGTCCATCTTGGTTCTATCTGTAACTTGTTTGATCAGTAGTGCATGAAAAACTTCCTTCATGTGAATTCTCTTGCAGTCTCAATTCATCTGACATATTCAACAATGAATCTCATGTCTCTTAAATAAACGTGTAAACCATTTTCATCTCATCCATTAGATTTTGCCTCTTAATCTCCATTGTTTGTTTTGCTTCTTCAAGCTTCCTCGGTAGTTGTATCAATAACACATTTTAATATCTTCCCTTTGATCATCCCTAAATTTTGTTAGTCATTTGATCTTCATAACAAACTCTATCTCTTACCTTGAAATCATAAGCATCTACCAGCTCATCAATTTCAGTCGGTTGTTATAAACATTTATTTCTTCTTTTACTCAATCATTACAGAATGCATCAGTGAATACTACCTCAGTTATTACTTTCACTTGGTATACACAAGACTTACTCGGTGTATACAAAAATCTTCAATTACTGACCACATTAACTTGTTCAATTCTGATCTCTTCTTCATAATAGAATAATGTAACATGCTCAAGTCAACAACACAATGCCATAAAATCATAAATAAGTTACCCAATGTATACCTTATCCATATCTATCATATCCATCTTGTCCTTATGTAGATATCTCATTTCTTCACCATTTCTTCCTTCTACAGATGTTCATATGTTTGTAACTATCATGATAAGTATAGTCAAAACCAGTTGACATCAATGACAACATATTGACTAATTTAATCATCTTACATATTACTTTAACAGCTCAGTGACCTCCTGAATCTTTATCAAGATATTCAATCACTTTTAGGTTAACAAGTATAACTATCCTATCTGAGAAATTATTATACATGCATTGTTATACTTATGAGTTTAAAGATAGGTTGCTTAAGAAGGAATTAGTCATTCATAAAAAAAATTGTCTGTATTTTTTTGAATGGTACCCTAATTTTGATCCAACCAAAGTAGGTTTGCTAATATGCTCAAGGTGGGCTATTATAAATAATTTACCTATAGAACTATTGCATCTTAATATTCTTCAGAAAATAGGTGATATGATGGGAGGTTTTATAGGAGTAGAAGAAAATTATGATTTTTCTACTTCTATTAAAATTCTATTTCAAATAGATATTAATGGTTTAACCATCAGACCATTAAAAATCATCACACACAATTTGATCTATCCATTGAAACCAAAATTCTTTTATGGTAAGATATTAAGTTCAATTATCAAGGACAAAGCCTCTTCCCTTCCTTGTTTCAATAAAAGGGGGATCTCCCCTATACCTTTATCTTTGAATATGATGGATCATTCCCCTTCTCCTCCTTATCCTACCCCTTCCTTTTTTTCTTCTATTCCTCAACAATCCCTGAAATCCTTTCAACCTTTTTTTCCAGATTCTTTTCCTTCTCCATTTCTTTCCTCACCCAAGCTCATTTTCCTTAAGCAAGGAGGTTTTGAGATTCCTTTGTCAAAATTAGGGATTAGTAATCCTTTTCTTAAACCTTCCCTTTCCTTTTGTCCTATCAAGGTTAGTTTTAAATCTTCTCCAGAATCCATTATTGATCATTCCCCCTTTTTGCTTCCTTGTAATCTCCATGTCCCCGATGAGCCTGAAGAAGGAGAAATAATAGAGGAAATCACAACCTCTAAATGCCTAAAAAATAATAAAGTTTTAGCCTATGGGTAAAATTATGATCGCTTCTCTATTCTCCTATTTTCTAAATATTTTCCAATTTCATTGAACTCCAAAATATTCCAAACCCATGTTTTGGAAAGTATAGCTTCATTCAATAATCTTGTCTTTATGACTAATGTAAAATCCATAGATTCATCAGATATCAACCAAGAGGAATTGCTTGAATCTGATAAGGTATATGCTCTAGATAATACTTAGTTAAGACAAAAGGAGATCATAGTAGAAATGGAATGAAAAATGCTAGAAATTAGAAATATCATGTCTGATTTAATAACTATTCATAATGAAGTAAGAGATTTACTTAATGAATGGTATTCATTAGATAATCATAAGAATAAATGAAAAAATTATAATTTAACAACACTAAATATAAAGAAAAGATTAATAATATGTGTACAGAAGACAACTAAAAAAATGAGCCCAAAATTCCTCTAGAATTAGAGACTCTTCACAATGAATTCAAAGATTTTCCTAATTAGTTCTCTGAAGAGGATACTGAGGAAATTAGTACATATTTCACCCAAGTTGAAGATCAAATCATAAGTAATGATACCCTAGGAGATCCAAGGTTTTCTATTCAAACATACTTAAATGATGAGGAATTGATCTCTGCCAAAAATTTAAGGGATAAGTTATCAGAAGAATTATCCTTAGAAATTGTTAACTAGAATAAGAAGCTAGATTATGATTTTCTTGAAGTAACATTAGTCTCCGCTTCTAAACTAGGATTAGTATCCAATATATATGGTTTAGACAACCCTATTATTCCCAAAATGTATAGGAAAAGAGGTAGGAAATCCAAAATAGAGATGATGAATAGAGACGAAAGATAGAAACATGGGATTTTAGGGGCATTAATGCCCCTAACAAACAAAGAATTATAAAAAGAAACTTAAAACTATTTAACACTAAAATTATTTTACTTCAGGAAACCAAACTAAGCAAAGAAGAAGATAGCAAATTTAACTTAAAACTTGGATTATGGAATTTTGAATGGGTAGCATCCATAGGAGCATTCATAGGTCTAGCATTGTTATGGAATCCTAGGAAAGTTGAGTATGAGAGCTTAATTCTTAAACAACATTGGATGGCACGTAGTGTTAAAAGCTTAAAGAATTCATTATTCTTTACCCTAATTAATATTTATGGTCCTATTAGTAAAAATAACAAATTAGACACTTGTAAAGAAATTAAATACTGGATCAACTTACATAATAATAACTTCTATATTTTAGGAGGAGATTATAATGCTATTATAGATTTCTCAAAAAAAATTGGAGGATCTTCGTACAAATCCCAAGCCCAGACAAATTTTAGCAAATGGTCTAGTAAAGATAATCTGATAGACATGAAAACTAGGAATGGTATATTTACATGGAATAATAGAAGATCGGGATTTAGTCATATAGCAGAAAGATTAGATAGGTTTATTTTCAAAGAAAACTTAGGGGAATTTAACCATTTATTATCGACAGAAATCCTTCTTAGTGTTTGGCTTTGACCACTTCCTTGTAAAATTAATCATTCAGGAGGAATCCAAACCATCAAAACCTCATTTTAGAATTGAAAATATGTGGTTTCAAGATAAGGAATTTTTTAATTTTATTGAAGCCTAGTGGAATGAGATATCATTTAAAGGATCCAAGATGTTTTGTTTTATTTCTAAACTAAAACATTTAAAGAAAAAACTAATAAAATGGAATACTAAACATTTTGAAAACATCTTTGCGGTCAAGGAAGAAATAGAAAAGGAGATTTTAGAACTCAATGAAGAGGTGATAAAAAATGGAATGAACAAAGATAGTTATAATAAAGAGAGAATTATTAACAAAACATGCAGACATTTTAACTAAAGAAGTTTTTTGGAAGCAAAAATCTAGGGATACTTGGTTAGTGGAAGGGGATAAAAAAAAATTAAAAAATCATAATAGTACCAAAAGTAGATGAAATCTAAATAGAATTTTGAACATTAAAAACAATCAAGTTGAGATAATATAAGACCATCAAGTAATTGTAGATAATTTTGTAGGTTTTTACAAAGATCTATTAAATAATAATGACTCTTAAAACTTAGCAGCTCAAACAAATTTTTTATCTTCCATTCCAAAACTTATTAATGATTTGGATAATAAAATGTTAAATGAAAAATTCACTTTAGAAGAAATTAAAACTGTCCTTTTTCAGCTCCACCTAGATAAATCTCCAAGTCTGGATGGCTTCAATGCAAATCTCTTTCAAATATGTTTTTTAGCAGTGGAATTATGGGAAGCCATAGAAACCTCCAATAGCACTGGAAACTTTGTTCATGAAATTAACAAAACCTTTATCACTCTTATTCCCAAGAAAACTATCTCTTAAAATTTAGGAGACTTCAGACCCATTGCCTTATGTAATTCAGTGTATAAAATACTCTTGAAAGCCTTAGCCAATAGATTAAAACTTCTGCTCCCACAAATTATTTCTAAAGAGGAAAATAGATTTGTTCCAAACAGTTCAATTTTAGATGGTATTACAATAGCCCAAGAACTAATTCATACCTTACAAAGTAATAAGAAACCAAGAATGTTAATTAAACTTGACATTCAAAAGCATATGATGTAGTGGAATGGAGATTCTTGTGTAAATGTCCGGAGCCTTTGGTTTCTCTAAAAGATGGATTAATATGATCTTCAAATGTATCTCTATACCAAAATTTTTAGTATTAATTAATGGTAATCCAAAAGGTTTATTTGCTTCCTCAAGAGGTATTAGACAAGGAGACCCTATCTCCCCTTTTCTTTTCTTTTTTATTATGGAAAAAGCATTAGGTCGATACATCAAGAAAAAGAATGTTGATGGGGACATTAGTGGAATCAAGGTGGCCAATAACATTTCTAATATTATACATCAACAATTTGTAGATGATGTCATACTTCCAGAACAAAGTACAAAATTAGAAGCTTCCAATTTTAAGCAGATCCTAAATCTATATATGGAAGCCTCAGGCCAAAAAGTAAATGCAGAAAAATCTAAAATTTATTTTTTGAACACCGATGTTCAAACTAAATGGAAAATTTGAAATATTATAGAGTTTAAAGAAGGAAACTTTCCTTGTAAATACCTAGGGACCCCCCTAGAAACCGGTACTCGAGTAACAAAATTATGGGAAGTTGTTTCTGAAAAAATTTCCAATAGGAAGGATCATTAGAAAGGTAGATGGTTATCTAGTGCAAGCAGGGTAACAACGATTAAATTAGTTTTTGTAGTCATTCCAACTTTTCAGATGTCAGTAATAACTTTATCAGGAAAAGTTAAAATTTATCTAGATATACAATTAAGGAACTTCTTTTGGCTAAAAACCTCAAAAAATAATAAAGTTGGCACAATTAAATGGGAAGATAGTTGTTCTTTGACAGAAAATGGGGGTTTAGGTATTAATAATTTATATTGACAAAATGTAGCCCTAGGAGCAAAATTAGTGTGGAGGATCATTTTTCACCCTGAAACAAAATGGGCAGCTATCCTCCTTAACAAATATGTTAGGAATGCTAATCCAATCAATATCTTCAGATCATACAATCTTACAAAAGGATCCAGAATTTGGAATTTCATAATAGATTGTAGACATTTGATTAATGAGAGGTTGTCTTGGGATATCAAAAATGGGGAGGATGCCCTTTTTTTGGAAGATTCTTGGGGAGGTTATGTCCCTTTAATAGATCTAGATATCAATAATAATATTGTTCAAACCTTAAAACAAATCTGGAGATCTAAGGTTGGTAGTGGAAAAGTTTAGAGAATACCACCCTCTCTATGGCTGATAAGGATACTCTCCACAATATTTTGAAGTCCATAAGTATATCACCAAAGTTGTCAACTGATAAAATGATCTAGTGTGGATCCGATGATGGATCTTATAAAGTAAAAGATGGATATCAAAATATTATCAAATCTCAAAATCTTCAAAAGGTAGAAATTCCAATTAACTTATGTTGGAATAAATCAATAATTCTGAAAGGTGGAATTTTTCTATGGGCAGCCCTATAGAAACATATCCTAACATTAGAATGATTTAAAAATATAAGATTCAAAGTTCCATTGTGCTACCCCTTATGTGAAAAAAGTGAAGAATCAGTGGACCATATTCTACTTAATTATGATTACGCCCATAATTGTTGGAATTAGTTTATATAGAAAATTCAATGGTCAATAGTGAAAGTAAATAATCTAGTGGATTTTCTCAAATCTTGGTCATTGCATTTTAAGAACAACCTCTATTATGGAATGTGGGAAATGGGTCCTTCAACTATTGTCTGGGAGCTTTGGAAAGAAAGGAATAGGAGAATATTTCAAGATAAAGGTATGAATGTTAGATCTTTGACCAATAAAATAGAAGCATCTATTATTGAAACTATGAATAATCAACTTAAAAATAGGAACTTTATAGGACTCTTCTCTCCCTTGGATGGCATTATGATAAGAAATTGGTAAAATTTAATCATTTCTTTGATGTTTGGTAAGGGGGGCACTCAAATCAAACTACTTAGAGAGAATTGTAAATGGAATCCACCTAAATTAGGTTGGTATAAGCTTAACTTTGATGGTGCATCTCATGGTAATGCAGGGAAATCTGGTGTTGGATGCATAGTTAGAACTCACACTAGTGAGATTTGTGATAAATTAGCCAAACCTATCTATGAATCAACAAATAATATGGTTGAATGTATAGCGATTATCGAAGGATTACAATTATGTAAGGAAATAAATATCCTTAACCTTTAAATTGAAGGTGATTCAAAGATTTGTTAGAATTATTTAGAACAATAGAGAGGGGTGAATCAGTTGTTCTCAGGTCTAGATGTACCAATTGAACTTTCTAGCACTTCAACAATCTCAGATCTAATCACCAACACAACTCGATCTCTAAAGTATATATCAGAAACATATAACATGCAGTGCACTGTTCGAAAGTAATTAACTTGTAGAATATAACATTCACATCAAAACATTCACATAAGTATAACACCAAGATTTATAGTGGAAACCCAACTTGGGAAAACCACTTTGTAATATGCTACTGATATTTCACTCTTTTGAAGTGAGCTCTATAAAAGCTAACCCTGTTAAAGGTTTACAAACACACTACTAGGTGTGACCCTGTTAAAGGATTTAAACACTCTGTTAAAAGTGACACGGTTAAAGGATTTAAGAACATTCCATCAAAATTCCACCTTGATTAAAGGATTTATACAATGACTGTTAGGTCAACCTTGATTAAAGGATTTAGACTGATACAATGGTTAGAAAGTAACTATAGTTTCTAATCTAAAAAACATACAACTCACTTTGCAAATACTGATCCACTTTGCACATATATGTTGATTTATTGACTGACCTTTGTTTCCATCCCTATCACTAATCTACTCGAAATTCACTTCAAGCAATCACAACTCTGTTCAGCTCCTTCACAATTTCACCTGCAACCTTCTGCTTAGACTTATCAGTCAATAACATCAACAACTTTAGCCTATGTTGTAACCTCACAATCAGGTTTTCCTTTATACCGCTTCAATTAGGTAGATCCATCTTTTTCCACTTAATCTCCTCCATAGATCTTAGGTTTAGTTCAGATTCATCAAATTTTCCATCATTATGTTCTTCATCCTTCCTTCTAGATACATCTTCAAACTTCTCTTTGAATCCATAATAAAATGATTTAACATGTATTAAATACTCCATACAATAAATTAATAAAGTCAACATGGTTTACATATCCCAAAAATTCAACTATGTCGGCCAGGAATCTCAATTCTTTCTCTAAATGTAAATTACTAACACTCAGTCAATACGGTGTTCATCACCTCAGTCATTACTGCATATCTCGGTCATCTCTACAAACTTTCTTCCTCAACAAACATTGTCTTTTCTCAGTAATTTCCTATCACTCAACTTATACTGATGTTTATTCAACACTAAAGTTACTCGGCATATACTGGCGCTAGGTCGACACTAACATCACTCGGCTTAAACTAGATTTCTTCACTTTTTCTCAGCTAAGCCTTCTTCTCCAGTCTTTCTTCTTACTTAGATAAATAATACATTATCTTATCAATGTGCCAACTAATCAAGTACCCATTGAAGTATCCAATAATTCAACCTTTCCTTAGGTTCTCTTGTTATCTCCTTAGCCTAATCATGTTCATCAATCAATAGATATGGTACTATCCTAGCTAGGAACTATCTTACCAATTAAGGTTTGACATCAATGACAATAAAATATTTGTTTCAATTGTAGTTTCCAATAATCTCCCTCTTTGGCATTGATGGAAACACCACATGAATAACACATGATTTACCAAACAATCCAAAATCTTTTGTACATCAAATTTGTTCAATATCCATAGCTTCATTTTCATTCACAACATCTTTGCCTTCCCTGACTGTACATACAATTACTCCCTCTAAATCATTCCAATCAACCAACTGTCTCTGAATCTCTCCCTCAGGTTCAATGAATACTTTGTATTTTCCTTAGAATCTCTCCCTCTTTAACAACAATGCCAAAGCACTATCTAACACTTACATCTTCCACATGTAGATGTCTTCTTTTCAGTTCAGTATGTTTTATTTCTCCCCCTGTCATCCGGCTTATGATTTATTATCATATCTTCTTTACTTCTCACAACTCAAGGCAAACTCCTAAATTGTGACTTTTTCTACATCAATTTGTCAAATATTCTATGTAGCACATTTGATGCAGTCCTCCTAGTTGACTAGGAAGCCTCAGTTAGGGGAATCACCCCTAGTTTACCTCTAAGATATTCATGAGTGTCCTTAGGTAAAGATTTTGTGAATATGTATGCTATTTGTTCTTTTGTATTCACATATTCCATTCTCACTTCTTTATCTTGTATTAGCTCTCTCAAGTAATGATACTTGATAGCAATATGCTTAGTCTTTGTGTGCATCACTAGATTTTTTGATATATTGATAGCACTTGTGTTATCACCGAAAATAACAACCGGCTCAGTGATTTCCTCTTTCATTCCTTTCAACAATTTCTTGATCCACACCAAATTTGAACAATTCATTGTAGTTGCTACATACTCAGCTTCTGATGTAGATTGGGAAATGTAGTTCTATTTCTTACTTGTCTAAGAGACTAATCTATTTCCTAGAAAGAATGCTCCACCACTTGTACTTTTTCTATCATCAACATTTCCAGTCCAATATGCATCAGTGTAGACTCTTAGTTTTGTATGCACCCAAAAATGGTCACCTAGACTTTGGGCCCCATTTATTCGATTTATTTATCCTGAATCAATTTTATCAATAATCAATATTTTCAACAATATCAATCTCTTGATCAAGTCTTAATTTCGATCATATATTGGATTTTTATCCTTGGGCTAACCATTTATCCTAAGTCTTTATTTAATTAAAAAGAATATTTCCTCCCCTTTTGATTAAATAAAAAGCCCCACTTTTCCTCTTATCCTAAGTTGCACAAATAAAGCATTATTCCTATTTTACAAAAGGAAAAAAAGAACTTTTTCTCTCACATGAGGCTCAAAAGTCAACACTTCACTCTCATTGGAGGATACTTGTGCACATGGATTGCTCCTCTTTCAACCTCCACCGCCGATTAAGACTTTTTGCCTCTTAATCTCAATGGTCCATTCCATTGCATTTCTTATAAAAGGAAAGCTCTCTCCTCCATTTGCATACCATGTTTTGAATACTAATCTTATGCTGCAGGAATTCTTGGAGACTTTTGGAGCTTTTGGAAACCTTATTGTTCTTAGTCTTTCATTCTTGCATTTTAGCTTCATTTCATAGCTTAGATTTTAGCTAGGATTGACAGAGAATCTTTCCACAATCCCAACTGCTAGGGCTATATCTGGTCTGGTATGGACAACATATTGTAGCTTTCCAATGATAGATCTATACGAGGTTCGATTCACTTTAGTAGTATCATCATTTTTAGATAGTTTCTATCCAATAGCCATAGGAGTACTTATTGGTTTTGAATCCTCCATACAAAAAGTTTTCAGTATCTCTTTGGCATATTTAGATTAAGTAATAAAGATACCTTTCTCCATCTGATAAACTTGCAAACCAACAAAGAATTTAATTTCACCAAACATAGACATTTCAAACTCGGTTTGCATCTCACTTTAAAATTTTTGACATAGGGCATCTTTTCCTCCAAATATGATATCATCAACAAAAATTTCAGCTAGCAAAATCCCTTTACCTTCTTCATTTTTCATATACAGATTGTTGTTGTCATTTGTTCTTGCAAATCTAATATTTATCAAATAATTGTTCAGTCTCTCATACCATGCTCTTGGAGCTTGTTTCAATCCATACAGTGCCTTGTTCAACTTACAAACCATAGTTTTCTTGCTCGGGTCAACAAATCCTTTAGGTTTCTCAATGTATACTTCTTCTTCTAATATACCATTCAGAAATGCAGATTTGACATCCATCTGATATACTTTGAAATCTTTATATGCAACATATGCAAGTAGAGTCCTCACTCCTAATCTTGCTACAAGGGAAAATGTTTCCCCATAGTCTATTCCTTCTTCTTGTGCATAACCCTTGCATACCAATCTTGCCTTGTTTCTTGTGACTTGTCCATGTTCATTTATCTTATTTTTGAATACCCATTTTGTTCCAATAACATTCTTATTTTCTGGTCTCAGCACCAGAGCCCAGGTATTATTCTTTTCTATCTGATTAATTTCTTCATTCATAGCTTGAATCCAGTCATCATTCTCTAAAGCATATTTTACTATCTTAGGCTCAAATTCACACAGTTAACATGTAGGGTCTTTCAACTTACTTCTTTTCAAAACTCCAGATTCTTTATCTCCAATAATTTTCTCAAGCTTATGATGTCTTCTTACATACTATGCCAATGTAGGTTCAAATTTATTTTCTCCTTGATCTTGATTTTTAGGTTCATCATGCAAATTATCAACTTCATCTTCTAATTATTCGGCAGCATCCTCCTGATGCTTGGAATTGCTTATCCGTGACTCTGCATCTAGTTAGAGTGTGTTACTTGTCTATTCTTCTTCCATGTACACAAAAGATTTGTAATCTTCAGGTTCTTGTTTACCCTCCAGTTCATTCTTTTCTGCATATTCATCAACTCTAATATTTGCACTTTCCACAACTTTGTTAGTGTTAGAATTCAAATACTTATAAGCTTTGCTCTTCATGATTATGATTATGTCTAGGATGCATGATCATGTCCATGAATGAAAGAGAAGGGATCCTTGTTATGATTATGTCTAAAATGCACATGAGAAGATTGCATTCATGCAAAGCTGGTCAAATAGGTTGAAGACAAACCTGAGCAATTATGCAGACAACACCGAGCATCAGAGAAAAGGAATTAACTAAGCAGAATACAGTTGGAGGATACAAAGAGATTGAATTGAGTATATTGGCCAGAATTAATTTTGAGATTACCATAGATCTGAAAATATACAAAAATTTTTTTTATTTGAATTAGATCATTGTTTTTGCATTCTAACCATTGCTACAAGTAAATATCTTAACCGAGTGGGACTTAACAGTCTATATTTCAATATGACATTCAATGAATGTTGATTGTTTTCTTGTTGATCCTATAGTGAATGTTTGGTCATGGAGAACTATTGGTGATAAACCCTCTACCTAGGTTACACCTTATAGTATGTTATTGTAACCTTTAATAGGGTTGGCTCTTATCTGAGCTCACTTTAGAAGAGTGAAATTATTTTGGGTTACCGGTCCCAGGTTATTTTTCCCCTAATAGGGTTTCCACATTAAAAATAAAAGTGTTATATATGTGTATGGATGTGGTGAATTATTATTTTACTTTACACATTACTATAATTGGTTTTATCGATATATACATTAGTTAATTTACTACTATTCGGTAATTGAATAGAAAGGCACAGTTAAATTTTTACCAGGGTGACCCCACAATAGTGGGTTACACTTTTTTAGACATGCTGATTTTTGTTGAAATAACACATTTTTAATAAAATATAATGATTTAACCCTTGAAAGGTTGCATTTGAAGGAATTAATTGCATTTGGTTAGCTCAAAGCCTCTTATATATATATAAAAATTGATATAACATCTATACTCCTCATTCATACCTACAATGGAGTCTCCTTTGCACTTATGAAAATGCTGACAAAAAATCACTTCGACTTTATCTTTTCATGAATCAAATGAATCCATTTAACAAACCTATCTATGTAGTAAGGTACTACTGAGAAAAATCTTTCCAATGATTATAATGTTAATATATATTAAGTTTATTATGACTTTGTATTTTTAGTTTTACTAAACATAGATATTTCACCATATGTCTACCTCTATGTTTGACACTTATGGAAAAATAGTAAATGAGAGAAAAAAAATTCTAAAAAATATCTATGCTCTAGGCATTGAAGTTCTCTTTCTATCAAAAAAAAGAAAAATGAATTTGGACAAATACATGAAAATTTATAAGCTATGTAGTCAAGGTATGTCAAAATTATGATTTAGTCAACTTCAAACGTTAAGAAAATATGAAATAATCATGATAATGTCATCAAACCAATTGCATGTCCTTTGTATGGATGTTACAAAGCTAAATTAAATAGAATCACATTGATATCTATTTTTGAAAAAAGTTATGCTCTATGAAAATAATGTAACTCTTTAAAAATGATGTTTTCAACAACATACTAGTTTTCGAGGGGGAAAGAAAAAACCATTCAAAACAATTTAAAAATTAAAATATATATATATATATATATTTAGAATCTAGACAAAAAATCCTAAAAGACTGTAATTTACTTCATCTTTTGATTTCAAATGGTTTAACAATAATATCTATCCAAATCCAAAAGATTTTTTCAAAATGTAGAGTTATGTGTTTGTTCAGGAAAAAAAGTGTAACCCACTATTATGGGTTCACTCACCAAGTTGTTTAAATTTTTTGAAAGATTTGTTTTATACACCAAGGAGTGTTTCGAACTGTAGGATAACTAGACTTAATTGATTCACCCGTGTCTCAATTATCTAAGAATTGGTATCAGAGCTTTGAGTGCTTGAAAGAAAATTTTGAAAGACTTAAGTAAAAGATCACAAGATTTATAAGAGAGAAAAGATGAGCTAAGATAGCTTATCGACATGGAAAAGCATACCTATCTGGAATTGGTGATCCTGCAACATACTACTTGCAAAATGATTTTATCTTACCCACTGGACCTTTGATTGTTGATTAGATGAAAGAAAGACATGAACACAATGCTATGATAATTGAGATTGCTTCTTCTTTATCAAATTTTGAATTTGAAGATGTTAAGACATGTACAATTGAAAAATAGATGTGGGACAAGCTTGCACTAGTTCATGGAGGAGATGTTAATGTGTTAAGGGCTAAAGCTGAAAGTCTAAGAGGAAAGTTTGATGACATGAAGATGAAAGAAGGTGAGAACATCACTTAGTAAAACATACAAGTCAAGGAGGTTGTGAATGCTATCTAAGGAGAAGGTGGAATTATTGATGAAGACCTCGTGGTAATTAAAATTCTCAAAACCTTGTTACCTGGCTATGCTATTAGAGTTTCTGCAATTCATTAAATGAGTGAAACTCCTGGTAATAATATTTCACTTGATAGTATAATCAATAAATTGACTGCATTTGAGCTTAACAACTATGACAATAGTATTTTACCTACAGTTGAATCTACATTTATGTCATCTCTAAAAATTGGTAAATCAAATAGAAAACATAAGACAAGAAATGAAAGTGATAGTGAAAGTGAAGAGGATGAACTTCATGAACTTGAAGTATTAATGGCTAGAAGATTACAAAAAGAAAAAGGAAGATATAGAGGTAAACTACCATTGGTATGTTTTAAATGTAAAAAGATTGGTCATATTGTTACTAGATGTCCTGATTGGAAAGAAAAGGAGAAAACAAATGAAAGATCAATGAAAGGAAATATGACAAAAGAGATAATTGAGATCACAAAGGCAACCGACAACATGGCAAGAGAGACAACTGAGACTACAAAGATAAATGAAAGAAGGCATGCTACCTAGTTGAAGATAATGATGATGACACCTGTAGATCTCTATAATTTTTTTGACTATTAGTGTCTTACACTTAGTCATATATCTAGGCAATGATGGTCAGTCATCACTGCGACCGAGTCATTTTGTAAAGGCTGAGTTTTTTATTGTATACTTACCAAGCAATAGTACTGCCGAGTATAGTCATGGTCACAATATGTTTTTAATATGCCGAGTATAGTTATTACCAAGCTACATATATCAATGATTACTGAGTGACAGAGAAGTTCAATAGATGCCAAGTACATTTGATGCCGAGTGCCAAGGATAACTTTTGCCGAGTTAGCCAGAATTGACATACAAGTCTGGAATGACACAATGATCGAGGTAAACCATTTTTGAGGATAATTATGTTTTGTATGTTGTCTATTGAGGTAATCATGGAGGTGGTTACACATCCATATTACTATCATTGATCCCTATGTATAACCTTTAGCCAATCAAAAAATTGTATAATATAGGGGGCAAAAGGAATATATCTGGACCATAGATCTTGTAACGATAAAATGTTTTTGTTACTATATAAAGGAAAGATCTAGAACAAAGATATGTGTGTGAATCAGAAAGAGAAATAGAGACATTGAGATTGGATGAATACTGTGAGTATGTGAGTATGAGGAAATGATAAGGAGAAGTATTCAGACTGAGTTTAGTGATCGAGCAGAGCAGTGAAAGGACAAAATCAAGAAAGATCAGATAGAAGAGATCACAATCATATAGTAAAGAGAAGATCTGTAATCAGCATATCAGTGCAAACCGAAGGATCATATACTGAGACATTTTAACTAGTGTATCAGGGTAAATCTATTAACCAAGTAGTCTTAGCAGACTTTTGTAAATCTCTTTATTGAGTGCTTACTTTATTGTAAGTTTACAAATCCTTTAACAAGGTAGACTGAATAAGTCTCTTAGCTTTTAGCAGAGTAGACCTTTCACAGGGTAGATCATGATATGATCAAATTTTGTAAGCCCTAACAGGCAAAATTTATTATCTGCAGTAGTGAAGATTTGTGGGTGTCATCCCCACCCCAGTTTTACCTTTCAAGGGTTTATGGGTTACAAAATCTATTGTGTTATGTGTGATTTCATGTATGCTGCTTGACATGATATATTACTTAGATTGTTCAAGTTTTGTTTACATGATGTATAAAGTTCTAACATTTTAAAAGGATAGAAGTTAGTAAGTTCTAATTCACCCCCCCCTCTCAGTACTACTTTCCCATTTGTATTTCCAACAATTGGTATCAGAGCTAAGGGTTTCTCATAAGGAAGTCTAACCACTTGAGGAAAAGATCTTAAGATGGAAGCTTAAAAACTAGAAAAAGTCATAGAGAATCAAAAGATTGAAGTACAACTAGCATTACAACAGCTGGAAGTAGCCAGAGGGGAATTGAAGAAATCCTTGAGAAAAATAAGAGAAATTGCTATTCAACAAAGTGAGCCACTGTACAAGGAAGAAGACACCACTGGACTATTTGATACCAATAATTCTATAGAAAATGAAAAAGCCATGAAAGAACTGCTGGAGAAAAATACCATACTGAATGATGAAATCAATACTCTAAAAAGAGAACAGGAAATTCAATCTATCAGACTCTATGAAGTAGTGGAGCAGAAAAAGAAAGCTGAAGATGATAAAACAATGGCTAAAGAAGATAAAAGAAAAATTGCAATAAGGCTAGATGAAAGAACAAGTGATATACAAAGGTTGACTAATAATCAACTAGATATGGTAAATCAACTACCGCTGGCCAGCCAATAATTGGGTAGGAAAGACTTGGAGAACAATCAACTAAAACATGAAAATGATCAGCTGAAACATGAGTTGAGAACTGAGAAAGAAATCAATGAAAGGATGAACAAACCTAATGAAGCTACAAAGTATTTTGAAGAACTGTTAAGGTCACCTAGGAGATCTGGTGATAGATCTAGACTTGGACTGAATGAACAATCATCTATTGAAGAAGGAGAGTCATCAAAAGATGGAGAACAGAAGACTGCTAAATCAAAAAACAAAAAGCCCACATGTCATCACTGTGGGAAGCCAGGACATACAACCAACATATGCAAAAGCAAACATGGTAAGACTGATTCTAAACCTAAGTTTAATGGACATTGTTTTAACTACAAGAAGAATGGACATCAAGCACATGAATATAGATCTAAAGCTAACATTTCATCCACCTCACCCAAGTTTCAAGGAAGTTGTTTCAATTGTCAGAAGTATGGGCACAAAGCTTATGAATGCCGATCTAGACCAAGGTGGTCAACTAATGAGAAAACAAAGCCAGTCACACAGCGTAAAAGTTAATGTTACCCCAAAAAATTCCTCTTTCCTTTTTTGGCTAAGCTACAAAAATCAAAGATCCTCATGCTTTAAGCCCTGTTGAACACCTCCAAAAAACTTCATGGCTTCAGCATCTTTCCCCTAATCTCTGCAGTGTTTTGTTCTATCTCTAGCATCATGACCTTGGTCAAGAAATTCATAAAAGTAGATGTTATAAGAAAAAAACCCTAGAGGACCCTTTGGCCTGTTATATTTTGTCATTACCTTTTTTGGCCACTTAAAGTCTCCAAAACCCACGTGCTTTAATATTTTCCTAAGTTTCTACTGCCTGGAGCTTTAATTTTTCCTAAAGTCCCTAGCACTTATTTTTTCCTAAATCCCAACGACTTTAATGTTTCTTGGGCCCACTTGCCAGTTCTTCATGATGTGGCATGCTCTGATTAGTCTAGAATGGCAGGTGACGTAGCGCAGTGGGGTCATGACTTCCCAAAGGTTAAACAGGCTCGAAGATCAATGATCATCATTGCACCGCAAGGATAAGATCCAAGTGTTTTAAGATCACGGTATAGCGATGGCCATCGATATCCTTTTCCAAACAATGCTGCGCTTGTCAGTGGGTCCAGTGCCACGTAGTCTGACATGGTAGTTTCTCATTGGTCGGCAAGTTCCTAATCTGGCGATTGTCAATGGGGCCATTTTCTTGAGGTGGGTTAAGGATCAGAGGCATCGAATGGTTGTCATTATACCATTGATGAAAGGTGCATGGGATTTAAAGCCGCAGTATAATGATAGCCGTAGATTCTTCTTTATCATCAGAGCTCTGACAGTGGGTCCATTGTCAGAGGTAGCCTACTACATGTATCTCAGGTGGTAGTTTCTTGTTGGTCGGCTGGTTTGTGATGTGGAATTTGAAGTGGGGTCAGGTTTCTAAAGAAGTTAATGTCTGATCAAATCTTGTGGTTGTCGTTATACCACCAGGATGAGATGCTCGTTTTTTAGCATCACGGTGTAGCCACAACCATCCGATGGAGTTCTCAGTTGGTCATGGGTCCAATGTGCCATGTCATTTTGATGTGCTCATTTCTGATTGGTTGCTGGGCTATCAAGGTGGCCAAAGACTTTTTGAGGGATTCACGACTATTTTTAAGGTTAATCTGAGCCGTTCATCTACTAGGGAGGACTATGATCGACGGTCATGTTTTAAAATTTGACCTACTAGCTATTAAATTTAAATTCAAATATATCTCTGCAGGGTTTTGCTAGGGTTTTGATCCAGTTTCCATTTGCGACACATGGGTAGCTTAGAATTGAATTCTTTAGGACAGTTGTAGTTGAGGGGTTGATGGAGAAGATTTGATTACCGGTGCCTGCCAATTCTATGGGGTACCATGTCATGTTCTTGTGCTGGAGAAACATTTAAGAGTTGGCACCACCTTTTGCCAGTTATGCAATTTAAAATTCAAATATCTATAAGGATCAAATTCTGGCCATTCATGGCGGGCCAAGTTGCAAAAGGGTAGATGGATCAAGGTGGCTATGTTTGCAGGTGGACTCAGTAAAGAGATGTACATGCAAAGATATTGTTTGATTTGATCGGCCAGATTTTTTTTAGAAATACATGATAATCAGAAGGACAGTTAGGGTTTTATTATTTTATGCAATTCAATGTAACCCTAGTTAGGTTTTACTCTAGCCTATGTGCCAAAGGGAGGTGTATATATTGTTTTTTGGAGCCTTTTAGGGCTCAGAGTTTTACATTTTTTAAAAGGAGAGTTCTTCTTTCTCAGAAGGTTATCTGTGGCATTCTTTTTGCCCTCTGGCTTTATACATTCTATAACCTTTCATTGGTTGTTTAAGCATTGCAGAGGTATTTGTGACATTCTTTCTTTCCCTATCCTTTCTTGTTTGAACTATCTCTTACTGAATTGAAGTGTATGCATGTTCTCAGTGACATCTTAGGGTTCCTGGTCCCTCTTTCTTTTTGCAATTTGTGTATTACTTTGTCTGATTTGATTTGAATGCTCTTGTGGGTATACTTCAACCCCCTGACAAGCTTGTCTCATTCCTATACCTAGTTGCAGAAGTGAATGTTTTCTTGTAGGTCATAGCCCATGTCTTATGTTCAGACCTCTCTATGAAATACTTATGCAAGCCTATTTAGTAAGTTGTGATCTCTTAGACCTAAGTTTCTTTACTGATTTCATCCTATATGCTGAAGTTCATACCATATTTTTGGTGTATCACCTAGTAGGTAGTTTTCTTTCAAGTCATTTCCCTTTCAAGTATTCCTTCTATCCCTTTTCCCTCAAAATTTTACTTTTCATGTCAAGAAGCAAATTAGGGTGATTATCCAAGAGGAACCAGACTAGAACCTGGAGGTCTCATCTCAGTTAGCATAGGTCCCACACCTAGAGATGATTCCCATGTTATACTAGGTTGTCAAGACCAAGAGAGCTTGAAAAAAGGTTGAAAACTTAGTGTATAACAGTTACAATTGGGATTACAACACTTGGTACAATTGTCATTATTGTGGTAAGTATGGACATATTGGAGCAAATTGCATGAAGACTCATTTTAAAGGAAAATCCAAAAGCTGGATGAATGGAAGCATGGTCTATTATAAATGTAATAAGGTCAGTCACTTAAAGAGAGATTGCAGATCACCTATGCTGAGCAATGTTAACAACCAGAATGAGGACATCTGTGAAAAAATGAGGAACCAGATGGAAAAGACATGGATGAAGAAAGAAGAAGGAACAACAAGTGAAGCAAACACATCTGAGGTCACCCAATCTGATGGATCAAGTGATCACACTTCTTCCAACTAAGCATAAAAAGGTATGTCTGGAACTGATTCTTGCAAAGCCTTACTTTACATCAGTTCCTAACATAGAATTGAGAAAAAGTTCATATCTGCATATATTAAGATGCATTAGGACATATCTGAGCAAAAATAGAAAATTTCATTTTGATGTCGAGCATTAGTGTCATGGCTGAGCTAACAATGTTTTTTGAGCACCTATTATTGCCGAAATGCTATGCTGAGTTGTATCACAATAGTTACATCGGTCGAGCTTGTGTTTAACTAAGTTTAACATGAGTTTGTCGAGACAACTGTATTTCACCTAAAATCTGTACGAAGCATTTATGGGGCCCTAATCCTATTTTTTTAGATTCTATAAAGTGAAAAGTTGCCATTAATTTCATTTCACCAGGCTATTCGAGATTTTAGAGCAATTCAAAATTTGTGCAACCAGATCAAGTAAAGTGATTCTGAATCTTCTCAGTGTGTCATCAGCAAAATTCATCTACAAGGTTAATTGACAAAAAGGTACTTTACCGAGAAATTATTTTCTTTTCAAAAATTACAATTTGAAATGGCATCATCTTCATCTGCACCAGTCAGGAAATAGGGAATGGAAGTTTTCAATGTACAACTTGTAAGGAATGAGGTTTGCAAACTGAGGATATTCAAGGTAATATCTAAAAGTATGATCAAAGGAGATTTGAATGGAGCCCTATCTTTGACTCTGGAAAATGTGTTAATGATGAATGATGTTAGGTCTTTCTATATGTGCAAAATTGGAGAAATTGATGATTATGAGATCAGAGAAGCATATGATAAATTATGTATCAATGGAGTGCTGAAGCTGGAGCACAAGGTTGTTGCCAACCAAGGGTTTGTTCATGCCATAAATTTCCCACAAAATTTCAAAGTTGAATGGATAAAGATCATGTTGGGTCGAGTGCACTACATGCAATTATGGCTGGAAGATGGACCGGTGAAGATTACGAAGGAAATGATACATAATGTCACTGGTTACCCTACCATTAACAGAAAGAGAACGATGAAATGTACAAGAAAAGAGGATATTCAAGCTAACACATAGGCAGTCTAGAAAAAATGTGAAATGACAATTTCCACCATCATTGATCTGGAAATTGACTTTGCTGTTAGAGTTATCTCGCATAAGTTTTACCAATCCAGTCGGTTGGACAACGTCCCCTGTATGGTAGTGGACCAGGCTTGGAAGATAATTAAGAAAGGGCACACATATGATCTTGCCGAGCTCTAGCTGACTCAACTTGCCAAGAACTTGAACTCCATCAAGATGGCAAAGAACTCTATGTGTAAGTTCAGTTCCTTGTTGATCTGTATATTATTTTATGTCAAGAAGTATTTTCCTACACATGGTGATGTGACATGGGATAAGAAGAAACCCATTACTATTCAAATAAATGATTTCATAAATGAGAGTTCTGATGATTTTGAAGGGATAATGGACAATTATTTCATTGAGTTTAAGAAGAAGATGAGGAATAGGACTAGAGTCCCTGTGTCTCTGATTGAGAAATATAGTAAAGACATATATTTTGTAGTAGACACAGACTTTACCTATGCACAGGCAGTCCTACCTAGGGTTTCATGGTTGATGCCACTACCCTATGAACTCAATATTGATGAAGCTACTGTTGTAATCACATACCTCCTAGCTGAGGAAGTTGATAACAAGGCACCTTACTTTGGTACATTTGAAGAGGCCAAATCTAAGATCTCTTTGGGATTATTGGCTGCCATCACTGAGAGAAGAAGAAAGAAAATAGTAAAGAATCTGGAAGAATATGTTAAAGAAATCGGTAAGGATGCACCACTAGAGTTAACCCAAGGATTGGGAGAAGATGAGAAGAGTGCAACTAGTGGAAGTGAGACAGAAGAAGAAGAAGAGAAGAAACCAATAATTGTTGACTCCCCACCTAAAAGAAGAGTGTTGAAACATAAAGTTTCTGAGACACCATCACTTAGACCTCAACCTAGAAGGACTACTATCAAGACCCCTAAGATGCCTCCTGCATCTGCAAAGCAAAAACCCGCTCAACCGAAGGCAGTGCCGACCAAGGCTATGAAGAAGCTGAGAAGGAAACTTGTTCTAACACAAGATGATGATGAAGAAACTGAAAGTGATGAAGTAATAAAGGGGAAGGCAACACAATAGGGTTCACATCAACTCACTGTTGATGAATTGTGTCATAAGATTACTAGCACAGCTGCAATTGATGAAGTGAAGAAATTAAAGTTTGGACCGATGAGTATTGGAGATAAAGAAAAATTTGAGGATGCTATTCTTGAAATGTTATGCACTTTCAAGATGTTGCCGATTGAAATTGAAAATAGGATTCCAAAGGAATTGTGCAATAAAGTCGCACAAAAGTGGGAGTATGTTTTACAAATAGAGTAGGAAATAAGAGCGAGTACATTAGCACAAGTTGAATCCACTCTCACTCCTGCAAATATCAAACAGATAGTTAACCAATACAGAGGCAAGTTTGATCCTAAACTTAGAGCCTATCGTATCCTTCAACACAAGATTGAAGATGTTGTTCAAGAGAGTTTGAAGATTTGGAAGGTAGTGTTTGGTTTGTTACCTGCCCCAGTAGAAGAAAAGGATGAAGGAAAGAATGAAAGTACAGTTGCTACCACTTCAACAGTTGTTGAACCTGACATCAAGAAAATTAAATTAGAGACTGGTACTCCTAAGGAAGTGAAATCACAAGATACTTTTGAGGTTCATATTGTTGATGTACCCGAGGAGAGCCCCATTAAGAACTCATTCTTAACTGAGGATGATTTAATGAACACAACAGCAACTAGAACACCCCTGCCAGGTAGTAACACAGTACTATTGCAAGTCAAGCATTATCCCACCATCACGAGCACAAAATCTACTATTGATAATCCTACTATACTTGGAGTTTCTATTGTTGATAAGTTAGTCGATACAAGTCTTACCAAGGAATCTATCAAGTCGATACCACTAACTCACTCCACCGAGAAAGAAGTTAAAGAAGAAGATAAAATTCAAAGTCTTTCTAAGGAAGAACACAACATAGATGCACATGCAATAAAATCCGATGAACAAGTTGTTAGACCTCATGCTGAGGAAAAGGAGAAAGGAGAAGGAACTAGTAGAGGAATATTCATTGAAGAACAAGCACCGAAGGAACAAGAGGCAATCAAAGCTCTTGTACAATTGCTGAGTGGAAGCACCCCACCAAGAGCACCTAAAGAGAAAGATGAGGTAAAAATTGATGAAGTAATTGTTATTCCTAAATGGGATACTAATAATCTTTCTTTCGAGCAGCTACAGATAATGAAAGATTTGCTGACAAGGAAAAGTAGACAAGCAGAACTCTGAAGGGAGCATTAGCAAAAATAGGTTCTTCATGAAATTAAGGACATATTTAATGAAGTTTATGACTTGTTGGATGTAAATAGTTCCGCTCCTATATTGGAACAACTTGTACATATTATTCAAAAAGTTAATAATGAAGTTTCTTGTGCAAGTGATAAGCTATTTGAATGGTCAGATCGCAGATTTGAGACAAAAATGCTAGATAAGATTTATGCCGAGATCGTAGTTAAACAAGTTGAGTTGTCAACTTTGGTAAAGGAGAATGAGTGATTAGTTGTGGATGGACAGTCTCTACTAGCCAAGCTCTGCAATGTTGAACTATTTATAGATGAGAACCAATGCTTGCTTGAGACTCTCAAGCAAGAGATCAAAGGTACAAGTCAGTCCCTGACTTTGGATGTCAGCACCAGTGCTGGACATTATGTTAAAGTAATGCAAACACAGGGTAAGTTAGCTGAGCTGATGGCCAATGATGGCAAGATTTTCTCTCACCTAATTTCTATTCAAACTATTCTTACACCACATCTAGAGGCTATACAGAGAAAATTAGCCAAGGCTAAAACATTGATCCAGAGTGATTCACATTTATCTACAGCTGAAGGTCTCATCAGTCTAGCCGCTGATTTAGAAGTACAAACTGAAGTGTTAAATCTTACTTCAACTACATGCATAGATGCATTATACATGATCATGGTGCTGCATAGACCTTTTCTGGAGAAAATTTGTAACTTACCTACTGATGAAGAAATTAGACATGTCAAAAACAAGAGGGAATCATCATGACACGAGTGTGAACAGGGGCAATTAACCCAATTTTGAATATGTATATATATCTCAGGGGGAGTATTAGGCTAGTGCAAACATAATTGTATATAAGAATGTCATGACAAAGTGTTTTCACCACTAATGTCAAAGGGGGAGATTGTAGATACCTATAATTTTGTTGACTATTAGTGTCTTACACTTAGTCATATATCTAGGCAATGATGGTCAGTCATCACTGCGACCGAGTCATTTTGTAAAGGTCGAGTTTTGTATTGTATACTTACCAAGAAATAGTACTGTCGAGTATAGTCATGGTCACAATATGTTTGTAATATGCCAAGTATAGTTATTGCCGAGCTACATATATCAATGATTACTGAGTGATAGAGAAGTTCAATAGGTGCCAAGTACAGTTGATGCCGATTGCCAAGGATAACTTTTGTCGAGTTAGCTAGAATTGACATACAAGTCTAGAAGGACACAATGATCGAGGTAAACTATTTTTGAGGATAATTATGATTTTTATGTTGTCAATTGAGGTAATCATGGAGTTGGTTATGCATACATATTACTATAATTGATCCCTATGTATAACGCTTAGCCAATCAAAAAATTGTATAGTATAGGCGGCAATAGGAATATATCTGGACTGTAGATCTTGTAACGGTAAAATGTTTTTGTTACTATATAAAGGAAAGATCTAGAGTAGAGATATGTGTGTGAATCAGAGAGAGAAATAGAGACATTGAGATCAGATGAATACTATGAGTATGTGAGTATGAGGAAATGATAAGGAGAAGTATTCAGACTGAGTTCAATGATCGAGCAGAGTAGTGAAAGGACAGAATCAAGAAAGATCAGATAGAAGAGATCACAATCATACAGTAAAGAGAAGATCTGTAATCAGCATATCAGTGCAAAATGAAGGATCATATACTAAGACATTTTAACCAGTGTATTAGGGTAAATCTCTTAACCGAGTAGTCTTAGCAGACTTTTGTAAATCTCTTTACCGAGTGCTTACTTTATTGTAAGTTTACAAATCCTTTAACAAGGTAGACTGAATAAGTCTCTTAGCTTTTAACAGAGCAGACCTTTCATAGGGTAGATCATGATATGATCAAATTTTGTAAGCCCTAATAGGAAAACTTTATTATCTGCAGTAGTGAAGATTGGTGGGTGTCATCCCACCCTAGTTTTACCTTTCAAGGGTTTCTAGGTTACCAAATCTATTGTGCTATGTGTGATTTCATGTATGTTGCTTGACACGATATATTACTTAGATTGTTCAAGTTTTGTTTACATGATGTATAAAGTTCTAACAATTTAAAAGGATAGAAGTTAGTAAGTTTTGATTCACCCCCCCCTCTCAGTACTACTTTCCCATTTGTATTTCCAACAACACCAACACTGACACTAATGAAGACATAGAAGTGATATTTGTGGCTTTAAAAGAAGATTTCAAAGAAGAAGAAAGGTATGTTGAAACAACACTTATTTCTAAAGTTAACAAGAATGATACTTGGATTATAGATACTAGTTGTATACATCATATGACTGGTGATGAAGAGAAATTTGAATACCTTGAACACTGTAATGGTGGATCTGTGAAAATGGTAAATGATACACCTTTTCTAGTAAAAGGAAAAGGGTCTATATTATTGAACAATAAGATCAAATGTCAGAATGCATATTGGGTGAATGCATATTATTGAACAATAAGATCAGATGTGAGAATTCGTATTATTGAACAATAAGATCAAATGTGAGAATGCATATTTAGGAACTTGACACTCTACTTGAATGTTAGTCTGACATTACAAAGCAACAAGGTAATGCTACCGAGCAACAATCTTTACAGACTGAGAATCAGCAAACTATTACCGATGAAGATAATGATCATTGATCAAGTGGAGAACAAATTGAAGAACAAAGATCTAAACTTGTACTTGCAAGATATGTGAGGAGACACCATCCACAAGATTAGATAATTTGAGATAAAAGAGTAGGAATGATGACACAAAGTAAGTTGAGAAATAACACATGCTTAGTTTGTGAAATTGAGCCTAAAACTATTAGAGATGCACTAGAAAATGATGAATAGGTCAAGGAAATGAATGAGAAGATTGAGAAAATACATAAAAATAATACATGGAAATTGGTACCAAGATTGAAAGACAAGAATGTGATTGGAACCAAATGGATATTCAGAAAAAATAGAATGAGAATTGAGATGTCACAAGGAACAATGCAAGACTAGTATGCAAATGTTATGCACAAGAAGAGGGTACTGACTTTTGAGATATTTTTGCACCCGTTGCTAGACTTGAAGGAGTAATAATATGGCTTGCATATGTTGCTTATAAAGGTTTTAAATTTTCGCAAATGGATGTGAAATTTGAATTTCTTAATGGGATACTTGAGGAAGAGGTATACATTTAACAACTTGAAGGTTTTTTTAATCCTAATCAGAGGAATATGGTATGTAAGTTTCACAAAGCATTATATGAACTAAAACAAGCACCGAGAGCATGGTATGAAAGACTGCATTCCTATATCATTAGTATTAGATTTGTTAGAACAAGTGACAACAACAATTTGTATTTGAAAAGTGAAACTGATAACATGATTCTTATTGTTGAAATTTGTTTTGATGATATCATATTTGGAGGACATGATAACTTATGCAAATCATTTTTTGATGAAATGAGGAAAGAATTTGAAATGTCAATGTTTAGAGAGATTAAATTTTTTCTTGGCTTGAAAATATTACAACAGACTGAAGCCATATGCATCACACAATCTAAGTACATCAAAGAGGTATTGAAGAGATTTGATATGGAAGATTCAAAACCATTCAGTACACCTATGGTCACTAGATGCAAATTTACAAAAGATGAAAAGTCCACTGAGGTAAATCAAACCTTGTATAGATCAATTATTTGCAAATTGATGTATGTTGTGCATAGTAGACCAGATATTGCACATGCGGTTGGAATTGTGGCAAAATTTTCTGCTAATCCTAAATAATCACACATGACTATTGTGAAAAGAATTTTTAGATACTTGAAGAATATTGAAAACTATGGTTTATGATATAAGAAAGAAGGAAATTTTGAATTAAAAGTTTACACTAATGTAGATTGGGCTAGAAACATTGATGATAGAAAAAGCACCACTTGTGGAACATTCTTTTTAGGAGAAAGATTGGTTACTTGGATAAGTAAGAAACAAGGATGCATTTCTCAGTCCACTACATAAACATAATATGTTGTTGTTGTTGCTAATTGTTCAAATAATGTATGGATAAAAAATCTATTGGAAGGTATGAATGAGGAGATCACTGATCCAGTGATAATACAAGTGCAATTAATATTTCTAAGAATCCAATGATGCATGCAAAGACAAAGAATAGTTCTATTAAGTATCACTACTTAAGGGAACAATTTCAAGAAAAGAAAGTCAAATTGAAGTATGTGAAATCACAAGAGCAACTTGCTGATATATTTACTAAACCCTTACCAAAGGACACATTTGAATACTTGAGAAGTAGACTAGGGGCCCGTCCCCTATCTAATAGTCACTAAGGTGATAGGAGGTTGCATCAACCTATACTTTATAAAAATATCTAATGATGTTGATGCATACTATTCACACTTTCGGATTCCTAAGGTTGTGAAATATGGAAGACAAGTTGAAATTGAATATCAATACATGTAAGGTACTAGAGTCAGAACCGAACAGCAATGTCATGCCCAAAATAACCACGCAAAAACACAACAATTTTTTTTTAGACTAGTTGTTTGATGCTAACGTTCATTGGTTCAAAGGATACGTCGACTAGAAATTTCGTGTATACTACACCCTAAAGTAATAACACCAGTATAAAGGAGAGAATGTTCATTAGGAGATCTGCTTTAAGAATATGTTCCCCTAGCTCGTTATGTTAGAGGTTTGATAAATTTAATCGAGCATCTAGTTGCAAAATTTTACAAATCCAATCATTGTATCCATTAACGCATAATGTCCTTATAGATTTGTAGTTAGGACCCATTTTACACATACATTTAATAGCACATTTATTCCTATTTAGAATTTATTTATAAATACTTTCACTAACAACAATTGAATTCTAAAACCTTCCATAAATCTAAAGGTGGTAACTTATATAATAATAGATAGATTAACTGAACAATATTGCAAAGGAGATTATTATTTTCAATAAGTTGACCAATTATATCTTTTCTTTATTGATTACAAACTCTATTTAAAAGGAGGTTGTAACTAAATAGAATTATATTAACTTAAGTATACACCTTTAGTCGAGCTAAGTAGGTGGTAACCTATCTGATTTAAATTAAGTCTAGAGAATTAATTTATTATATAAATTAAACTATGTTTACCAAATTTAACAAACACTTTTTAAAATAATAATAAGTCAATTATAACAATATAAATAATTAACCTAATACTTAGGTGCAAATAAACCAATAATAACTTAATATAAAAATTTAATTAAGTATCATATACCAATTAATACACTTACATTTAATAAAATAAAATAACAAGAAATAATAATAAATAAATAAAAATAAAACTAAATAAATAAAATAAAATAAATGAAAATTAAACCTTACATAAAAAAAGGTTTCTTTTTTTAACCTTTTTGTTTTTTAAGTCCCCAAGGGGATTGCACTGTGGGGCCCGCCTTTGCTAGTGGCAGCGGTACCCTGCCACTACAGGGCTCAATGTCCACAGCAGTAGTACCTGTCGTAGCAGGCCCGCCTGCCATATGAAAAGGGAAGCCCCAATTTAAATTAATTAATTAATTTATTTAAATTTATTTATTAAATTTCTTTTTTTTCTTTAAATTTTATTTAAAGGGAAGTCCCCATCTGAAAAGAGGATGTAGTATTTTTTTTTGGGTTAAATTTTTTATAATTTTTTTATAAAAAAATTAAATACTTTTTTTTTAGGGGACCTTTTTGGGTCCTTTATGGGGTGGCATCCCAAGTGGGTCCCCCCAACTGAATAGACATCCCTAGGTGGAATATAATATAGTTTTTTTTATTTATTGAAAGAGGATTTGTTTAAGGCAAGTGGGAGAGCAAATATTATATTTAATTAACTGTGATTTTGGAAAATGTATGGGATTCTTTTCCCATACATTTTCCAGAGACCTGTAGGTCTCAATTTGTTTTTTTCTTTTTTTCATTTTTTCCTTTACACAGCTTTTTTTTGTTTATCTCTACTCATTTTCTTACACTTTTTTTTTTTTAAAGCTAGAAGACAATAGAGATGGATTTATTTATTTGATTAATTTACAACTAAGAATTGATAAAACTTTATAGATTGATGAAAATGCTTCTTTTCAAATAAAGGCTACCATGAATATTAAAACAACTGAACTTTTAGGCTTCCTTATCCTTGTTATTGTCAAACATGAATATCCATTCTACATAATATTGAATCAAAATGCTAAGGAGAGATTACTTCAACCTATCTTTGAGAACACTGCTTTGCAATATTCAAGCAAGATTTCAACATTGTATTCATTTCCTAATACCGATTTCAGCCTACATTATTACAATAATGAAATGACTAATTTGAAGCATTCCAAAAAAATGGATTACAAGAGATATGGAAACAAGGATCCCTCCTCTTTCATCATGGTAAACTTACAATATTACAAATACACATTTTCACAATGTAGAGAATTACACATTCCAAGGTTACAACAATGCAACACCATAATGGTTTCCACAATAACAACAAAATGAGGATTCTTTCCAAAGCTATCCAAATGAACATAGTCTCCAAAACCTGGAAATAATGGGCAAAATCTTGGAGAGCTCACCTGCCATCCAAGGTCTCATGAAGACCACCCCCAAGCTTGGAGAATCAAGGCCAAATGGATACATACAAAACACAAAGCTCACAAAACACATATATGAACAAAACTACACTAAACTCCCAACCATGGCTTCACAAATGGGTTTCTATAATCCATTGAAATAGGGTGAAGGTGGGATTTTCCAAAGAGGATAATTCCATTACAAAACACATTTTCATCAAGAAATTTCTATGCCTTCCCAAGGCTACATGATCACAACTACCATACACAAGTCTTTAACTATTATCAACTCCAAATGCAAGGGTTTCATCATGGCTTCATGGAGCCCATACTCCATGAAAATTTCCCTCTTCTCCAAGAGAAGAGACTCTCACTACAATGGAGAGCCCAACTAACCCCTTCACCCAAGGCTACTACTTCCCTTCCCAAGGGTGAGTGATGCCTTAAACTCCCATGAACAACATACCCAAAACCAAAAAACAAAGAATGATTCAAAATCCAAATACATCCCAACCCAAAATAATAATAACAAGATTCACAATAAATATTGCATGCAAGATTTCACATATACATTCTACACTACAAAATATCAAAAATACAATGTAATAAGCATTCCTTGATAGCAAGAATCACCAACCTTGGTCCAAAGCAAATGGCAAGAAGAAATTGAGAAGAGCCCTTATCCTTTTTCCCTTGTCTTTTCCTTTCTCCAACCCTAAGTGTCTCTAAAATTAGACAGTGGGTGAACACCCACTAAGACTCTCCAAGCCCTCTAAAAAGACCTCCAAAATCATACTCATAATCAAGCAATTAATGAGGCATGACCTCTAGTCCTTGACCTTACCTCTTGTCCCCCCTCTTAATGGTGAGTTTAGCAAGGAGTGTGGAATAAGTTAAAATGCATGTGGCCATCTCTATTTTCGCCACTCTTGAAGAGTAGCCTTTTTGGAGGGCCATAATGGCGATCTAGAACTTCCCATAGGTAAAAACTATCCCCAAACTCAAGGTACCCCCCTTAGGGTTATCTAATTTTGGCCAAAAATGCACTCTAGGGTCACTTTTAACCCCTCTAAAGTACCTCAAAAGTTCAAATCCGAATTCCAACTCGATGTGATCCCTACAAGACATCTACATGCAAGTGGTATTATTATAATATCCTATTAGGTTGGGTGATTCTTGCCAAACCCTAAATTGAAATGTCACTATCCATATAGATATTACAAGTGTCAAGTGGCACCATAAAATACACATCACATTCACAAATGACATGTCCAATTAACAACATGAATTTAATATATTAACATACATACAAATTACATTTACAAACAAAAATCACACTACAATGAGGTTTCAATCTCTTCATTAGATTAAACCTTGGCTTACTCAATTGCACATATGTTTAGCCCCGATTCTCTGAATAATTCCATGGTTCTCTTTCCTGCACACTAAACTTGAGCATCAGTAGTCCAAAGAAGTAAAATCACATACACACACACACACACACACACACACACAATTCAATGTTACATAATTATAGACAAAATTCAATATGAAGAACTTAATTTCCAATTAGAATTTTCATCAAAGAAATTCTCAAACATAGTACCTTTATAATTTAACATCATGACATATTATCCATGCTATTTCCTAACTTTAAAGCATAATCCATGAATTAATCAAATATAATCATGATTAAGTCTTTCTCATCAAATCACATATCTAAGCATGTATAACCATAATCAACAATATGTTCTAGGTTCTAATCCACATCAAAATATAATCCACATAATATAATCATCATCATAAAATATAATATCATGAGTTTCTATCAAAATGATCAAAAAGTGTATCAAAGTATCAAATCATAAAGCATCAAAATGAAAATGTATCAATAGTACTGCTATGATGGGTCGGGTGAGGCCTCACATCCTCCCCCTCTAGGCATGAAATTAGTATAGGAGTTCATAAAAAAGGTATGGGTACTATGATCTCATCTATGCTACATCCTCCCATGAAGCTATGACCTGTTCATAACAATCCCACTAGACTCTAACCTGGTCCAGCTCTCTGCCTTGAAGTGCTAGGGTCCGTCAGGCTAAAATGAAAATGGGCTCCAAGGCTAGCTATCCATCTGACTCAACCTGCAAGGCATCCCAATCTATAATGTGAGACTCATCATAAATATATTTCTATAGCACAAATACATGAAACACGTTGTGGATGCATGACAGGATGGGTGGCAATGCTAGATGATAAGCAATTGGTCCTATCCTCTCCAAGATCTCAAAAGGTCCAACTAAGTGAGGCACTAACTTAGAGACCTTTCCAAAATGGATTGGACTCTTATGCAGACTCACTCTTAGGAAAACTCTATCTCCAACCATATACTCTCGATCAACTCTTTTCACATCTGCATATTTCTTCTATCTATCTTGAGCCTCTCTCAGACATTGTGTAATCAAAGACACTTATTACTCCATATCTCTGACCAACTGAGGTCCAATAGATACTCTATCCTCCATCCTATCCCAACTCATTGTTTTCTTGCATGGTCTACCGTACAAGGCCTGATATGGTGGCATACCTATAGAGGAATGATGCCCATTATTATAGGCAAACTCGAATAGATGAAGTTACTCCTCCCACTTGACCTGATGATCCATCACGTACATGCGCAACATGTCCTCTAACACTTGATTAACCCTCTCTATCTATCCATTTGTTTGAGGGTGGCATGCTATACTGAAATTGAGCCTAGTACCCAATGCTTCCTGAAGCTCTCTCCAAAAGGAGGAGAGTCTCTATCTGAGATGATCTTACAAGGAATGCCATGAAGTTTAACAATGTCTCACAAGAGAACCTATGCCACTGTTGGTGTTGTGAATGTGGTACAAATGGGTGAGAAGTGGGAGACCTTGGTCAATGTGTCTATTGTCACCATGATGGCATCATGACAATGAGAGGACATAGGGAGACCAAAAAAAAAGTCCATGGAGATAGTATCCCACTTACACTCCAGTATCTCATGTGGATACAGGAGCACACCTGGATGACTGTGCTCAGCCTTCACTCTATGGAACTCTAGGCATCTAGCAACTATGCTAGAAATCTACAATCTCATGCCTGGCCAATGATACAACTACCTCAAATTGGCATGCAACTTCTTAAATCTTGCATGAGCTGCATAAGCTACTCCGTGAGCCTCAAGCATAATAAAATATTGCAAGTCACCCATAGAAGGTACATAGATGCATCCCCTATGGTGTAGTAGGCCATTAGACTCTAGTGAATACTCAGTGAATCTCCCTCAAGAGGTCTCTGAGTATGGATAAACTAACAAACCTCCACATACAACCCATCCTCTGGAAAATGATGAAAAATGCGCTCTCTCAGATCTGTACTAGAAGTCATAGATGAGAGCTCATGTCACCTCCTACTCAAGAAATATACAACTACATTATCTTTCCCCTTGATGTAATGAACATAAAAATCATACTCACATAAGAACTCCATCCATCTCCTCTATCTAGCATTAAGATTAGGTTGCGTAAAGATATACTGTAGGCTCTGGTGATCTGAATGAAGCTCAAATTGGTGACCTAGAAGGAAATGACACCATCTCACTAAAGAATGAACCACCGCTGGGAGCTCTAGGTCATGAGTAGGGTAATTAAGCTCGCAAGTCTTTAACTTCCTAGGCTCAAAAGCTATAGGATGACCATCTTTCATAAGGACTGCTCCTAAACCATCTAATGAAGCGTCTTTGCATACAACAAAATTTGTCAAAGGATTTGGCACTGCTAAAATCAGTGCACTAGTGAGGGGTCCCTTTAGCTCCTGGAAATATCTCACACACTTCTCTATCCACTCATACCTCTTCCCCTTTCTCTGAAGGGATGTGATGGGATGATCTACTCTAGAAAATCCTGCTACAAAGCATTTGTAATAACTTGCTAGGCCTATAAAACTCCTAACCTCAGTGACACTAGTGGGTGCTAGCCAATCCATAATGGCTCTAATCTTTGATGGGTCCATAGAGATCCCATCGATGGATATAACATGACCAAGATAATGCACCTCAAGTCTAAAGAAAGCACACTTTGACAGGCTGCCATATAACTAATTCTCTCTCAAGTGCTGCAAAATCTATCTTAGATGCTCCTCATGCTCCTCCTCATCGCGAGAATATATCAAAATGTCATCAGGGAACACTACCACAAATTTATCCAAGAATGCATGAAATACTCCATTCATGAGGATCATAAACACAACTGGAGCATTCATGAGGCCAAATGGCACCACTATGAACTCATAGTGACCATACCTCTTACGAAAAGCAGTCTTGTGGATATCACTCTCCACAATCTGCAACTGATGGTACCTAGACTTTAGATCTATATTTGAGAATACTCAAGCACCTTGCAACTGATCAAATAAATCATCAATCCTGGGGAGTGGGTATTGGTTCCTAATTGTTACCTTATTTAACTATTGATAATCAATGTACAACCTAAGTGATCCATCCTTCTTTACAAAAATCACTGGTGCACCCCAAGGTGATACACTGGGTCGAATATTCCCTTTCTCCAAGATCTCTTCTAACTTAATCTTGAGTTCACTGAGCTCATGGGTGGTCATCCATTAAGGTGCTCTAGATACAAGCTCAGCTCAAGGTGCAAGGTCTATATGAAAATCAACTGCCCTAGGTGGTGGCATACCAGTAAAATCATAAGGAAAAACATCTACAAACTTTTGAAGGATAGGATAATCCTCGAGTGAGGGTTCCCCCTCTGAATCTTCCTCCCTATCACTAATGATGATGGTGAATAACTAACATCCCTTCTGCCCGCACCACCTAAGTTGCATAGCGGAAATCATGCGAGAAGATACAGGTCTCTATACCCCAAATATCACCATAGGAGTGTCATGATCATCAACGCACTCAACCCTCTTCTGTCAACAATCCATCTTGGATTTGTGGGCATATAGCCAATCCATGCCAAGGACTACATCATAAGAACCTAGAGGGGTAATGCGGAGATCAGACATCATGATTATGTCACCAATCTGAATCTGGAAACTGTGAACTAAGGAACTAACATACACCCTAGCTCCTGAGGCTAACTCAACCTCCCAACTGATATCCTATCTAACTGCCACTAGCCCACAACGCTCCACTACATATGGAGATATAAAAGAGTTTGTGGTTCCTGAATCAAACAAGATAGAAATACTGATACCCCAAACCATACATGTGGCTGCTATGACCATGGCCTGATGCTCAGTTTGGCGGTTATCAACTGCTGCAAATACCATGTGAGATCTACCCAAATCACCTACTGTCGGCTTTGATGTAGCTCCTCGAGCCAAGTTCAATTCCTCATATTTTCTCCTCCAAACTAGTGATTGCATTTAAATCTTCCTCTGAAATCCAAGGCCAAAGAGAACTAAAAGATCTCACATATCTAATGTGAGTCATAAATCTAGTCTTCCCAACAAAGTTACTTGGACAATAAACATTGGTAAACAAGAGTATTTCTCTAGTGTCAAAACTAGAAGTGATCATTGAAATAGAATACCTATTAAAAATCCACCTACAAGAAATGATCTTATGCAGATCTCATAGGTGGGAAAACCCTTTAGCATTTTCTTAGGCACCAATTAACTTTCAGTTTCCCCTCCACCAGAGCTTGGGAGAAATGTTAACATCTTCCACAAATAACTTAAATTCTTGATTAATTATCACGTTTGGAGAACGAACTCTAGTAAATTCCCTAACAACCTTTTTTCTAGGAATTTTGTTCAACCCCTTGCATTCATTATAAACTTGTCATCTCTAAGAGTTGGAAAAGTGGGAATCAATGGTCTTAGCGACCCATGATTCCAGTAAATTATCTTCCATCAATTTATTATTCTCTTGATCTTTCTTTCTTCTAATCTTAGTAAACTTCTCCTGGATATTCATTTTGAAATTCTTTGTTTCAATCCAAGAATGGGGTGTGTTTTACTACCATCCCTTAGATCAATGATAGACACTTCAAGAGGTAGGGATCATATCCTTGAGTGTTTCCTTTATTTTGGATAGACCAAAATCATATAGATCACCCATGGGCTGATCAATTTCCTTTTGAGTCACCATATCCTCCCCTTGAAATTTAATTTGATTCTCAACCACCCTAATGTCCATCTATTCTAATTCCAATAGCTTGGTACTTGCATGCATACATTTTTTGTTCATCAAATGTTTATCAAAATATTCTAGGGTGTCAAAGTAGTTATAAATCCTCTCAAACTACTTGTCCTTGAGTGTTCTCTTCAACCCTCTGTTCCCATTTGAGGCTTGAAATAAATCATTCTTTAAATTATTTTCTCCTTTTGTCACTTGTTTCTATCCTTTATCCTTCATTGGTTGCACATGAGGGGCTTTATTGGATGGATCATCTCTTGAAGGAGTCCCTACAGAACTAGATTTCACACATTTTTTTATGCAGATGTCCATACTCATGGCATATTCGACATTAGAAAGTTAGAGATTCATAGTCAAGTTGTTGCACCCATGAGGTGGATCCAACCCAAATTTCAATTATATTTTGTAACAGTTTATTCAAATCAAGTTCAACATAGATATGAGGTCAAGAAATTACCCTTTTATTCATCATCTACACCAAATTTCACAAAATTTATGCTATCATATGCATGGTATCCTTTGGCTAGAACTCCAACAAGATCCAAAGAAGTCTTACCCACACTAGGACCCTAGATGGGAGCTCCCCAATCAGATAAAATCCAATGTGCCACAACTTGATGAATAGATCTACTTGATTGTGAAAATAAGGACCAACTTCAAAGGCCTTATTACGATCTACTAGACAAGATAAAACCATTGTGAAGTAGTCATTGGATGATATCATGATCTCTAAATCCCCTTTAGGGTTCTAGGTCCAATGAACTCACAACAATAGAGATTAGAAGAACAACAATTTATTGTTTGCTTACATTTCATTTGAGATAGTGTACTCAAAATTTTATTATTAGATGTTTAAATTTTATATATTTTTAAATATTTATTTTTATGAATTACTATTAAATATTATCTAAATGAAATTGTTATTAAATATATTTTTTTATACAACAAGAATTAAAATTAAATTAAATTTATATATAAATTACAAACATGAGGTAAGTAACTCTCTTATTAATTTAAATGAATATAGAACTTCATATAAAAGCATGAAAAAAAATCAAACATCTTTTATATAATGATGTGGCTTTTATTTTGGTTTTTGTTTTTTTTAATATTACCATTAAGAAAAAAAGCTCCATCAGAAAAGCTTTTATATAACGGCCTTGCATTTTTTTAAAAAAAAAATTAACCGTTAAGGAATCTTTTCTCTTCAATTACAGTCTACAAATAGGATTCGATTATCATTTCTTCACAACAGAAGTAGAAGATAAAAGAGAGAATGGCGAAGGCATGGTAGCTCAACCTCAGGATTACTGATATATTGGTAGGTATATACTATTGATTTTGATTTTGATTTAGGCAATGGCTGAGGAAGATGATTACTACATTGACCATTTTGTTTTTTATTTAGGCAATAGCTGAGGAAGATGATTTTGATTTAGGCAATAGCTGAGGAAGAGGAAGAATGGCAAAGGCTCAGCCTCGTGATTACTGCATTGTTGATAATAACCATTTTGATTGTTGATATGTGGGCAGGTATATATTGTTGATATATATGTTGTTGATTTTGATTTTGATAGCTGAGGATACTTTTGAGTGCGAATATGATTCTGTGGTAATCTCTTTATTCTTTCCTATAATGAGGTAAATCAGTTATACTTTCTAGGCTGCAAGAATTGACAAACCCTATTTTTTTTATTTCAATTTACATGAATTAAACATGTTATGAACAATGATGGTAACATTGGATTTATTTTGGAGGTGGCTCTTGAATTGTCAAGATGACAGTCTCACCTTTTCTAAGATCAGATACCTTGGATCTATGAGTGCAATTCCCAATCCCCAATCCCCAATCCCCAATGCTCATAATATTACTTGCAATCACATAGTACTCTGCTTCCCTATCTCTCACACAACCTTCCCCTGCCTCCACCATTTTCTTCTTCTTCTCTGCAACGCCAAAGTAAGATGGCCATTTGGATCACATCCTGAATGGCACCAAACATCACACTTAAACTCGCCTATTGGATTTTCATTTATATTTGAATCCTCAGCGCTACCATTTCTTGTTGTTGTTCTTTCATCCTTATCAAGCCCATATTCTCATAGACCATTGGTCTCCTGGATGTTTGTAAAAATCATTTCATTTTCATTTTCATACTCTCCCAAACTCGCCTCCTGAATTGCCACCATCTCAAACTCATCCTGAAATTTTGCTAAACAGGCCAAAATGGGAAAAGATTATTTCATTCCTTGCCCAAACATAATCCATTGTTCCAACCTCTTTGAAAGAAGGCCCAAAAAACATCATACAGAAGCACCCATAATTGTAGACACTCAGAGCACATAGAGGAAGAACTTCTTTTTTATAGCATATTCTTAAGATCAGATTCAACCCGAACTATATCACCTATATTAAAATCTTTAAAGGGATTCGCTGAAGTTTGACCCCATTATCTTGGATATTGATTCGTCCAGAACAAGATTCATTCATATTTTGGCGAGTCTGAATTTGGCCAGATTCTTGCATATAGCTTAGATTTTTAGTAATTAATTTAGTTTTAGTTAGATTAATTTGTTAGTTTAGTTTCATTTTGATTAGATTTTTAAAGAGGATTTTTTAAGATTACATTACTTTTTATTTTTTAACAATATAACCATCTTAGACAACTCGTCCAAATACATAGACCCACATGGGTGTTTATTTGGGTGTTATCTGGGAGTCCTTATAAGCTGCTTCTGAAAGTAACAGTGGGTGTTGTGCTGTGCTCACATATTAAATAGAATTTGATTCTTTGCATTTGAAAATTGAAATTTTGTGCAGTATTTATGTTAGCATAGAATAGTATTTTGTACATTCTTTGCCTCCACTTTTGGCATGTTTGAGAAGATTCCAGATAAGCATTGTATGCAAGTCAGGCGGGGATGTCTCTGTGTTGCTTGATTGTACGCTGCCAACATATTAGATGTTATTAATCCATGAATTCCTTATTTCTGTTTGGGAGTGTTGTGCCACTGCCAACTGGGGATGTGTCTATGTACTACTTTTAGATGTCATTAATCCATGAATTATTTTTGACGTTCCTCATCTTTGGGAGTGTTGTGCCAACTGGGCATCGTTCCTCATATTAGATGATATTAATCCATGAGTTCCTTGTGATCTGCACCTTTTTTTTAATGCACAGATTTTGTATTTATCAGTCTTGTCTTGGCTTTGTCTATGTTTTCTTATAAAATATCCACTTTGATAACTGAAAATCTCATGGTGGTGCTTTGATGGTGCTAGCCAATCTGCATTCTCTGTTTAAAATGATTTTTCATTCACTGGTTTTTCTTTAATGTTTAAAGGATCTTTCATGTCTGGTCTGGTTAAATAATTAAAATGCTTTATAAATATATATGTCGACAGAGATAATCAGACAGCATTGGAGTCAAATTCAATATGCAGATAATCTTCACCTTGACTGTTAAATGTTCCCAGATGAAAGGAGTATTAATCCGGATGGGGTGGGAATTAACTGAGTTGCATAGATTTAGGACCTTTGGCTCCAATCGGGAAGGCTTGAGATTTAGCTCGAGCTTCCAAAGTGTTATTATAAAAATGTACAACTGAATTGTATTTGTTCAATTGTGGTGGTATAATGAATGATATAACTTCATTACCTAAACTGTAGGTAAAAGTAACTACCTTGGTTCAATGGCGGCGATGAGGCTCAAAAGGTCAATTTCCAAGCCCGCCCAAGTCTGCCTTAAAAGTCCCTGCTTATCTTGGCATCTACTTATTGTTTATGTGAAGTCTTAGATTTGAGCTACTTATTATATGAAAGGTGTGTTTTGGAATCTTCTTATTGTTTCTTTATTATTAATTTATGTGAAAGAGATAGAGGGAAAGGGAAGGGAAGAGAGGGTGAACTAACTTTGGCATCCACTTTTACTTCATCCAATTATTGTGTGTATTGACATCCACATTGCTTATGTGAAGCATGTGTTTAAACTTTGGCATCTCATCCACATGCTATGAACCACTTCTTATTATATCCCTTTATTGTTTGAGTGAGCTTTGAAATGATATGTTTGTGTGTATGCATGTGTGTGGTGTTTGAGAGAGAGAGGGGGGGGAGAGAGAGAGAGAGAGAGAGAGGGGGGGGGGGAGGGGGAGTTAGAGAGAGGGAAGAAGAGAGTGGGAGGGGGAGGGGCGAGAGAGAGGGAGTGGGATGGGAAGTGATGGAGGGAGAGAGGGAGGGGAAGGGGGAGGGAGAGGGGTAGAGGGAGAGGGAGAGGGAGTGGGAGTGGGATGGCAAGTGACGGAGGGATAGAGGGAGTGACAGGGGGAGAGGAGAAGAGGGAGAGATGGAGAGATGAATGAGGGAGGAGGAGGGGTAGTGGGAGAGGGAGAGGGAGGGAAAGAAGAGAAAGGGAGTGGGAGGGGGTGAGGGAAAGGGAGGGAGGGGGAGGAGAGAGGTGGAGGAAGAGACGAAGGGGTGGGGGAGGGAAGGGGAGGGAGAGGGAGGATGAGGGGGTGAGAGAGAGGGAGGGAGTGAGAGAGAGAGAGAGGGATGGAGTGGGAGGGGGAATGGGGAGGAAGAGTGAGAGGGAGGGGGAGGAGAGCATGGGAGAGGGAGTAGGGGGAGGGGGAGGAGGGAGGGAATGGGAGAGGGAGTAGGAGCAGGGAGGGAGGGAGGGAGGGAGAGGGATGGGGAGGGGGAGGGGGAGGGGGAGTCAGGGGGAGGTGGAGAGGAAAATGAAAAAGGGGAGGGGGAGAGGGAGAAGGAGAGGGAGAGGAGGGAGGGAGGGGGAGGAAGTGGGAGTGAAAGGGGAGAGGGATATGAAGATGGAGGAGGGAGGAGGATGGAGGTGGGAGGTGGAGGAGGGAGGGGGAGTGAGAGTGAGAGTGAGAGAGGGAGAGGGAGGGAGGGAGGGAGGGGGAGTGAGAGGGGGAGAGGGAGAGAGGGAGGGAGGGGGAGTGAGAGGGGGAGAGGGGGAGAGGGAGAGGGAGAGGGAAAGGGAAGTGAGGTGGAGGGAGAGGGAGAGGAAGAGGGAGAGAGGGAGGGAGGGAGGGGGGGGTGAGAGGGGGAGAGAGGGAGAGCGAGACGGAGGGGGAGAGGGGGAGAGGGAGAGGGAGGGAGGGAGGGAGGGGGAGTGAGAGGGGGAGAGGGGGAGAGGGAGAGGGAGAGGGAAGTGAGGGGGAGGGGGAGGGGGAGGGGGAGGGAGAGGGAGAGGGAGAGGGAGAGGGAGAGAGAGAGAGGGAGGGGGGGAGAGGGGGAGAGGGAGAGGGAGAGGGAAGTGAGGGGGAGGGGGAGTGAGAGGAGGAGAGGGAAGGGGATGGGATGGAGAAGTAAGGGGGAGGGAGTGGGAGGGAAAGGGAGGAGAGAGGGGGAGTGAGAGGGAGAGGGGGAGAGGGAAAGAGGGAGAGGGAGAGGGAGGGTAAGTGAGGGGAGGCAGGGAGGGGGGAGTGTGAGGGAGGGAGGGAGTGGGAGGAGGAGAGAGGGGGGAGAGGGGGAGAGGGAGAGGAAGGTGAAGGCGAAGGGGAAGTGAGGGGAGGGAGGGATGGGGGAGTGTGAGGGAGGGAGGGAGTGGGAGGAGGAGAGAGGGGGGGAGAGGGAGAGGGAGAAGGAGGGGGAGTCAGAGGGAGGATGAGAGGGTGAGAGGGGAGTGAGATGGAGGGAGTGGGAGGTGAGTGAGAGGGAGGGGGGGGAGGGGGGAGTTGGATAGAGGATGTGGGGGTGAGAGATAGAGGGAGGGAGTGGGAGGGTGAGTGAGAAGGGGAGGGAGAGGGAGGGAGAGTCAGAGGGAGGATGTGGGGGTGTGAGAGAGAGAGAGAGGGAGGGAGTGGAAGGGTGAGTGAGAAGGGGAGGGAGATGGAGAGGGAGGGGGAGTCAAAGGGAGGGGAAGGGGAAGGGGAAGTGAGGGGAGGGAGGGATAGGGGAGTGTGAGGGAGGGAGGGAGTGGGAGGAGGGGAGAGAGAGAGGGAGAGGGAGGGAGGGGGATGGGGAGTCAGAGGGAAGATGAGGGGGTGAGAGAGAGAGGGAGGGAGTGGGAGGGTGAGTGAGAAGGAGAGGGAGAGGGAGGGGGAGTTAGAGGGAGGATGTGGGGGTGAGAGAGAGAGAGAGAGAGAGAGAGGAAGGGAGTGGAAGGGTGAGTGAGAATAGGGAGAGGGAGGTGAAGGGGAAGGGGAAGTGAGGGGAGGGAGGGACAGGGGAGTGTGAGGGAGGGAGGGAGTGGGAGGAGGGGAGAGGTAGAGGGAGGGAGGGGGATGGGGAGTCAGAGGGAGGATGAGGGGGGTGAGAGAGAGAGGGAGGGAGTAAGAGGGGAGTGAGATGGAGGGAGGGAGGAGGAGGGGAGGGAGGGGGAGGGAGATTCAGATATAGGATGTGGGGGTGAGAGATAGAGGGAGGGAGTGGGAGGGTGAGTGATAAGGGGAGGGGGAGGGGGAGTTGGAGGGAGGATGTGGGGGTGAGAGAGAGAGAGAGAGAGAGAGAGAGAGGGAGGGAGTGGAAGGGTGAGTGAGAAGGGGAGGGGGGTGAGAGGGATAGGGAGAGGGAGAGGGAGAGGGAGAGGGAGTGGGAAGGGTTGGGGAAGTGAGAGGGAGAGGGAGGGGGAGTGAGAAGGGGAGGGGAGTGAGAGGGGGAGAGGGAAAGAGAGAGGGAAGGAAGAAGAGAGAGGGAGGGAAGAAGAGAGGGGGAGGGGGAGGGGGGAGAGGGAGGGGGACAAAATAAGAGAGGGAGAATGGGGAGATGGAAGAAGAAAGGGAGGATGTGGGGGTGAGAAAGCGGGAGGGAGTGAGGGTGAGAGAGAGGAGTCAGAGGGAGGATGTGGGGGTGAGGAAGAGGGAGAGGGAGTGGGAGTGGGAGTGGGAGTGGGAGTGGGAGTGGGAGTGGGAGTGGGAAGTGAGAGGGAGAGGGAGGGAGAGTGATACGGGGAGGGAAGTGAGAGGGGGAGAGGTAAATAGAGAGGGAAGGAAGAAGAGAGAGGGAGGGAAGGAAAGAGGGGGAGGGGGAGGGAGAGGGAGGGAAGGGGAGAGGGAGGGGGAAAAAGAAGAGAGGGGGAATGGGGGGACGAAAGAAGAAAGGGAGGATGTAGGGGCGAGAGAGAGGGAGGGAGGAGTCGGAGGGAGGATGTGAGGGTGAGAGAGAGGGAGAGGGAGAGGGAGGGAGAGGGATAAGGGGAGGGAAGTGAGAGGGGGAGAGGGAAATAGAGAGGGAAGGAAGAAGAGAGAGGGATGGAAGAAGAGATGGGGAGGTGGAGGGGGAGGAGGGGAGGGGAGGGAGGGAGAGGGAGAGGGAGAGGGAGGGGGAGGGCGAGAAAAGAAGGGAGGGGGAATGGGGGACATAAGAAGAAAGGGAGGATGTGGGGGTGAGAGAGGGAGGGAGTGAGAGAGGGAGGCAGGGAGGGAGGGGGAGGTAGTGGGAGTGAGAGGGAGATAGAAGGGGAGGGGTATTGAGAGGGAGAGGGAGAAGGAGAGGGAGTGGGAGGGCAAGGGAAAGTGAGAGGGAGAGGGAGAGAGAGAGGGAGTGGGAGTGGGAGGATGAGGGGAAGTGAGAAAGGGAGGGAGGGGGAGGGAGGGGAGAAGTGTGTGTGTGTGTGTGTGTGTGTGTGTGTGTGAGAGAGAGAGAGAGAGAGAGAGAGAGAGATTAGGTGTAGGTAAAGTAACAGGTAAAGTGATAATACCCAAGATTTATTTAGAAACATTATCAAATTCATAGATAGGAATAAAATAAGGTTTAATTGATGAAATATCCACCTTAATTTTATACAACAAATCAATAGTACACATATTAAGACCATATCCATTATTAAATAAATTTGTTTGAATAATATTACCATTGATAAGGAAAAAAACCATAAGGGAATCATGTTGATCTTGAATTTCTTTACGAAGCAACTCATCTTGAGAAAACATATTTTAGCCTTTTTATTGGTCACATTCATGCATTCTAATATGGAAGTAGTTATATTATCTTGTACAAGAGATGGATCAATTATGTTTCTCAAGGCTTGTTGCAATGCTTCATGATACGTAGGTGAATTTTGAAGAAGCTCCCAAAGAGATATCTTGGCAGGAGTAGCATAGCGTTGTTCTACCGAATCATAATCATTTCCAATATTTTGAGGAAGATGGAGTGTACAAGGAAGCATTGGTTGAGAAGTACAAAGAGATGGAGGAATAGCCAAACTTGTATGTTGTCTATTGTTTCTTTTGTTATAAGTGTGATCAACCACATTATAATTAGGTTGTTGATCACCTTTCACAACAACAATGGTTTGTTTGAGTGGGAAGGGTATCTTGACAAAGATGAGAAACAACCTTAGCTTGTTAAATACCCAAAACATTGACAACATTGACTTGATCAAACTCTTGATTGTTTAAAGTTTTATCACTTGAAGAGATTCCATCAAGGAAAGAAGTAATGATATTATCCTCTTCTTCCAAGGTATCCTCATAAGTAAGACAATGTTTAGAATAGGGATTAGGGACTTAAATCAATGCTTCATCTCTAAAAGGGATGTCAAATAAAGGTAAGGTGATATTAAGAAAGGTTTCTATAATTTCCTCCTCTTGCTCCAAAATATCATCATAAAGGGGGTGCATCTTAAGAGAAGGGTCATCATTCATTAAGGCTTCATCGGTAGAGGGAAAATCGTTAAGATGAATAGAAGATAAAGTATCCTCAAGGGAATGAACAAACATATCGATTTCTTCTACTATAATGTCATTGTCTATCACCAAGGTACCCTCATGGGGGAGATTCATATCAAGAGAACAATCAACATTGTCTTCTAATGGTTTATCCCAAAGAGGGAGATTATTGAGAAAAGGATTATTACCTTGCCTCAATATGTCCTCATGAGAAAGAGGGTCCTTAGGAGATAAAAATGAAATTAATATTATAGAAGATATTCATGATGAACAAACCAACATGATATGTGCAAAATGTATGAAACTATATGTATATTTTTTCAATGCAAGTGCATAAACAAGAAATGAAAGGATCTTTATGAAATACAATGATTACTAACTAATGCATGAAATGAATATTTTTTTTGTTAAAATATTTCTCTAATTGAAATGAGAGACAACAATGTGGAATTTTTATGTCCATTTTTTTTTCTTGAAAATGAATGCATAAAATGAGACAATGTAATACATACAAATAATATCTAAGAACCAAATCAAAAGTGAAAATATTATGATTCAAGTTCACCAAAATCTACAATACAAAAATCAAAGAAATGAAAATAGGTTAGCTCACCTCTCCTTTCCAAGATTGCACATTTGGAAGGAAAATGCCCCCAATAGGCTTATGAGGTGACTCAAGCGCTAAATGAGGACAATGGTTTCCTTATCTAAATATGTGCTTTTAAAATGGAAAACGATAATAAATATAAAAATGAAAATCAGGAAATATTTAGATGAATCAAGAAATGAAATAGGAAATAAGAAACTTTAGATCTAAATAACTAACAAATGTAAATCCAAAAACATTTGTAACAATGTTTTTGAGATTTTGACATGGTAACATGCATTCCTATCAAATTTTAGCCTATTTTTAAGGGTATACGTTAGCTATCTCAACTTGTACTTGAGTACAGGTCACTTGGCTTGATCTGTTCTACGTTTTCTACTTGAAACTTTCAAGATCACTCTGAATGTTCCCAATCTTCCTAGAAAAGATTTTAAAACTTGGTAGCCTATTCTTTCACACAAAAGTTAGGGAATAAGGTTCGTAAAAGAGGTTTACCTTGGTCAAAACCTTGTTTATGCATCAACCTTTAAAATGCAATGAAATTACATAAAGTAAAGATGAAATAGGAGCTATATCTAAATTAGGAATTACCTCATACCTTGATGATGCAATGCTTCTTTGGACATGATCAAAAATGTGAATGTAATAGCTTGGACTCCATAAAAAACCAAAAGGAAATCATGAAAGATAAGCCTTGTGAAATTAGTGTTGTAGTTTTCCATAATGCTTGATGATGAAGGAGAATATTTTGAATACTTTTAGACTCAAATGCTTGAAAAACTTGAGAATGCTTGGATGCAAATTTCTAGATTTTGTGATCATTAATTCTTGAGGATAGTAATAGATACCAAAATGTTGAGAGATAGGGTTTTTATATACCTCGCAATATCTCAATAATTAAAACTCATCGAGGTCAAATGTGAGTCCAAATCCTCTAATGAATTGCCAAGACATGGACCCAATTTAAATGTGTGCCCCAAATGCAGGGTATAGATCAACTAGGCTGACCTATACCACCTATTTTAGGGCCAAACTAGAATCATGGGTCCCAAACACTTAGTGGATGCAGGAAAAGATCTGATAGTCAATTTAGAGGTTGAGATAGAATGTAAATGCCTCAAGTGGTGGTATAGGACTTAGGTAATGAAATGAATAATGGGATTGGACAAACCTATAAATAATGTCTTACCTCAAGTTTTGAGGAAATTAAATTAGCACAAGACTTATAATATTAATTTTAAGATATAGTGGGTGCTAGGAGAGTGTGAAATCAACGTGGAAACCTATACATACTAAAATTGGGATAAAATGATCATCTAATTATTGATGTTAACTTTTTAGGATTATAGAATGTGTATGTATTTATATGTATATGTATATGTATATATAGGTATATGTATATGTGTGTATGTGTCTGTGTATGTATGTATGTATGTATGTATGCATGCATGCATGTATGTATGTGTGTGTGTGTGTGTGTGTGTGTGTGTGTATGTATGCATGTATGCATGTATATGTGATATAGAGAATGGTTATCAATGGTAAACTCCCATTTCTCATATACATTAGAATACAAAACCCACCCTTAGGAAAAATTTGATTAGCACAAACCAAAAGTATGAAGGGGTGCTAATGCATGATCTAGAAAAAAAGATGATTTTGGGGTATTCCTTGTATGAACAAAAATTTATGTATATGATATGTACATTACTTATGAAATGATAAATAGAAATATATGATATCAGATCTAATGTATTAAAGTAAATTCTCAAGGAAAATAAGAATAATGAACTCAACATAAAAGCTAGAAGAGGACAAGTGAATTTTATATCTATAATTGACTGTAAAAAACCTATCAAAATTGGGAACCATTCTGGATCTAGAATTTTGAGACTTGTAACTCCTGACTGTGAAATTTGCATACTCTCAAGATAATTCTTACCCAAGTTGGCCTAGTCCCAAAAAGTCAGCTTTGTCATGAAATGGTAAAAACTAATTAAATTTGTAGAGGATCAATCTCTGGTTTTTAAACCCTAAAAATCTAGATCTTGAACTTTTCCACATGTTCCTTCTCACAATAAAAAAGGGGAAAGTTGTTGTGGAAAGGGGCTTCCCTTGGACAAGTCCTTGTATAGGAATTAACCTTGAAAGAAAATAAGAAATGCATGTAAAAAAAGACAAATGTAAGTATTCACCTATCTTGTCAAACCCTTATGGATGGATGTTAGGATCTAATAAACCCATGAAGATGTTTTTATGCTTAGAATGTGTTGTAGAATCAAGGATGTCCTCACAAATGCAATTGATTTTCACTTTCCAAATCCTTGATCTTGAATGAACGTATGCTTGATCACTTCAATGGAGAAGAAGAGGAAAAAGGATGGATGTGGATCTTCTTGCTTTCTTTGATAAGTCCTCTACTTGGCCACAATGGAAGAGATAAAATTGTACTTCAAAATGAGATAATATTGCCTTTAAATAGATGAAAGAAGACTTAGAGATCTTGATTTGGGAGCCTTGTATTCAAATCTTGAATCCAAAAGAGCACTTGAAATCACCAATAATTGCTTGCACATAGACTTGATTTCTTATAATGAGAAATTGCATATGGATAACAATGGACTTTTCTTTAACTTGTAGATGTCAAAATTAGGAGCTTTCATGTCCTTTTACACTAATTTTGGGCCCGAAGCCCACTAAAAAACAACCCCCAAGGACTACGTCAAATTTGGCCTAGTCCCACAAAGGAAAATTTTAAAATGGCCTTCAAGATTCGGGAAGTGTGAAGAGATTCAAGGAGAGAGGAAAAAGAGGAGTAGGAAATCAAGAATAAACACATTCAAATCTAGTAAATTACTAAAATAGGGCCCAATAGGTCCAAGAGCTTCTAAATAAATTAGTGCTAACTTTTTAGGATGATACATTTAGCCCCCACTTTAGTGGGAGTATGAGGAAATCTCATGCTCATGATAAAGTAGATCAAATGCATAAGATGATCTCATCAAGGTCAAAGAGACAAAGAAAGATCAAGCCCCCAAGTGACTTAATTCCTCATCAAATCCAAAATTGAGAGAGAGAGAGAGATTTACATCAAACTTAGTGAACACCTTTTGATCTGATTTCTTTACCCAAATTTTCTTCATTTTTCTTTTTACTTTTTTATATCTACTATCTTCATTGGAGTACCATTTCTTTTAGAGTTTCTTCTACAATATTTTTCAATATGACCAATATTATTGCAATTGTAACAAATCTTTCCTTTTTTATAACTTAATTGGCTCGTTCTACTTCTAGATCTATAGTCGAATCCGCATGCTAATGCTTTGCATCCAACCTTATTGTAGTCATAACAAGTGTCATTAAAAGGTTGTTTGCATTAAAATTGAGATTGAATACTTATACATTATTAGCCTTATGACCAATATTGTTATAATTATGGCATCTTAAATTAATTGGATCTATTTTATATCAATTTTTACATACTATAGCTTTATGTCCCAATTGATTGCAAACATAATAGTTACCTTTAAAGATGAACCTCTAAGTTTCCGGAAGATGAAAATCTTTTTTTTTTTTGCTACCTTATGATTTGATTTATTGTCATCTTCAAATCCCAAACCTACTTTTTCATAAGTTTGTCCTTGTGAACTTAGAATAACATCAAGAAATTCCTTTCCACCTTTCAATTTTAACCCCTTTTCAATCTGCTCATTGGCTTTTCCTTGTTCATTTTTTAGTTTGTACAATTCCTCTTCAATTTTGAAGAAAACATCAGACTTATCTTTTAATTTTTTATCAAGATCTTTAATATCCCCTTTTGCATCTTCCAGAAGAATTTTTGAAATATAATTTTGTCTTCAATCTTCTTTAGTTTAAATTTGGTAGAATCCATATCAGCCAAAGTACATTTTAGTTCTTCTTCTAATGAGTTTCAACTTCACCATCCTCATCCCAAGTGAAATACCCCCAACCATATATATCATTTAGGTTTTCTTCAAACATGGTTTACATGACTTCCAAATCAACCTCAAGCAATTAAGCTTAAAGTAGAGGAATCATGCTCTGATACCAATTTTTGAACACACTCGAGAGGTTGAGAAGGGGGAGTGGGGGTGAATAATCCTACATAAAAACTTTATCTTCTTTAAATAATTAATCGACAAGGTTAAACATTCAATTTAAGTCATGCAATCAAAATATTTTAAAAAGATAATAACACCAACATTTTATATGTGGAAAACCCAACTGGGAAAAACCATGATGATAATTAACTCACAAAAACACTTCAATGTATATATGAGATGAATACTGGAAGTGATCTCATTTCTCCAAACTCTCTAACAAAGGCTCACTGCTAGAGTAGAAAGATACAAAACATAATAAGATGGTTTTAGCGTCAGGGACATACTTCTTACAATACAAAATTCATTACATAGTATAGAGTAATTTGAACTAGAATGAATAACTCATCTGGGTATACTACACTCTAATCTGGGTATTGATTCAGCCTGTATTTGAAAAATTTGGATATTCTACAATCTTCCTTTTTCATTCAAAAATAATACTCAATACAAATATTTTTCCAACCATAACCCAAATATATACAAAAAATTTTCTTTTCAAAAATATGACTGAGTCAACCAAAACCTTTTTCCTTTAAAAAAAAAGACTGAGTTGGCCATATAAGTATAGTAAAATGTGAAGTGGCATTTAAATCAATACATGTCTGCTAAAATAGCTAGAGCATGTAATTCTACTAATTGCAACCATCCAAAATACTAATCACCCCACAAAAGATTATATCATGCATAGCCAATCCATCAGGAATATTTGGAACCAACAGATAGGTCGAGACCAAAAACTTATCCCAAAAAAAACATATAAAATGGAAATGGTAATGATTACCCTCAAGTTCGGTCTGAACCAAATAAACCAAGCCACTATCTCCCTTCTATACCCAAAAACATGTTCCCAAGACTTCAAAAATAAGAACAGGTTGCTTCATATCATAAACATTCCACTTGTTTACCACAAAATCCTCCAGATCCAAATCTCAAAGCATCTAGATAATGTTTGATGGATCAGTTTGACATTAATGACAAAATAAACATAATATCAACAATAAAATCTTCTATACACCCCCTAGTGCACCAAGTGAACTCATAGTTCCATGACTTAATATTAACCAAATGCATAAGGAGAATATTCTCTTTAAGAAAATATGAGGATGAATCAAGCCAAGTTCAATTCCTCCTATTTTCTCCTCCAAACTAGTGATTGCATTAAAATCTCCCACCAAAATCCAAGGCCAAAGAGAATTAAAAGATTTCACATATCTAATGTGATTCATAAATATAGGCTTTCAAAAAAAGTTAGTTGGAGAATAAACATTGGTAAACAAGAGTATTTCTCCAGTGTCAAAACTAGAAGTGATCATTGAAAGAGAATACCTATTAAAAATTCACCTACAAGGAATGATCTTATGAAGATCCTATAGGTGGGAAATCCCTTTAGAATTTTCTTAGACACCAATTAACTTTCACTTTCCCCTCCACCAGAGCTTGGGAGAAATGTTAGCCATGCCTTCCACAAATAACTTAAATTCTTGAATAATTATCACATTTGGAGAATGAGCTCTAGTAAATTCCCTAACAACCTTTTTTCTAGGAATTTTTTCTAGCCCCTTGCATTCATGATAAAATTTTCATCTCTAAGAGTTGGAAAAGTGGGAATCAATGGTCTTAACAACCCATGATTCCAGTAAACTATCTTCCATCAATTTATTATTCTCTTGATATTTCTTTCTTCCAATCTTAGTAGACTTCTCAAGGATATTCATTTTGAAATTCTTTTGTTTCAAACCAAGAATGGATTGTGTTTAACTATCATCCCTTAGGTTAGTGGCACCCACTTCAAGAGGTAGGGATCATATTCTTGAGTGTTTCCTTTGTTTTTGATAGACCCAAGTCACATAGATCACCCATGGACTGATCAATTTCCTTTTGAGCCACCATGTCCTCCTCTTGAAACTTAATTTTATTCTCAACCACCCCAACCTCCATATATTCTAATTCTAATAGCTTGGTACTTGCATGCATATATTTTAAATTCATCAAATTTTTATCAAAATATTCTAGGGTGTCAAAGCAGTTAGAAAGCCTCTTAGACTACTTGTCCTTGAGTGTTCTCTTCAACCATCTATTCCTATTTGAATCTTGGAATAAACCCTTCTTTATCATTTTCTCCTTCTGTCACTTGTGTCTGTCCTTTATCCTTCATCGGTTCCATGTGAGGGGCTTTATTGGATAGAACATCTCTTGAAGGAGTCCCTATAGAACTAGCTTTCACACATTTTTTTTGCAGATGTTCATACTCATGACATATATGACATGAGAAAGGTAGATATTCATAATCAAGATGTTGCACCCGTGAGGTGGATCTAACCCAAATTTCAATTGTATTTTGTAACAGTTTATCCAAATCAACTTCAACATAGATATGAGGTCAAGAAATAGCCCTTTTATTCATCATCTACAATGATGGACCCACCAAATTTCACAAAATTTATGCTATCATATGCATGATATCCTTTCGCTAGAACTCTGACAAGAACCAATGAATTCTTACCCACACTAGGACACTAGATGGGAGCTCCTCAATTAGATAAAATCCTTTGTGCCACAACTTGATGAATAGATCCACTTGATTGTAAATATAAGGATCAACTTCAAAGGCCTTATTATGATCTACTAGACAAGAGAAAACCATTGTGAAGAAGCAATTGGCTGATATCATGATCTCTAAATCCCCTTCAGGGTTCTAAGTCCAATAAACCTAGACAACTCTAGAAAGGGAAAACAAGCATGAATTCCCAAGAAATTTCAAATTAAAGCATGATTCCTTAGGTAATTTAAATCCTTCACATCTAAATCTAGTTGAATCACTAAAATTAGTATGTATTGGCTTGTTTCCAAGAAACCATTAACTTTTTGGACCTTATAATTTCTGCTCTTCATGTGCCCCTCCACATGCAAAGTCTTGTTCAAAAACTTTCTTCCAATATCATACCCTTGTAGAGTATTGATGAAATCCTAACACCACATCTCAAAAATAAGGACTCTCTTGAGAAGGTAAACCCTTTGTCATAGCTTGAGGACTTGATAAAACCTGTCGCACACCTTGTAGAAAAAAAATAACTCCATCTATTGTGGTGTGACACAAAAATGACACTTCAAATACAAAAAAAAAACCCAGAGGTTTCCCTTCGTACACCCCACAACCTCCTAGATCCCTCAGCAACTCTGACTTCCACTGCGACTAGCATAGAGAGTAACAAAGAAAAGAAATGGCAGGACTACAATTCAAACCTTATCCTGTGCCTCCTTGAAATTCTTTCATTATCTTATTCATCCACACATAATAAAAATTACATGATATTTCCCTCAAGGCTCACTCTTCATGTAAAAATTTGATTTAAACATTAATTGTTGGGATAGGGTTGATTAGCCACATCCCTAACTTCATATTAATGTAATAACTTCAATATTTTCATTACAAACACACACTCTTCCTTTGAACCCCACCAATTATCAAGCTCCTCAATTCCTTGTCGATCCACCTAGCAAAAGGAGGGCATGCCTTCTTAAGTACATCCTATTAATGACATCCATCCATTTGGTCCCCCTACCTTGAATTCATCTCTAATGACTCAAGTTCACATATCCCATTTGTAGGCTCATTTTCCAACATTCAACTACCCACACATATTTTTTCATTTACATAATTTTAATATAATTTGACTTTTTTTTTTATCACATTCATGATATTTAAAAAACTTACCATTTAAACAATCTCTTGAAAAAGTGTTTCTTAAATATTTGATTTCTTTCATACTCATTCAAGATTAGTTGTTGACATGAATATAGCTAGCTAGTTAAAACATGTAATTTTTTAACTTATTTTTCATCTAACATAGAGATTAGAAAAAAATAATTCATTGTTTGCTTGCATTTCATTTGAGATATTGTACTCAAAATTTTATTATTAAGTGGTTAAATTTATTTTTTATTTTTAAATATTTATTTTTATGAATTACTAATAAATATTATCTAAATGAAAATTATTACTAAATATTTTTTATACAAAAAAAATAAATTAAAATAAAATTTATATATAGATTACAAACATGAGACATATAACTACGTCACATTCAAATGATTATAGTAATTCATATGGAAGCATGAAAAACACACAAATGAACACATTATCTTTCAAGTTTCCACCTTGGAACTCAAACACCTTTATATAATGGCCTCTATTTTATTAGTCCATGCCTATATAATGCAAGGAACTAATGTTTTCATTATTAGTCCCTCCCTATATAAGGCATGGAACTAATGTTTTCATTAGTTATTATATATTAATTTTTACAGTAAAAATAATCTAACATTCTAAAGTTTTAAAGTGTTTTATTTTTAAAATATATTTACACACATTAATTTCTATTTTCCGATTAGTTAGAACCAATTTTGCTGGGGTTTAATTTTTTTTCAATTAAAAAATAATAAAAATAAAACTATCTTCATTATGGAAACTTCTAGTGGCACCATTTTTTATCTTTCTGGGGCTACCCCCTGACGCCTAGGGATCCCCTCAACTAATAGAAATTTCACCTTTGTGCTTCTATGCTTCTGTTGTGATGCTACCGATGATTTTTTGTGATACATTGAGGAGATCCGTGTGCCAGGGAAGAGAATGGTCTCACTTGCGTGTAAAAGAGGCATCTTCTACTTGTGCTCAGAAATTGAGAAATTTAGTGGGAAAACTGAAGAAAAACTAACAGTTCAGACAATTACATCAATAATGAAACCAAATTTGGGTGGCTTCAGTATGATACTATCAATCATGCACTTAATTTTGACAATGGTTATGCAGAGGATGATTATTCACTGCTTGTCTTTTCTACCAGATCTTCTTGCCCTATTGCTAAGCCTAGGGGAGCTGAAAACCCCTAAAATTTCTTTATCTTCCATGGAAGAGAAGAACTGTCAAGGCAAGAGATGGAGCTCTTGATATATATACGTAAATTATATATGAAGAGGCAATGAACAAAGTTGTCTTTCTAGGATATGTATCAACAAAAATATAAATCTACATTTATTATTTTTATGATGCCCTTGTTTGGCACCAATATTTACTAGAAGAGAATTTAGATTTGGGGGTTTTAATGACTCTTATACATACTGTAAATGAATGAGGTCTAGTTACCTATTAGCAAAAAAATATTTGACTATTAAAAACCCTAAATTTAAGGGTTTGTAGTTTTAGAAGCTTTGGTTCAAATATTTGTCACCCCTGCCTTCTATTACTGAGTCACCATTACTCTAGCTTAAAAGAGATTTTTAGGTCATTTCTTTTGAAATATTTCGTCTGTGTAATGGCATAGTCAAAGAGGCTATAAGGGAAATTGTAGATGCTTCTTGAGACCACTGGATTAATCCAAAGCTCTCATACGTGTACGCTTGGTATCTCTAATTAATGAGAAGGGGATCCAGGTACCAAATTATTAATCAATGTTTTTTTAATCTAATGTTCAGGTCAACTATCTTATTTATGAATATATCTTATTAAGACAATAGGATTTTTTATGGGCATAGCCCATTGATGGAAAAGTGTCAGCTAATCGGAAACATTACAATTTTTTGATAACAAAAAAAGAATTGGCTGGAAATTTTTTTGTCAGTCAAAACAAATATTTTATCTCTTAACATATATTTTTATCCTAAAGATGATCTTTCTCTTCCATGAATCAATAAATCCTTAAATAACAATATGTATATAAAGGCTTATATCTATGATCCTAGTACGCTATTTTTTATGATCTTTTGATCTCTATGGCATATATGAAAGATCTAAAATTAAGTTAAGTAGTTAAATATCAATCTCTCTTAGAGAAAGTTGCAGACTTAACAGGTATTTCAAGAAGATTACTCTGATTGTTCAAATGGGTAAAAATATTTAATGTCTAATATTATATTAAAGCTAGAATAATATGCTTTTGCTATAAAAATTCACTAACAACGATCTTAGCCATTCTGTTCTGAGATTTTTCAAGTTCAAATTTCCAAATGTAATGCAAGTTGATGGCTCAATATCATTCTTAAGTTTCAAGGTGGAATTAAAGATCACTTCATTTTAAATTAATGCTTTTGTAATAGAAGGAATTCCTTCTAAATATCGATGGCAAGGGATGATGAAATAATAATAAAGAAATGAATAAGAAGGTATGCCTTCTTAAGTCCCCATATTCACATAGGGACATATGTATTTACTTGAGCAGGATGAATGTCCCAAGCTAAACCAAAGGTTTTCTTCCCCATTATTTTTCCCCCAATGCCTACAATTTAAATTGGGAAAAAACAAAATGTAATATCTTTAAAAATTAATAAAATAATTTGGCAATAGCCTTTTATCGAACACAAAAAAAATGACAATACTTAATTGAATTCTCATTGTAAATTTTTTATATGAAATTTGTGCAATATAATTACTTGCAATATATAGATACATGGAAAAAAAGAAAATTTTCATATTATATCCTTTGTATCATTTGTATCTCCATATTTTTTTGGTTTAATAAAAAAATGGTCTAACCCATCCAATGTGGCTTTAGGCTTCCATTCCTTGTTTTTATTTTTTACCTTTTTAATGTGCAGGACTAAGGAGCCATTGATAGGCTTCATGTTGTTACAATATTGAAAGGGGTTGGAGTCCCCGCTTACCATGATTTCTTGTCCTAGATAGGGGAATTTGAGACATTGATGGTAAGTAGAAGGCATGACCTACATTTGATGAATCCATGACCTCCCTAACAAAATATTGTAAGTCAACTTTAGGTCTAAGACTTGGCAAATGGTCTCTTTTTGCATGGGACCAACTCTGATAGGAAGTACTAAGACACCTTTAGAAGCTCTAGCTTCGTCATCGTAGGCTTTTATAGTTATCTTTTTCTTTGGGTCAATAGCCTCCCCAGAAAATCCTAATGCCTTTACCAAGTTTAGGGTACAAATATTTAAGTCGGCTCCTCCATCAATAAGGACTCTTTTTACCCTATGCTTATGAATGAGGACCTCTATATGCAAGGGAAAATTTTGTGGGTGGTTTAGCGACATGTCATCTTTCTCTGAGAAAGATAGGAAATGAGGTGCAATAAGATGTCCTACCATATTTTGAAATTTGTCTGCATCTAAATTTAGAGGCACATTAGTCTCTACCAAGGCTTTTTCTAGAATCTCTTTGTGAGTTGGTGAGATTTTTAGCAATTCTAAAATAGAGATCTAAGCAGGGGTTCTTTGTAATTGGTCTACTACCAAATTATATTGTTTTGATGATGAATATGAAGTTTGATTTGGTAGGAAAATTCTTGGGGCACTTCCAGGTAGAGTAATTTTTTATGCTTGCCCCCTAGTTACAGCATTAGATGTTTCTTCCCTTGGCTTCTCTTTTACCATGATAACATTTATGGTGTTTTCATTATCACTTAAAGTATTAATGATGTTATCATAAGTATGGGAAAAATTGACCTTCTCATTACCTCTTTTATTATTTTGATTGGTGTATCACAACCAGGGCACGATACCATTCATGAACCAAGATGCCAGACATATAATGCTAGAACAAGGTGTAGTGTCATTTATCCTTATCACAAATCACAAGAAAATTTACATACCCTAATATGGAGGTTTACAAGAAAAGTCGCAATTTACTGGAATGGAGTAAGTGCATCGAAATTTGTTGAATTTTTTATTTGGAGCATGCAGTTGAATGTTGGTTTATTTAAAAACTTATTATCAATTAGGAATGACCATCATTATTTTGAATGATGAGATGCTTTTTATTATCAATTTATTTCAGAGGTGACAACTTAATTTATTAATTTTGTGTGTGTGTGTGTGTGTGTGTGTGTGTGTGTGTGTGTTTGTGTGTGTGTGCGTGTGCAAACATGTTATACTATAAGATAGAGTATAGTTCAATACTTATCACAAGGATGAGGATATAATGTGGTCTATGAGACCTATTTATTCTCTTTCTACTCACCTTCAATGTGATTTTCCTATGTTTTGTCTTGGGTTTTCTCCACCTTTACTGATGACAAAATATATAGAAATATATAGTTTCTTTGAACTATTATGGATAGGAAAATATTTTGTTTCTCATTTCCAACTTTGAGATAACACTTTGGAGGTTTCGTTTAGATGCATAGAATCTATATTCAAGACTGTTATACAAAATAGATCCATATCTAGATGGCTTATATAGGTTGTATTGATAGACTACAACTGATTGAATATCTTAAAGGACAGATTGATAGACTTTAAAAGACAATGATTGATGATCATCGAGCTACTAAGGTATATGTGAGACATTAAATCAATTATTGTATTGTCATTGATGTCAACTAGTTTTTACCGTACTTATCATGATAGTTAAAACATTTGAAGAAGGAAATAAAGGTGAAGGAATGAGATATCTACATGAAGATGAGATATATGAGAAATCTATGGATATGGTATTCATTGGGTAAATTATTGATGAGTCTATGACATTATGTTAGTGATTTGATTGTATTACATAATTTTGTTATGGATTGAAGATCAAGAATGAACAAGTTTACGTGGTTGGTAAATGAAGAACTTAGTATACAATGAGTTGAAATAGTGTACACTGAGAAAGTGTAGTGTATACCAAGTACAATGTTAACTGAGTAAGAAGTCACTGACACACTATGGTATTAATCGAGTGAAAGAATTAAATGGAACATATGACTACCGACTAAAGATGATGAGCTAGACAATTATGGATGATTTAGAGATTAAAGATAAAGTTTTTTATGATGATCAAACTGCTGACAAAATTCAAGGATGATCGAATGATGGAGAATGAAACATGTTACAAACACAAGTGCCAAGGAAGGTTAAAGTGACAAAATCAATAGTGAAGATTAAGAGGCAAAATATATGGCTAGAAATAAAATAGTTTATTACATCTATAAAAGGAGACAAGCGATTCATGATTATGTTTGGAATGTGCATGAGAAGATTGCATTCATGTGAAGCTGGTCAAACAGGTTGAAGACAAACCTAAGAAATTATGTAGACAACACCAGGCATCATAGAAAAGGAATTAACTGAGAAAAATAGATTTGGAGGATACAAAGAGATTGAATTGAGTATATTGGCCAAAAGGTATTTTGAGATTACCATAGATCTGAAAATCTACAAAAGAAAGTTGTATTTGAATCAAATCATTGTTGTTGCATTCTAACCATTGCTACATATAAATATCTTAACCAAGTGGGGCTTAACAGTCTTTTATATTTCAATATGACATTCAATGAATGTTTATTGTTTTCTTGTTGACCCCATAGTGAATGTTTGGTCACAGAGAACTATTGGTGATAAACCCTCTAATCAGGTCACACCTTACAATATGTTATTGTAACCTTTAATAGGGTTGGCTCTTATTTGAGCTCACTTTAGAAGATTAAAATTATTTTGGGTTACCGGTCCCAGGTTGTTTTTCCCCTAATAGGGTATCCACATTAAAAATAAAAGTGTTATATATGTGTATCGATGTGGTGAATTATTATTTTACTTTACACATTACTATAACTGGTTTGATCAATATATGCATTAGTTAATTTACTGTTATTCCATAATTGAACAGAAAGGCACAATTAAAGTTTTACCAAGTTGATTAAATTTTTTGAAAGATTTGTTTTATACACCAAGGAGTGTTTGGGACTATAGGATAACTAGACTTAATTGATTCACCTGCCTCTCAGTTATCTAAGAATTGGTATCAGAGCTTTGAGTGCTTGAAAGAAATTTTTGAAGGACTGAAGTAAAAGATCACAAAATTATAAGAGAGAGGTGTCAAAGATGAACTAAGATAACTTATTGACATGGAAAAGAATACCTATCTGGAATTGGTGATTCTATAACATACTACTTGCAAAATGAGTTTATCTTACCCACTAGACCTTTGAATGTTGATCAGATGAAAGAAAGACATGAACACAATGCTATGATAATTGAGATTGCTTCTTCTTTATCAGATTTTGAATTTGAAGATGTTAAGACATGTACCATTGAAAAATAGATGTGGGACAAGCTTGCACTAGTTCATGGAGGAGATGTTAATGTATTAAGGGCTAAAGCTGAAAGTCTAAGAGGAAAGTTTGATGACATGAAGATGAAAGAAGGTGAGAACATCACTTAGTAAAATGACCAAGTCAAGGAGATTGTGAATGCTATCTAAGGAGAAGGTGGAATTATTGATGAAGACATCATGGTAAGTAAAATTCTCAAAACCTTGTTACCTGGCTATGCTATTAGAGTTTTTGCAATTCATGAAATGAGAGAAACTCCTGGTAATAATATTTCACTTGATAGTCTAATCAATAAATTGACTTCATTTGAGCTTAACAACTATGAAAATAGTATTGTACCTATAGTTGAATCTACATTTATGTCATCTCTAAAACTTGGTAAATCAAACAGCAAACATAAGATAAGAAATGAAAGTGATGGTGAAAGTGAAGAGGATGAACTTGATGAACTTGAAGTATTAATGGCTAGAAGATTATAAAAAGGAAAAGGAAGATATTGAGGTAAACTACCATTGGTATGTTTTAAATGTAAAAAGATTGGTCATATTGTTGCTAGATGTCCTGATTGGAAAGAAGATGAGAAAACAAATGAAAGATCAATGAAAGGAGAAATGACAAAAGAGATAACTGAGATCACAGAGGCAACCGACAATATGGCAAGAGAGACAACCAAGACTACAAAGATAAATGAAAGAAGGCATGTTACCTAGTTGAAGATAATGAAGATGACACCGATACTGACACTGATGAAGACATAGAAGTCATATTTGTGGCTTTAAAATAATATTTTGAAGAAGAAAGGTATGTTGAAACAACACTTATTTCTAAAGTTAGCAAGAATGATTCTTGGATTATAGATACTATTTGTACACATCATATGACTGGTGATGAAGAGAAGTTTGAATACCTTCAACACTATAATGGTGGATCTGTGAAAATGGAAATGATACACCTTTTCTAGTAAAAGGAAAAGGGTCTATATTATTGAACAATAAGATCATATGTGAGAATGCATATTGGGTGGAAGGACTTAATTATAATCTATTGAGTGTAGCACAACTAAATAATATAGGTCACTGAGTTGCATTTGAGAATAGAAAGGTGAAAATCTATGATGAATCTGGAAAGTTGGTCTGTACTGGTGAACAATCAAAAGGTAACTTATTCTATCTTGACAATGCTAAAACTTCTTGTTTGTTGGCTAAAAATGAAGATGTATAGTTATGGAATAAGAGGTTATGTCATGTGAATTTTGACAACATGGTTAAGATTAGTAAGAAAATAAAAGTTAGAGGTTTACCAAGCATATCTAAACCTGACCATGTAATGTGAATGTCAAATGGGAAAGATGTAAAATTCTAGTTTTAAGAGAAAAAAATATTCATCTAATGCTATTTTGGAGTTAGTTCATATTGACTTGTGTGGTCCTATGAGAACTCAGAGTTATTATGGAGACACATATTTTATCTTGTTTGTTGATGACTTCTCTAGAATGATGACTATCATGTTCTTAAAAGAAAAACCTGAAGCTTTCAAAATGTTTAAGTGGTATAAAGAAAAGGTGGAAAAAGAAAGTCGTAATGAACTTAAATGCTTAAGGTCAAATAGAGGTGGTGAATTTTATTCTGATGAGTTCACTAATTTTTGTAAAGAGCATGGAATTAAGAGACACGTATTTGCACTAAGAATACCCCAGTAGAATGGGATTGCTAAAAGGACAAATAGATCAATTATTGATTGTACTAGAATACTGATGATTGAAAAAGATGTTGCACAGAGAGAAGTTGTTAGTAATGTTGTTTACACACTGAATCGAGTTCAACTGAAGAAAGAATCAAACAAGACACCTTATGAATTATGGTATGGTTACACACCTAATGTGTTATTTTAGAATATTTGGAAGTAGATGTTACATTTTGAAAGATGATAGAAATGGGAAATTTGATTCAAAAGGTGATGAAGAATATTTATAGGATATTATACTAAAAGAACAGCTTAAAAATGTTTGAATAAGGCTACTAACAAGATGATTGAAAGTGAAAATGTGAGAGTTGATGAGTTTTCAAAAATGAATGATGAAGAAAGTAAAAAGGAACTAGAAGCCTATGGTAGATTTGTTTACATTGAGGAACCTGACACTCTACTCAAGCAATAGTCTGACATTACCAAGAAATAAGGTAATGGTACCTAGAAACAATCTTTACAGACTGAGAATCGGCAAACTATTACCGATGGAGATAATGATCATGCATCAAGTGGAGAAAAAATTGAAGAACAAAGATCTAAACCTGTACTTGCAAGATATGTGAGGAGACACCATCCACAAGATTAGATAATTGGAGATAAAAGAGTAGGAATGATGATACGAAGTAAGTTGAGAAACAACACATGCTTAGTTTGTGAAATTGAGCCTAAAATTGTTAGAGATGCACTAGAAAATGATGAATGGGTCAAGGAAATGAATGAAGAGATTAAGAAAATACATAAAAATAATAGATGGACATTGGTACCAAGAATGAAAGATAAGAATGTGATTGGAACCAAATGGATATTCAGAAAAAAATAGAATGAGAATGGAGATGTCACAAGGAACAATGCAAGACTAGTTGTGTGCTATAATTGTGTCACACTTCTATGAATCATTACATTCAAGAACACTCAAGAATGAGGTCTCAAAAATCGATCCATAGCTCCCTAGGCATGGAGTGCAAGGGTTTTAAGAATGCTCTCAACTAGAGCTATTTAACCAATAACCTTGCTAGTAAACCATGCAATGGGAGATTCAATGAAGACAAGCGAAAAAATGCCAATATCCTCAAGAATCAAGAATGAAAATGCAATGCAATGCTAACTAGAAATGAGAATGCAAGCTAAGCTATGAAAGGAAATATGCAAGTGTTACAACCCAAGCTAATTAATCTATGTGAGCTAATCTAGAGCATAGAAATGAAGCTAATCTAAGAAAGAATAAATATGAAGCTAAGCTAAGAATGCAAGAATGAGATGTAGATGCTAAGAATGCTCCAAATCTTCAAAAAGCTCCAAAGTGACCTAAAAATCTTGCAGCATAAAGTTAGCATAAAAAGTTGAGGATCTAGAATGAAGAAGAGAGCTCTCCTTTTAAAGGAAATGAGAAGGAATGGACCATGGAGATTAAGAGGCAAAAGATTTAATCAACGGTGGAGCTTGAAGAGGGAGCAATCCATGTGCACAAATATCTTCCAATGAGAAAATAAGAGTTGACTTTTGTGTCCATATGAGACAAAAAGTGCTTTTTCCTTTTTATAAAATAAGAATAAATGCTTTATTTGTGCAACTTAGGATAAGAGAAAAAGTGGGGGCTTTTTATTTACTAAAAGGGGAGGGAATATTCCTTTTAATAAATAAAGACTTAGGATAAGATGGTTAGCCCAAGGAAAATAATCGAATAAATGATAAAGCTAGGATTTGATCAAGAGCAAGTAATTGATGATTTAGCAAAAGGGGCTAATAGTCTAGATGACCATTTTTAGGTGTATACACTAGTATGCAAAGGTTATGCACAAGAAGAGGGTACTGACTATGGAGATATTTTTGCACCCGTTGCTAGACTTGAAGGAGTAATAATATTGCTTGCATATGTTTCTTATAAAGGTTTTAAAGTTTAGCAGATGGATGTTAAATCTATGTTTCTTAATGGGATACCTGAGGAAGAGGTATACATTGAACAACCTGAAGGTTTTTTTAATCCTAATTAGAGGAATATGGTATGTAAGTTTTAGAAAGCATTATATGAACTAAAACAAGCACTGAGAGCATGGTATGAAAGACTACATTCCTATATCATTAGTATTGGATTTGTTAGAACAAGTGACAACAACAATTTGTATTTGAAAAGTGAAACTGATAACAAGATTCTTATTGCTGAAATTTTTGTTGATGATATCATATTTGGAGGACATGATAACTTATGCAAATCATTTGCTGATGAAATGAGGAAAGAATTTGAAATGTCAATGTTTAAAGAGAATAATTTTTTTCTTGGCTTGAAAATATTACAATAGACTGAAGGCATATGCATCACACAATCTAAGTACATCAAAGAACTATTGAAGAGATTCAGTATGGAAGATTCAAAACCATTCAGTACAACTATGGTCACCGGATGCAAATTGACAAAGGATGACAAGTCCATCGAGGTAAATCAAACCTTGTATAGATTAATGATTCGAAAAAATGTGTATGTTGTGCATAGTAGACCAGATATTGCACATGTGGTTGGAATTGTAGCAAAATTTTCTGCTAATCCTAAAGAATCACACATGACTATTGTGAAAAGAATTTTCAGATACTTGAAGAATATTGAAAACTATGGTTTATGATATAAGAAAGAAGTAAATTTTGAATTAAAAGTTTACACTGATGTAGATTGGGCTAGAAACATTGATGATAGAAAAAGCACCACTAGTGGAGCATTCTTTTTAGGAGAAAGATTGGTTACTTGGCTAAGTAAGAAACAAGGATGCATTTCTTAGTCCACTGCATAAGCATAATATTTTGTTGGTTTCGCTAATTGTTCAAATATTGCATGGATAAAAAAACTATTAGAAGGTATGAATGAGGAGATCACTGATCCAGTGATAATCTATTGTGATAATACAAGTGCAATTAATATTTCTAAGAATCCAGTGATGCATGCAAAGACAAAGCATATTTCTATTAAGTATCACTACTTAAGGGAACAATTTCAAAACAAGAAAGTAAAATTGAAGTATGTGAAATCACAAGAGCAACTTGCTAATATATTTACTAAACCCTTACCGAAGGACACATTTGAATACTTGATAAGTAGACTAGGGGTCCATCCCCTATCTAATAGTCACTAAGGTGATAGGAGGTTGCATCAACCTATACTTTATAAAAATATCTAATGATGTTGATGCATACTATTCACATTTTGGGATTCCTAAGGTTGTGAAAAATGGAAGACAAGCTAAAACTAAATATCAGTACATGTAAGGTACTAGAGTCAGAACCAAACAACAATGTCATACCCAAAATAATCATGCAAAAACACAACGATTCTTTTTTAAACTAGTTGTTTGATGCTAATGTTCATTGGTTCAAAGGATAGGTCGACTAGAAATTTCGTGTATACTACACCCTAAAGTAATAACACCAATATAAAGGAGAGAATGTTCATTAGGAGGTTTGCTTTAAGAATATGTACCCCTAGCTCATTATGTTAGAGGTTTGATAAATTTAATCGAGCATCTAGTTGCATAATTTTACAAATCCAATCGTTGTATCCATTAACGCATAATATCTTTATAGATTTGTAGTTAAGACTCATTTTACACATTCATTTAATAGCACATTTATTTCTTATTTAGAATTTATTTATAAATACTTTCACTAACAAAAATTAAATTATGAAACCTTCCATAAATCTAAAGGTGGTAACTTATATAATAATATATAGATTAACTGAACAATATTGCAAAGGAGATTATTATTTTCAATAAGTTGACCAATTATATCTTTTCTTTATTGATTACAAATTCTATTTAAAAGGAGGTTGTAACTAAATAGAATTATATTAACTTGAGTATACACCTTTAGTCGAGCTAAGTAGGTGGTAACCTATCCGATTTAAATTAAGACTAGAGAATTAATTTATTATATAAATTAAACTACATTTACCAAATTTAACAAACATGTTTTAAAATAATAATAAGTCAATTATAACAGTATAAATAATTAACCTAATACTTAGGTGCTAATAAACCAATAATAACTTAATATAAAAATTTAATTAAGCATCATATACCAATTAATACATTTATATTTAATAAAATAAAATAACAAGAAATAATAATAAATAAATAAAAATAAAAATAAATAAATATATGAAAATTAAAACTTAAGTAAAAAAAAAGGTTTCTTTTTTTAAACTTTTCATTTTTTAAGTCCCCGAGGGGAAGGCGTCGTGGGGCCCGCCTCTACTGGTGGTAGCGGTACCATGCCACTGCAAGGCCCACTGTCCATGGTAGTAGTACCTATCGTAGCAGGCCCGCCTACCATACGACAGCGGTACCCTGTTGCGGCAGGTCCCTCTATCATGGCAGGGGGATGGGGTGTGGGGTCCACGCCCCCCCAACTTAAATTAATTTTTATTTATTTAAATTTTTTTATAAAAGTTCTTTTTTTTCTTTAAATTTTATTTAAAGGGAAGTCCCCATCTGAAAAAGGGATGTATATTTTTTTGGGTTAAATTTTTAATAAAAAAATTTTTAAAAATTTAAATACTTTTTTTTAGGGAACATTTTTGGGTCCTTTTTGGGGTGGCCACCCAGGTGGGTCCTCCCAACTGAATAGACATCCCTAGGTGGAATATAATATAGTTTTTTTTTTAATTTATTGAAAGAGGATTTGTTTAAGGCAAGTGGGTGAGCAAATATTATATTTGGAAAATGTATGGGATTCTTTTCCCATACATTTTCTAGAGACCTATAGGTCTCAATTTTTATTTTTCTTTTTCATTTTTCTTTTACACATAGCTTTTTTTTGTTTATCTCTACTCATTTTCTTACACTTGTTTTTTTTAAGCTAGAAGACAATAGAGATGGATTTATTTATTTGATTAATTTACAACTAAGAATTGATAAAGCTTTATACATTGATGAAAATGCATCTTTTCAAATAAAGGCTACCATGAATATTAAAACAACTAAACTTTTAGGCTTCCTTATCCTTGTTATTTTCAAACATGAATATCCATTCTACATAGTATTGAATCAAAATGCTAAGGAGAGATTACTTCAACCTATCTTTGAGAACACTACTTTGCAATATTCAAGCAAGATTTCAACATTGTATTCATTTCCTAATACTGATTTCAACTTACATTATTACAATAATGAAATGACTAATTTGAAGCATTCCACAAAAATGGATTACAAGAGACATAGAAAACTTACAATATTACAAATACACATTTTCACAATGGAGAGGATTTCACATTCCAAGGTTACAACAATGCAACACCATAATGGTTTGCATAATAACAACAAAATGAGGATTTTTTCCAAAGCTATCCACATGAACATAGTCTCCAAAACTTGAAAATAATGGGGAAAACTATGGAGAGCTCACCTCCCATCCAAGGTCTGAAGAAGACCACCCCCAAGCTTGGAGAATCAATGCCAAACACATACATACAAAACACAAAGCTCACAAAACACATATATGAAAAAAACTACATTAAACTCCCAACAATGGCTTCACAAATAGGTTTCTATAATCCATTGAAATAGGGTGAAGGTGGGATTTTCCAAAGAGGAGAATGTCGTTAAAAAACACATTTTCATCAAGAAATTTCCATGCCTTCCCAAGGCTACATGATCACAACTTCCATACACAATTCTTTAACCATTATCAACTCCAAATGCAATGGTTTCATCATGGCTTCATGGAGCCCATACTCCATGAAAATTTCCCTCTTCTCCAAGAGAAGAGACTCTCACTACAATGGAGAGCACAACTAACCCTTCACCCAAGGCTACTACTTCCCTTCCCAAGGGTGAGTGATGCCTTAAACTCCCATGAACAACATACCCAAAACCAAAAAAATAAAGAATGATTCAAAATCCAAATATATCCCAACCCAACACAATAATAACAAGATTCAAAATAAACATTGCATGCAAGATTTCACATATACATTCTACACTACAAAATATCAAAAATATAATGCAATAAGCATTCCTTCATAGCAAGAATCACCAACCTTGGTCCAAAGCAAATGGCAAGAAGAAGTTGAGAAGATCCCTTATCATTTTTCCTTTGTCTTTTCCTTTCTCCAACCCTAAGTGTCTCTGAAAGTAGAGAGTGGGTGAGCACCCACTAAGTCTCTCCAAGCCCTCTAAAAAGACCTCCAAAATCCTACTCATGATCAAGCAATTAATAAGATACGACCTCTAGTCCTTGACCTTACCTCTTGTCCCCCCTCTTAATGGTGAGTTTAGCAAGGAGTGTAGAACAAGTTAAAATGCATGTGGCCATCTCCATTTTCGCCACTCTTGAAGAGTAGCCTTTTTGGAGGGCCATAATGGTGATCTATACCTTCCCATAGGTAAAAAATATCCCCAAACTCAAGGTACCCCCCTTAGGGTTACCTAATTTTGGCCAAAAATGCACTCTAGGGTCACTTTTAACCCCTCTAAAGTACCTCAAAAGTTCAAATCCGAATTTCAACTTGATGTGATCCCTACAAGACATCTACATGCAAGTGGGATTATTATAATATCCTATTAGGTTTGGTGATTCTTGACAAACCCTAAATTCACATGTCACTATCCACATGGACATTACAAGTGTCAAGTGGCACCATAAAATACACATCACATTCACAAATGACATGTCCAATTAACAACATGAATTTAATCTATTAACATACATACAAATTACCTTTGCAAATGGAAATCACACTACAACGAGGTTTCAATCTCCTCATTAGATTAAACCTTGGCTTACTCAATTGCACATATGTTTAGCCCTAATTCTCTAAATAATTCCATGGTTCTCTTTCCTGCATACTAAACTCGAGCATCAGTAGTCCAAGGAAGTAAAATCATATATATATATATATATATATATATATATATATATATATATATATATATATATATATATATATATATATATATATATATATATATATATATATATATATATATACAATTCAATGTTACATAATTATAGAAAAAATTCAATATGAAGAACTCAATTTCCAATAAAGAAATTCTCAAACATAGTACCTTCATAATTTAACATCATGACATATTATCCATGATATTTCCTAACTTTAAAGCATAATCCATGAAGTAATCAAATATAATCATGATTAAGTCTTTCTCATCAAATCACATATCTAAGCATGTATAACCACAATCAACAATATGTTCTAGGTTCTAATCCACATCAAAATATAATCCACATAATATAATCATCATCATAAAACATAATATCATGAATTTCTATCAAAATGATCAAAAAGTGTATCAAAGTATCAAATCATAAAGTATCAAAATGTGAATGTATCAATAGTGATATGATGGGTCGGGTGAGGCCTCACATCCTCCCCCTCTAGACATGAACTTCCTCCTAGAGTTCATCAAAAAGGTATGGGTACTGTGATCTCATCTATGTTACATCCTCCCATGAAGTTGTGACATCATCATAACAATCCCACTAGACTCTAACCTGGTCCAACTCTCTGCCTCGAAGTGCTAGGGTCTGTAGGGCTAAAATGTGAATGGGCTCCAAGGCTAGTTGTTCGTCCGACTTCACCTACAAGGCATCCTAATCTATAATGTGAGACTCATCATAAATATATTTATGTAGCACAGATACATGAAACACATCGTGGATGCATGATAGGATGGGTGGCAATGTTAGACGATAAGCAATTGGTCCTATGCTCTCCAAGATCTCGAAAGGTCCAACAAAGCGAGGTGCTAAATTAGAGCCCTTTCCAAAATGGATTGGACTCTTATGCGGATGCACTCTCAAGAAAACTCTATCTCCAACCATATACTCTCGATCAACTCTCTTCTCATCTGCATATTTCTTATGTCTATCTTGAGCCTCTCTTAGATGTTGTCTAATTGAAGACACCTTTTTTGCCATATCTCTAACCAACTGAGGTCCAATAGATACTCTATCCTCAATCCTATCCCAACTTAGTGGTGTCTTGCATGGTCTACCGTACAAGGCCTGATATGGTGGCATACCTATAGAGGAATAATGCCCATTATTATAGGAAAACTTGACTAGATGAAGGTACTCCTCCCACTTGACCTGATGGTCCATCATGTACATGTGCAACATGTCCTCTAACACCTGATTAACCCTCTTTGTCTATCCATCTATCTGAGGGTGGTATGTTGTACTGAAATTGAGCCTAGTGCCCAATACTGCCTAAAGCTCTCTCCAAAAGGAGGATGTCAAAAGTGAGTCTCTATCTAATATGATCTTATGAGGAATGCCATGAATTATGAAAATATCTCACAAGAACACCTATGCCAGTGTTGGCATTGTGAATGTGGTACGAACGGGTGAGAAGTGGAAGACCTTGGTCAATGTGTCGACTGTCACCATGATGGAATCATGATGATGAGAGGACATAGGGAGACCAAAAATAAATTCCATGGAGATAGTATCCCACTTCCACTTTGGTCTCTCATGTGATTGTAGGAGCCCACTTGGATGATTGTGCTCAACCTTCACTCTTTGGCACTCTAGGCATCTAGCAACTATGCTGGCAATCTACAATGTCATGCCTGGCCAATGATACAATTGCCTCAAATTGGCATGCAGCTTCTTAACTCCCACATGAGCTACATAAGCTACTTTGTGAGCCTCAAGCACAATAAACTCTTTCAAGTCACCCGTAGAAGGTACACAGATGCGTCCCCTATGGCTTAGTAGGCCATTAGACTCTAGTGAGTACTTTGTGAATCTCCCCTCAAGAGGTCTCTGAGAATGGATAAACTGACAAACCTCCACATACAACCCATCCTTTGGAAAATGATGCAAAATGCAATCTCTCAGATTTATACTAGAAGTCATAGATGAGAGCTCATGTCACCTCCTACTCAAGGCATCTACAACTACATTATCTTTCCCCTTGATGTAATGAACATAAAAATCATACTCACATAAGAACTCCATCCATCTCCTCTATCTAGCATTAAGATAAGGTTGCGTAAAGATATAGTGTAGGCTCTGGTGATATGAATGAAGCTCAAATTGGTGACCTAGAAGGAAATGACACCATCTCACTAAAGCATGAACCATCATTGGGAGCTCTAGGTCTTGAGTAGGGTAATTAAGCTCATGAGTCTTTATATTCCTAGACTTGAAACCTATAGGATGACCATCCTACATAAGGACTGCTACTAAACCATCCAATGAAGTGTCTTTGCATACAACAAAATCTTCCAAAGGATCTGGTAGCGCTAAAAATAGTGCACTAGTGATGGGTCTCTTGAGCTCCTAAAAATCTCTCTCACACTTCTCTATCCACTCATACTTCTTCCCCTTTCTCTGAAGGGAAGTGATGGGATGAGATACTCTAGAAAATCTTGCTACAAAGCATCTGTAATAACCTTCTAGGCCTATAAAACTCCTAAGCTCAGTGACACTGGTGGGTGCTAGTCAATCCATAATGGCTCTAATCTTTGATGGGTCCATAGAGATCCCATCATTGGATATAACATGACCAAGATAATGCACCTCGGGTCTAAATAAAGCACACTTTGATAGGCTTCCATATAACTGATTCTCTCTCAAGCGCTGAAAAACCTATCTTAGATGCTCCTCATACTCCTCCTCATCATGAGAATATATCAAAATGTCATCAAGGAACACTACCACAAATTTATCCAAGAATGTATGAAATACTCCATTCATGAGGCTCATGAACACAACTGAAGCATTCATGATGCCAAATGGCACCACTATGAACTCATAGTGACCATACCTCGTATGAAAATCAATCTTGTGGATATCACTCTCCACAATCTACAACTCATGGTACCCAGACTTTAGATCTATATTTGAGAATACTCAGGCACCTTGCAATTGATCAAATAAATCATTGATCTTGGGGAGTGGGTATCGGTTCCTAATTGTTACCTTATTTAACTATTGATAATCAATGCACAACCTAAGTGATCCATCCTTCTTCAAAACAAAATCACTGGTGCACCCCAAGGTGATACACTAGGTTGAATATGCCCTTTCTCCAAGAGCTCTTCTAACTGAATCTTGAGCTTACTGAGCTCATGGGTGGTCATCCTATAAGGTTCTCTAGATACAAGCTCAGCTCCTGGCACAAGGTCTATATGAAAATCAACTTCCCTAGGTGGCGGCATACCAAGCAACTCGGAAGGAAAAACAACTGCAAACTCTTGAAGGATAGGATAATCCTCAAGTGAGGGTTCCCCCTCTAAATCTTCCTCCCTATCACTAATGGTGATGGTGAATAACTAACATCTCTTCTACACGCATTGCCTAAGTTACATAGTGGAAATCATGCGAAGAGATATGGGTCTTTGTACCCCAAATATCACCATAGGAGTGTCGTGATCATCAACACACTCAACCCTCTGCTGTCAACAATCCATCTTGGCATTGTGGGCATATAGCCAATCCATGCCAAGGACTACATCATAATAACCTAGAGGGGTAATGTGGAGATCAGACATCATGATTATGTCACCAATCTAAATCTAGAAACTATGAACTAAGGAACTAACAGACACCCTAGCTCTTGAGGCTAACTCAACCTCCCAACTGATATCTTTTCTAACTTCCACTAGCTCGTGATGCTCCACTACATATGGAGATATAAAGGAGTATGTGGCTCTTGAATCAAACAAGATAGAAATACTGATACCCCAAACCATACTTGTAGCCTCTATGACCGTGGCATGATGCTTGGTGATGTAGGGGCATCCAAGGTTAAGGTAGGGGCATTATGTGTCCTTGTTGAAACTACATAAATATTTGTATTTTGGCTAGTTTTTACTTGGTTGTAGCCTTGACCAATGGCCTTGGTCATTGAAGGAAGCTCGGTCACTGAAGGAACTCGATAGTCTCTAGTGCTTGGTGAAAGTGTTACTTAGTCATGCCTGTGGTGCTTGTTCAACACTGGTGCTCAGTGATGGTTGGTGTGCTTAGTTAATTCACTGATGCTCAGTAGTTCTGGCTTACTGATTGGAGTTCTATGTGATTTATTTGGCTGACTTGGTGCATTTATTATTTGTATCTTTTTTTGGATTCTCCTAAGTGGATCTAGAGGTTGACATGTTGAATTAAATGTCTGTATACATTTTGTAAGCTGACTTGTATGGCATTTAATATTTATTAGGAAGAATTAAGGGTTTCATCTTGCCAACTTGTGGTTGATGATTAGTATTTAAGGAGTGTTTGGGTAGATGTTTAAGAAGGAGAGAGCTGACATGACTTGGTGGACTGAGAGGCTAGAAAGCTGAAGTTGGCGAAGCTATGGAAAAGATCTTGCATGATCTTGCAGATCAGATTTCTATCTAATAGTTTTTAATAGCAAAGCTAGTGGTTTGCACACTTGAGAACAAGGAGATTGCTTAGAGGCTTGTGAGCTCAAGTTTAGATCTACCTTAGGGTTTCCATCAACTTCTGATTATCTTCAGAGATAAACTAGCTGGAGATTGTATTGGATCTGGTTGTGGATCTTGCAGAATTGTTTCTGATTGTAATTGGCCCTTACCCGAAAGGCCTTACAGTTGGGCATGTTAATGAAAATTACTTGAATCAATTATTTTGTTATCTATTGTGTTCAGTATTCTGCTTTGTAATTTTGAAGTTGCTCAGCCTGAACTATCCTTAATTGGATCCTTCTAGCCTTGGTCTATGTCAGGTGGTATCATAGCGAGAGTTGATCTTGTGGAGAAAAATTGAGCGAAAGATAACCTAGCAAGGCTTATCTTGCAAAGTTGATCTTGTTGACAAAGATATTTTATGATCTTGATTATAGATCTGTGGCACTGAACTTGTGAAATTGTGCCCTAGTTATTTGCAAGATTGTAGGTTGTGATCTGGCTTGCTTACAACTTGGAAATTATCACAAGGTGGTCAGTGAGGGTTTGTTGTAGAGGGTTTATTTTGCATATCTTTAAGGATTCCTCTGAGAAGATTGGACCCTAGAGTTATTTCTGATCTTTGTGATACTATGGAATCCTGGATCATAGAGAAAGTGAAATTAGATTTCATATCTGAGATGGAATTGATGAAGAATGACATGGTCATCGAGATCATGAGAACTATTACTGGTATACCTCAGAATGTTGGTACTAAGGATGGCTATGAAGAAGTTGCTAAAGAATTTGAACCTCTTGGATCTAGTGGTGATGACCAGAGGGAAAGATCTGGTGAAGACATAACTACTCAGTTACCTAGATCTACTGCTTGGTTTAGTAGTTACCGAATGGAAGTTTCTACTTTCTCTGGTACTTTGAAACCCGACAATCTGATTGATTGGATTGGTGAACTTGAATATTTCTTGGAGCTAGAAGAAATTGAAGGTCCTCTTCAAGTGAGATTAGCACAGACTAAGTTGAAAGGACATACTACTCTTTGGTGGAAAGAACTACAAAGAGATAGAGGGGATGAAGGTGAAATGAAGATCAATCGGTGGAGGTTGATGGTGACAAAATTGAAAGCTAAGTTCATATCGGTTGACTATGAGCTTGAATTATTTAAGAAGTTGTAGAATCTGAAGTAGAAGGATTTGTCTATTGAAGATTATACTGAGGAATTATATAAGCTTACTATTCGGTCTGGACACAGAGAACTTGGTAAGGAAAAGGTAGCTTGATATGTGAATGGTCTGAGATTCAATATTCAAGATGAGCTTGGTATGTTGAAGATTGATTCTGTTGAAGATGCTTATTAGTATGCTCTGAAGGCAGAAGATAAGTTCAAGAGGAAACAACCTAGTAATTCTGGAGGGAAGGAGAAAATTGATCACTTAGCAAAGGATAAATTGACTGATGCAGAAGATGAACAGAAACCTATGGAACCAAAGAAGAAGATAGGTAGAGTTATCTTTAAGGGTACTTGCTATAACTATGGAGAGGAAGGACACCATTCTTTTAAGTGTACATAGAAGAAGGTTGATCAATGAACTATTGTGGTGAATGAGAACATTCAGAATGAACCTGAATCAGAGAACTTGCTGCTTCAGCGAACACTGCTCGGTACAAAGGATGAACCTTGTCAAAGGAGTAACTTGTTTAGGACTCGATGCAAGTCTAAAGGTACACTCTGTGATGTTATTGTTGATAGTGGTAGTACTGATAACCTTATTTCCGAGGACATGGTTAGGAAACTTGGTTTGAATAGAATGAAACATCCACATCCTTATAGGATTGGTTGGTTACAAGATGATCATGCTCTAGAAGTTAGAGAACAATGCTTCATTGATGTTCAGATTGGCCAGTATAAGGATCTTGTGTTATGTGACATTGTGAAGATGAATAGTTGTGATATATTGCTCGGTAGACCTTGGCAATATGATTGTAGAGCTATTTATGATTATGTTAAGAATTTCTTTACTGTTGAGAAGGATGATAGGAAGTTTTCACTGATGCCTTTGATGGATACAACGCTTAGTAGGAGAAGCCTGAGTATTGGTTCCTGAGTTGAGTTGGTAGATCCAAAGAAAATGAATGATTAGTTTGGAGAACCAACCTGTATGTTGTCTAGAAAATACTTGAAGAGACAGAGGAAACTGAAATGGAAGAGTATGCAAGCAGAGAAGATTGAGGACTTGTATGTGAAGAACCAGTTTGGGGTTTATGTGCTAAACCCTGGAAGATGTTCTTCTCACATATGAACATCTTTTGGAACCTGGGGAGTTTGATGTAGGGGCATACAAGGTTAAGGTAGGGGCATTCTCTGTCCTTGGTGAAACTGCATAAATGTTTATATTTTGGTCATTTTTTAATTGGTTGCAACCTTGACCGATGGCCTTGTTTATTGAAGGAAGCTCAGTCACTGAAGGAACTTGATAGTCTCTGGTGCTTGGTGAAAGTGTTACTCGATCATTCCTGTGATGCTTGGTCAACATTGGTGCTTAGTGATGCTTGGCGTACTCAGTTAATTCACTGATGCTCAGTAGTTCTGGCTTACCAACTGGAGTTATGTGTGATTTGTTGGGCCGACTTGGTGCATTTATTGTTTGTATCTTTTGTTGGATTCTCCTAAGTGGATTTGGAGGCTAACATGATGAATTAAATGTTTGTATACATTTTGTAAGCCAACTTGTATGGCATTTAATATTTGTTAGGAAGAGTTAAGGGTTTCATCTTGCTGACTTGTGGCTGATGATTAGATTTAAGGAGTGTTTAGGTAGATGTTTAAGAAGGAGAGAGCTGACATGACTTGGTGGACTAAGAGGTTGGAAATTTGAAGTTGGTGAAGTTGTGGAAAATATCTTGCATGATCTTGCAGATCATATTTCTATCTGATAGTTTGTAATTGCAGAGCTAGTGGTTTGCACACTTGGGAACAAGGAGATTGCTTGGAGGCTTGTGAGCTCAATTTTAGATCTTCCTTAGGGTTTCCATCATCTTTTTATTGTCTTCAGATCTGAACTAGCTAGATATTGTATTGGATCTAGTTGTGGATCTTGCAGAATTGTAATTGGCCCTAACCCAGAAGGCCTTACAGCTGGGCATGTTAATGCAAATTACTTGAAACAATTATTGTGTTATCTGTTGTGTTGAGTATTCTGCTGTGTAACTCTGAAGCTACTTGGCCTGAACTTTCTTTAATTGGATCCTTCTAGCCTTGGTCTGCATCACTCAGTCTAGCGGTTATCATGAACTACAGCAAATACCCTGTGAGATCTACCTAAATCACCTATTGTCAGCTTTGATGTAGCTCCTCTCTTACTACATGCTTCTTGTCACTATGGGCACTCCCTCACTAAATGTCACATACCACCACAAGTGTAACAAGGACCACATGTTTTTATCTTAACTCCTTGAGGCCTAGACTATTTTTGACCTCCATTCCTACTAGGTTGACTGTATCCACCACTAGGGGACTACTGAGTCCTAGTTGGTTGTGTGTAAGGGGCCTGTGACCTCTGATCCTACATATGACCCTGAGACTACCATTGTTTGGGCTTAGAGCTCTGCTATCCTTGAGATGATTTCTATCTAGAATCCTATTGTGGTCACTGTTGTGACTCCTGGCCCTTAAAGGACCCTGTTGAATGACTCTAATTCCCCTTCCAAGGGGGTTTCTATTGTCCTAACAAATGGGTGGAGTAATTTTGGTTCTGGGACTGACCCCTAGAGTCATGTGTCCTGCTACGAATATCCTCAGCCACTAATGCCCTCTCAACTGCCTCTCTAAAGGTGGTAGGAAAAGCTAGACGAACTAGTCCCTGAAGAGATGAATTGAGACCCTTGATGAAGTGATGCATATGTAGCTTCTCATCCTTCATATAATCCACATAAGGAAGAAGCTCAAGGAATCTACTCTCATATTGCATTACGGTAAGGCCTCTCTACTGGAGGTCATGGAACTCCTCAATCTGTCATTGTCTAAACTACTCTGATAGGTATCTCTCTTAGAATCTATTGAGAAAAGACTCCCATGCGAGTGTATCTATATCAATGCCACCCATGGCCTCCTCCTACTGCCACCAAGTAGAGGCTCCCTCTCGAAGGAGGTGAATGGAGAGTCTCACATTTAGATTGCTCCCATAGGAATGCAATCCAAAGCACCATTGTAAGCTCTGAAGCCATGCCTCTACTCTAACACCATTGGTAGCTCCTAAAAATAACGGTGGCTAGAGTTGCAATAACTCCCTGATCTAATCCTCGATGTTGTGGGTCTCTCTCTCAACTGCATGAGCACCCAAGTCACCTAGGCACTCTAACTGTTGTACAGAATCAGCCTCAAAATATGAATGGCCCTCAGACTTTCTAGGTGGAGGGCTCCTAATCCTCTCTCTAGTAGTTGTCACATGGTCCTCTGAGGACTTCTGCTCTACCTGTTGCACTACGGGTGGTAATCTCTACTGGAGGATGCCCACTAGATTCTGCACTGGAGCTAGAATATCCTAGTTTGGATTAGGAGGTGGCTATGGTGGGGGAATTTGAGATTCCCTAGGAACCTCTACCTCTCACTCCCTATCTGAATGTACTGAAGGGGTATGCCTATGCCCTCATCCATGCCTATGACCATTGCACGTGACAGTAGGAATCCTACACAATAGTTGTAAGTTATAAGTGAAGCATGAAGGATTTAAGGTCCTTGTATAAAAAACCTGGCTCTGATACCAAATGTCATGACCAAAATAATCACGCAAAAACACAATGATTTTTTTTTAACTAGTTGTTTGATGCTAACGTTCATCGGTTCAAAGGATAGGTCGATTAGAAATTTTGTGTATACTACACCCTAAAGTAATAACACCAGTATAAAGGAGAGAACACTCATTAGGAGATCTTCTTTAAGAATATGTACCCCTAGCTCGTTATGTTAGAGGTTTGATAAATTTAATCGAGCATGTAGTTGTATAATTTTACAAATCCAATCGTTGTCTCCATTAATGCATAATGTCCTTATAGATTCGTAGTTAGGACTCATTTTACACATACATTTAATAGCACATTTATTTCTTATTTAGAATTTATTTATAAATACTTTCACTAACGACAATTAAATTCCTAAACCTTCCATAAATCTAAAGGTGGTAACTTATATAATAATATATAGATTAACTGAACAATATTGCAAAGGAGATTATTATTTTCAATAAGTTGACCTATTATATCTTTTCTTTATTGATTACAAACTCTATTTAAAAGGAGGTTGTAACTAAATAGAGCTATATTAACTTGAGTATACACCTTTAGTCGAGCTAAGTAGGTGGTAACCTATCCAATTTAAATTAAGTCTAGAGAATTAATTTATTATATAAATTAAACTACGTTTACCAAATTTAACAAACATATTTTAAAATAGTAATAAGTCAATTATAACAGTATAAATAATTAACCTAATACTTAGGTGCGAATAAACCAATAATAACTTAATATAAAAATTCAATTAAGCATCATATACCAATTAATACACTTACATTTAATAAAATAAAATAACAAGAAATAAAAATAAATTAATTAAAATTAAATTAAATTAATTAAAATTAAAATTAAAACTTACGTAAGAAAAAGGTTTCATTTTTTAAACTTTTTGTTTTTTAAGTCCCTAAGGGGACTGCGTCGTGGGGCCCGCCTCTGCTGGTGGCAGCGTTACCCTACCACTGCAGGGCCCAATGTCCATGGTAGCAGTACCTGTCGTAGTAGGCCCGCCTGCCATACGACAACGGCACCCTATTGCAGCAGGTCCCTCTATCGTGCCAGGGGGATGGGGTGTGGGGCCCATGGGCCCCCAACTTAAATTTTTTTATTTTTATTAAATTTCTTTTTTTCCTTAAATTTTATTTAAAGGGAAGTCCCCATCTGAAAAGGGGATGTAGTATATAATTTGGGGGTTAAATTTTTCATAATTTTTTTTTAAAAAAAATTAACTACTTTTTTTTAGGGGATGTTTTTGGGTCCTTTTTGAGGTGGTGACCCAAGTGGGTCCCCCCAACTGAATAGACATCCCTAGGTGGAATATAATATAGTTTTTTTTGTTTATTGAAAGAGGATTATTTAAGGCAAGTGGGTGAGCAAATATTATATTTAATTAACTGTGGTTTTAGAAAATGTATGGGATTCTTTTCCCATACATTTTCCAGAGACTTGTAGGTCTCAATTTTTTTAATTTTTTTCCTTTTTGCCTTTACACAGCTTTTTTTTGTTTATCTCTACTCATTTTCTTACACTTTTTTTTTTTTAAGCTAGAAGACAATAGAGATGGATTTATTTATTTGATTAATTTACAACTAAGAATTGGTAGAACTTTATAGATTGATGAAAATGCTTCTTTTCAAATAAAGGCTACCATGAATATTAAAACAACTAAACTTTTAGGCTTCCTTATCCTTGTTATTTTCAAACATGAATATCCATTCTACATAGTATTGAATCAAAATGCTAAGGAGAGATTACTTCAACCTATCTTTGAGAACACTACTTTGCAATATTCAGCCAAGATTTCAACATTGTATTCATTTCCTAATACTGATTTCAACTTACATTATTACAATAATGAAATGACTAATTTAAAGCATTCCACAAAAATGGATTACAAGAGACATGGAAACAAGGATCCCTCCTCTTTCATCATGGTAAACTTACAATATTAAAAATACACATTTTCACAATGGAGAGAATTTCACATTCCAAGGTTACAACAATGCAACACCATAATGGTTTCCACAATAACAACAAAATGAGGATTCTTTCCAAAGCTATCCACATGAACATAGTCTCCAAAACCTGCATTAAATAATGGGCAAAACCATGGAGATCTCACCTCCCATCCAAGGACTCAAGAAGACCACCCCCAAGCTTGGAGAATCAAGGCCAAATGGATACATACAAACCATAAAGCTCACAAAACACATATATGAAAAAAACTACATTAAACTCCCAACCATGGCTTCACAAATGGGTTTATATAATCCATTGAAATAGGGTGAAGGTGGGATTTTCCAAAGAGGAGAATGTCATTACAAAGCACATTTTCATCAAGAAATTTCCATGTCTTCCCAAGGCTACATGATCACAACTTCCATACACAAGTCTTTAACCATTATCAACTCCAAATGCAAGGGTTTCATCATGGCTTCATGGAGCCCATACTCCATGAAAATTTCCTTCTTCTCTAAGAGAAGAGACTCTCACTACAATGGAGAACCCAACTAACCCTTTCACCCAAGGCTACTAGTCCCTTCCCAAGGGTGAGTGATGCCTTAAACTCCCATGAACAACATACCCAAAACCCAAAAAACAAAGAATGATTCAAAATCCAAATACATCCCAACCCAACACAATAATAACAAGATTCAAAATAAACATTGCATGCAAGATTTCACATATACATTCTACACTAAAAAATATCAAAAATACAATGCAATAAGAATTTCTTCATAGCAAGAATCACCAACCTTGGTCCAAAGAAAATGGTAAGAAGAAGTTGAGAAGAGCCCTTATCCTTTTTCCCTTGTCTTTTCCTTTCTCCAACTCTAAGTGTCTCTAAAATTAGAGATTGGGTGAACACCCACTAAGTCTTTCCAAGCCCTCTTAAAAGACCTGCAAAATCCTACTCATGATCAAGCAATTAATGAGACATGATCTCTAGTCCTTGACCTTACCTCTTGTCCCCGCTCTTAATGGTGAGTTTAGCAAGGAGTGTGGAACAAGTTAAAATGCATGTGGTCATCTCCATTTTCGCCACTCTTGAAGAGTATCCTTTTTGGAGGGCCATAATGGTGATGTAAACCTTCCCATATGTAAAAACTAGCCCCCAACTCAAGGTACCCCCTTAGGGTTAGCTAATTTTGGCCAAAAATGCACTCTAGGGTCACTTTTAACCCCTCTAAAGTACCTCAAAAGTTCAAATCCGAATTTCAACTTGATGTGATCCCTACAAGACATCTACATGCAAGTGGGATTATTATAATATCCTATTAGGTTGGGTGATTCTTTCCAAACCTTAAATTGACATGTCACTATCCACATGGACATTACAAGTGTCAACTGGCAACATAAAATACACATCACATTCACAAATGACATGTCCAATTAACAACATGAACTTAATTTATTAACATATATATAAATTGCGTTTACAAATGAAAATCACACTACAACGAGGTTTCAATATCTTCATTAGATTAAACATTGGCTTACTCAATTGCACATATGTTTAGCCCTAGTTCTCTGAATAATTACATGGTTCTCTTTCCTGCACACTAAACTCGAGCATCACTAGTCCAAGGAAGTAAAATCACATACAGATATATATATATATATACACACACATATACACATACATACACATATACATATACATACACATATACATATACATATATACACAATTCAATATTACATAATTGTAGACAAAATTCAATACGAAGAACTCAATTTCCAATTAGAATTTCCATTAAAGGAATGTTCAAACATAGTACCTTCATAATTTAACATCACGACATATTATCCATGCTATTTCCTAACTTTAAATCATAATCCATGAAGTAATCAAATCTAATCATGATTAAGTCTTTCTCATCAAATCACATATCTAAGCATGTATAACCAAAATCAACAATATGTTCTAGGTTCTAATCCATATCAAAATATAATCCACATAATATAATCATCATCATAAAACATAATATCACGAGTTTCTGTCAGAATGATCAAAAAGTGTATCAAAGTATCAAATTATAAAGTATCAAAATGTGAATGTATCAATAGTGCTATGATGGGTCGGGGTGAGGCCTCACAAATAGAGATATTGATTTGGCTATTGAAGAGCTGATTATTTTCTTTTTGGCATTATTGTCAAAGAGAAAGAGTTGTACATGAAATATTCAAGATAAATCTAAAGGGAGAGAAACTACATGAAGTACGGGAGAGAAAATGAAAGAGAGATTACATATATGGTGAGTATTGATGTTGTGTAGTGATTAAAAATATTAAATATATAAGCTATGGAGAGCTTACCAAGTTACAACATTTTCATACAGAGTTGTAGATAGGTGTTTGGTAATCTATGACATATTTCATATTGTGTTTTGATCAATGCCAATGGGAGAGATTAATAGACTACAACTGATTGAATATCTTAAAGGAGAGATTGATAGACTTCAAAAGATGATGATTGATTATCACCAAGCTACTAAGGTGTATGTGAGACATTGAATAAGTTATTGTATTGTCATTGATGTCAACTAGCTTTGACTATACTTATCATGATAGTTATAAACATCTGAAGAAATAAATAATGGTGAAGGAATGAGATGTCTACATGAAGATGAGATATATGAGAAAAGTATGGATATGGTATTCATTAGATAACTTATTGATGAGTCTATAACATTATGTTAGTGATTTGATTGTATTACATAATTCTATTATGGATTGAAGATCAAGAATGAACAAGTTTATGTGGTTGGTAAATGAAGAACCTAGTATACACCGAGTTGAAATAGTGTATACCGAGCAAGTGTAGTATATATTGAGTACAATGTTAATTGAGTAAGAAGTCACTAACACACTATGGTATTGACCGAGTGAAAGAATTAAATGGAATATATGACTGTCGACTAAAGATGATGAGTTGGATAGTTATGGATGATTTTGAGATTAAAGATAAATTTTGTTATAATGATCAAACGAATGAAAAAATTCAAGGATGATCAGATGATGGAGAATGAAATGTGTTACAAACACAAGTGTCAAGGAAGGTTAAAGTAGAAAAATCAATGGTGAAGATCAAGAGGCAAAATCTATGGCTGGAAATAAAATAGTTTATTATGTCTATAAAGGGAGATAAGAGATTCATGATTATGTCTAGAATGTGTGTGAGAAGATTGCATTCATGCAAAGCTGGTCAAACAGGTTGAAGACAAAATCGAACAATTATGTAGACAGCATCGAGCATCAGAGAAAAGGAATTAATCAAGTAGAACATAGTTGGAGGATACAAAGAGATTGAATTAAGTATATTGGCCAGAAGGTATTTTAAGCTTAGCATAGATCTAAAAATCTGCAAAAGAAATTTGTATTTGAATTAGATCTTTACTGTTGCATACTAAACATTGCTACAAATAAATCTCTTAATCAAGTGGGACTTAACAGTCTTTTATATTTCAATATGACATTCAATGAATGTTTCTTGTTTTATTGTTCACCTCGTATTGATTATTTGGTCATAGAGAACTATTAGTGATAAACCTTTTAACTAGGTCACACCTTAAAGTGTGTTATTGTAACCTTTAATAGGGTTGACTCTTAACCGAGCTCACCTTAGAAAAGTGAACTTATTTTGGGTTACCAGTCCCAGGTGGTTTTTCCCCTAACAAGGTTTCCACATTAAAAATCAAAGTGTTATGTGTATGGATGTGGTGAATTGTTATTTTACTTTATACATTACTATAACTAGTTTGATTGGTATATACACTAGTTAATTCACTATTATTTAGTAATTTAATAGAAAGGCACAATTAACATTTTACCGAGTTGATTAAATTATTTGAAAAATTTGTTTTATACATCAGGGAGTGTTTGGGACTATAGGATAACTGAACTTAATTGATTCACCCCCCCCCCCCCCCCCTTTCAGTTATTTGTTGTCATTTACAGTCATTTCTATATTTCTCTACTAGGAAAGGGTTTTATTTGGTATTGGGCTAGAAATACATAGTTACATTGAGCTATTATGGATAGGAAAATATTTTGTTGCTCATTGCCAACTTTGAGATAACACTTTGGAGGTGTCATTCAGCTGCATAGAAGCTATCAAGAGTGTTATGCAGAATAGAACAATAGCTAGATGGTTTATATAGGTTGTATAACTCTCATAATACTTGGAAGTGAGACATTGTTGGAAGAAATATTTTGTCAACAACATATCCTTCACACGTATGGTTGCAAGCTACAAGTTGTTTAGTCATTTTTAGACCATTATACTGAGACAAACTTGAAGGGATATTATGTACTCACATCTAGGGATTAATGAGGTTATATAACACAATATATGAATTTTGAAGCCAAGTCTGCTATGATATTTTATTTTGATTTGTAATTGAAATAGTTCTGAAATAAAAATTTTGTATTCTTGAAGTCTAAAATAAGTGTAGTTGCATTTATATTGTTATCATCATTGAATGTAAGTACTTGACACATTTGGTGTTTGTAAATCAAATGGAAATATGAAGTCATTGATCAATATCAACAATCAAACTATTACATCTGCACTTGTGAAACACACAAATTTATTGAGCTAGCTTGCAAGACTATTGTTTTAAAAAATTATAGCCATTGAAAAAAAACAAATAAAATCAATCTAGGAAAAGGGGTAGCCCATTACATAGACAACCCTCGAGAACCATACGACCTGAGGAAAATGAATAGATTCTTGCTCTGGTGTCTTTGGAGGAATTTAGGGCTATTGTTTTCTCAATGGGTGTCTATAATGTATCAGTGTTGGATGGCTTCCCCCAAGCCCCCTTCTAAGAGTTTTGGGATGTGGTGAGTTATGAAATAGCAATGGCCAAAAAGGATTTCTTAAGGACAAGTAAAATGTTGAAGAAAGTTAATAACACTTTATTGCTTTGGTGCCTAAGGTGCAAGAGCCAAAAAAATTGACTAATTTTAGACCCATTAGCCTTTGTAATACTCTTTATTAAATCTTCTCAAAAGTTATGGTTAACAAATTTAAGCCTTTTTTAATGGGGTAATTAGTGGCTATCATAAGGACTTTGTCCTTGAAAGATAATTTTCAAATGTTGTAGTGTCGACATGTGAAATTATTCACTTTATGGAGAGGTGTCAATTTCTAAGTATAGTTCTAAACCTACATATTTATATGGCATATGATAGATTTAAATGGTATTTTTTATTTAATGAAAAAATTATCAACTTGATCAGAGAATGTGTGGGAACTATCCAATTTTTGTCCTTGTTAATGGTATCCCTAAGCATATTTTTAGAGTTAAGGATAGGATCAGACATGAGAAACCCTCTCTCTATATCTTTTCACAATGATTGTTGAGGTGATAGGAAATAACTTTCTAAATATGGTTTGATTGGGATGAATTCAAGAGGTTAAACCTACTTCCACCCTTTCCCCCTCAACGTTACAACAATTTATGGGTGATACAATCTTATTTGAGAGATCTTCTATTGTGGAGGTGAGGGAATGAAAAGTTTTTTCTTGATAATTATGCTAAGGTTTATGGTCAATACATTAATTATAAAAAAAGAACCATTTACTTTTTCAATACTAAGGAGGACCTACATAACAAAGTTAAGGATATCTTGGGCTATTAGTGTGTGGCTCTTCCTGGAACCTATCTAGGTCTTCTAAGTCACCCCAACCATTTATTAGAAGAATTTGGCTGGTTAGAAAGGTAAGCTTCTTAGCAATGTGGGAAAGCTTTAGTTGCTAAAGGCCTCTCTTCAAGACATGCCAGTTTACTTCCTTTCCATATTTAAAATATTCAGGATTATTGGAAAGAAACTAGAAATAATCCAATGATCTTTTTTATGAAATGGAAGGGAACAAAAGAAAATATTATCTCTAGTTAACTGGGATAAGATTTGTAAGCCTAAACATCTTGGAGGGAAAGGAAATAGAAAAATAACTACCCTTAACAAAGTGTTGATTGCAAAGATAGGATAAAATATGACTTTGAAATAGACCGAGTGGTGTAAATTCATGAAGGCTATATACCTTAGCTCTATTAACCTTAATTTATGAGGAAACTAAAAAGGGGAAAAAATGCTATAACATGTCATGGGATAATAAAGTTGTTAGTGGAAAGGTCTTTGCGGGATGTATCACCCATGGGATGGGAATATTTTATCTCAATTAGGGAAATACATTTAGAAAATGTAGGGCCTAGCGGAAGGGATATTATGGAGAAAATAGAAACCTCTCAGGGAACTATTAAGAGAACACTTGATCCCTCTACTTCATTAACCCCTACTGTAGCCAAAAGACCTACAACTAGGGCTTCTAGTGTAGAAAACCCTATTGATAAAGAAACTAAAGAAGAAACCACTTTTGTTTCCCAAACTCATGTATGGCCTAGGGAAACTAATAGGAAAGAAAAGGGGAAATAAAAAATTAGTGAGGAATCACAAGTGGAATATGTGGAACAAACCCTTGAATATAAAACCTCTAGTTCCAAGAAGAGGAAAAGCACAACAACTCCTTCCCCTACCACACAGGCTCCTGTAGCCAAAACTCTCAAGAAGAAAACTCAAAAGAAGAGTCCTACAAAAACTATAGAGACTCCGGTAAGGAGAAGTGTGAGGATCTAGGAGAAAGAAATAGTGAAAAATGATGTTAACCCTAGTACACCACATGAAGAAATTCCTACAATCAACATCTCTAAAGAAGAACAAACTGAGGATGAGCCCCATTATTTAGAAAGAAAAGATGTTGGTAGTCCCTTAAGGGATTATAATGATGTGGACAAGGGAGTTCTTGATGAAACACCTCTTGATTAAATGAATGAGCAAGAGGAAGAGTAAATAGTTCCACCTCTTTATGGACAATTGTAAGCCTCAAGATTACAGAGATATGTTGTAGTTTGGATTTCTTAGATCAATATTTTAAAAAGAAAAAAAGAGTGAGAGAATATTTATTTTCTTTATTTAAGAAGCCATAATATCTACACACACACACACACATATGTATATATACACACACACACAAATATATATATTTATGTATATATTTATATGGTTTAAGTTTATGTATCTTCTTAAAAAATAAATAAATAAGTACATAAATATATTCTACTCCTTCATGTTTGCTGGTGTGTGTGTGTGTGTAATAAAAAAGGAAAAAAAACCAATATAAAAAAATAAAATATTGCATAGGTTTTGTTAGGGCTCGCCCCCCCCTTCCTGTGGCTACCACAGTCAATGGCCAAGCCACTATCATGACAATTCTGGTCGCAATCAGTGGCTTTGCCACTGCCATGATAGTTTCATTCACGGTCAGTAGCTTTGCCACTATCGTGACTTGGTTTCCATAGACAATGACTAGCCACCATGGTTAATGGAAATCCATTGTCATGGTTGCCCGCCATAAACAGTGGCAAGCCATTATCGTAGAAAAGGGCATTGGCCTTCCTTTCCGTTGCTGCATTTTTATTTATTTTTTAAACAAAAATAAGTAATAAAAAAGGTATATTTTCACTTTGTTGAGGGAAGTATCTTCTTCCTCCATTGCTTCTCCTTTTGACTTGCATATGCATAAACCTCACCCACTCTCAAAAAACACAAAGAGGAGAGAAGAAGTTTTGAGAAGAGGAAAAGTGCCCTAACCCTAATTTTGGGTTAGGGTTTGGAGAGCTTGGAGAGGAAAGAGAAGTGGGAGGGGAAAAGAAATTCAAAATGAAATTATTTTTCACCTTATCCTCCCACTTGGGTATTTCCCTAATTAGGGATGCCATTTTTTATTTTTATTATATAAATTTTATGTTTTATTTCAATAGTAATTTTATTTAAAAGGGGTTTATTTGTGTATATTTGTTTTCTTTTAAATTTTGTAAAAGGGTATTTTGTGTTGACAATGTATTTTCATAAGTTGTCATTAAATTTATTTATTAGAACATTTTAATACTATTAATTATATGTTGGCCAAATTTAATAAAATAGATATAAAGTAACTTTTTCTTTTAAATTAGCAAATGAATTAGACTTTTAATGATTTGAAATATCAAGACGTAACATTAATTAAAATAATGTTAAATATTTAATTATTCAAATTAAACTTTTCCTGATATGGTTAATTAATGTTGTGGGTTAATTTATTAATTAGTTAACTGGCTAAGATAAGAAGAACTTATTAGTAGACTATATTGGCCTAACTTAATTAATTAAACCTATATTTCCTTATGAGATAATTCAAAATATTGACAGTACAACTAGGGTAATATGGGAATTTCCTCAAGAGGTCTAATTAAAATATTAAAAGTAGATGAGCATAAACCCTTCAGTAATAAAGTACATTTTACAATAATTAAATAATTAAACCTAACCAGTTGTAGACCTTGGTTGATCCTAGATGATATACTCGATCGAGGGACCTTGACAAGTTGTCCTTTGCTTGTCATGATTCCCCTTGATCTTTCAATCAACTTATTCCAGTTACCCCTTTGGAGATGGTTTTACCTAGCAACATCATATCCTCTAGTATGAACTTTTAAACACTTAAACCATGTCAATGTGTATCATTAGTTAAATTAACGCATTTTTTATATAAAAAAAATTGGTGTGTTTTGCCCTAGATTTTGGGCATGACATAATGAGTATCTTGTGGAGGATAGGAATATCCCTTGTATTTTGTACTAGCCACTAAATGAAAATGTAACCCCGAGTGTCTCTCAACATATTCCTTTGTATACAATAACTTTGATCATCTACTATCTGAGTTGGGTGATGATACTCTTTATGAGTCATGATATTATCTCATGCTAGAAATTATAGAATGTGATACACATCCACAAGGATCACTATCATATATTCTATGGGTATATGGGATGTGCATATGTCTTCATCTCATATCTCCATTAGGGTCATTAATTTCACATCATGATACTCCACATTACACATCTGGTACCAACCATAGTTAAATATCTTATAGGTGAACCTATGTATTAGGTGGGAGACTCCCTTCTTGATCCTGCAAGTACATGTAAATATGACCACTAATGTTCTCTTTCATAATAGGAGATGCATATAAACAAAAAGTGAGTTCTCATTGTTTTTATTCTTTCATCATATCATTTCAATTTTCATGTGACCCACCTTGAATAGGCTACAAGAACCTATCTTGGAACCATGGTACCTATATGGGACCATGGAACCCTAATAGAACCATGGCCCCTATATGGGACCATGATTCCTTCAATGTACCTATTGGGACTCTAAAATTTGGATGGACTTTAGAGTCTATCCTTTGAAATTTATCCTAAGGCTCAATTCAGTGCTTCAAAAGACCATTTTAATGGACCTTGGTTCAAGTGCACTTAACAATAGGCCTGATGATTTTCATGTGATGGGGCTTAAGACATGTGTTCCTTGTCTATCATTTAGCATATGTAGCTATTTCCAACTCTCAAAATTCAGTTCTAATATGTTTCCGAGGTACCCATTTGGAGGTCAGTACCCAAATTTGCACCTTGCATTATGTTGGGTTTTTACTGAGTGACCTACTTTGGTGGTTTACATCTAATGCTCGATTGATATTCATGATGAAATGATTATTGCAATGTATTTTAGGCATGAGATTGTGTCTCCATATCCATTTTTGGATTCCTAAAAGTTTGTATGATCAGTTTACTAAGGCCTTTCTATTTGCATTTTATTCAGTTTTACTGAATGTGGGAATGCAGAGTTTTGAGTGGCCTACTTTGAGGTCGTGCAAATTTCACCCAATCAGTGATCCAGATGAATTGAATGTTATTTTATACTGTAGACATGGAAATGAGCTTCTCTGATGATTTTGAGATCGTGACTAATCCATTTGATCACTTCGCTCAGTCAGTTCCAAATACAATTTCTACAAGTTTCATTGTTTTCAATTCAGGATGTTCAGAGGGTATTACTTTGAGGATTATTTTTGGATAATCAGTTGATCACTTTGGGAATCTTATTGTAGCCTTATTTTATACATATGAAAGATAATCTACACCCAAGGTTTCAAGCTATGTGGGTTCCGTTTGATAGGTTTGCAAGGTCAAACAAAAGGTGTTCTATGTTGATGAATAATGCTGTCGGGATCGACTTCACAAAGTGACCATTTTGAGAAATTCGTAACTTGATGCCAGATGCTTGTTTCCAAATAGGATTTTTTTCCTTGTATTCCTTGTATATGATTCTTCTTTCAACATCAGTGACTCACCCTCAGCTCATCATTTGATTTTTTTAGTTCATCTTCTTCGGAGGTTGTTCCTAGTGATTCTGGTTTGCGCTTACAGAACAAATCTGAACAGGTGTTTTCAAGTTTTAAAATCTTTCACCTTGTTCATCTTTAGAGGAATCCACCTGATGGAGTGGTTGTCTATGTTACAATTTTCATGTTTGCAAAGTTTCAATGCCCAATGATAAGTTTTGATCGATATTTTAATAGTGCGAGTAGAGGCAGTTTTATTAATTTTGCAACTTTGGCAAAGTTAAAAATCAAGTTTTTTAAGTATCCGACATTGTTAAAATCATTTACAGTTACTGGAGTTGGTCATCTGGATCCTTTTCCACTTTTGGCCCAGCTTGCCTCATTTTTCAAAGGATTGAGGTGTTTGGTTGCAAATAAATAGGAAGCTGCCAAATATGGCTCCTCCGAAAGAAGGGCCAGAGACTACAATAATTGATGAAGAAGCAAATCTTGATTTTTGCTGGGGGGTGAAATGTAATAAGAGAGTAAAAGGAAAGGCCATTTAGTTTTATGATTCCTTGAATTAGGATGGTGTGGAGTATTCTTGTTATGACTGTGTTTATGTTCACAAGGAAGGTGAGCCTGAACCATACATTGGGAAAATTATAAAAATCTGGGATGATTGTAAAGTGAAAAAGAAAAGAATTAAGGTGTGGTGGTTCTTTCTCCCTATTGAGATATGCAACTTCTATGAAGGTTACTATAGCCCAGCTAATAAGGAGCTTTTTCTGGCATTTGGAAAAGGAAAAGGTATTTTTAATGTAAATTTGTTGGAGGTGCTTGTCGGGAAGTGCAAAGTACTTTGCACATCTGCAGATCCATGAAATCCATAACCTTTAGAAGAAGACTTGAATAGTGCAGATTATTTTTTTAATCAGACATTTGATTGTGATGAGCGCATGGTTTCAGAAAGTTTTTAGGGCGTTGAAGTTGAGGCCTTTATCAACAAACAAGCTTGGGTTAGTAAGTACGTTCAATCACTCAATGAATGAACAAATGGACCTAATGAAAACCAGACAAATAAATCAATGGAAAATGGATCTCTATTCTTAAAGAATGAAGGAGCTGAACTAGGAATTTCTAAGGAAGTAACTAAGAGTAAGGTAAGAATACAAGGGAGCTTGAGCGTGTCAATGAAAGAGTTAAGGAAGCTGCCTACGTTTCCATTGCAAGGAACACATGCACCTGGAATGATGGGCTCCACACGCCAATAAAGGGGAGTTGTTTGTAGGCCCCAAAGGAATGATGGGGATGTTTGACGTACCAAGAGGAGTGGTGCGCACATCTTGCAAGTTGTACGCACCATGGAGATGGAATGTGTCATGCTCACACACAAAGAGGTGAATGCACGCACCAGTGAAAGAAAATGTGGTGCACACCAATTTAGTTTGATGGCTGTGAGTTTTTTATTTGTAGGGACATACCCTACAGCGCTCAATACTTGGCATCCCCATAAGAAAAGCATTTGGTGTGCACGAGCTGAGGGGAGGAGGTTTTTAATGGTTTTAGTTCTATGAGCTTTGTCTCACATTTTCTCTATTGTGAACACATAAGGTTTTTATAACAAACAATACTCAGATATAGAGTAAAGTGAAGTAAGGAAGAAGGAAAATCAAAAGGCTTTGAGTGGGGCCAGCCAACTAGGGGCGAACCCCAAAGTAAGTTTTGATGGAAAGAATACTATATTCAAAGGGAAGATTATCCCACATTCCTGGTGTGGACACACAAAATGATATTCAAATACTAGAGCACAAAATGCTAAGGTGTCCAAATGAGGATGCCTAGATGGAGGATTTCCCATGCGTACGTGAGAATGGAGGCATCTATCTGGCAACAAGTTGGTGAAGACTAGATGATGAGGTGGTGAGTGGGTCCCACATAAATGTAAGGTAAAGAAATTTTAACGCAGTGTTGAAGTGTGGGTTTGACACCTCGAGATGTGTGCCCTAGATCAACGGTCGTCTCAATCTCACAAAGAGAAAGGTGCTCAAATTGAATTGAATGCATTCGTAACTATTGGGACTCTAAAATTTGAATAGACTTTAGATTTTGTACTTTGAAATTTCCCCTAAGGCTCAATTCAGTGCTTCAAAAGACCATTTTAATGGACCTTAGTTCAAGTGAACTTAACAATAGGCCTGATGATTTTCATGTGATGGGGCTCAGGACATGTGTTCCTCACCTATCATTTAGCATATGTAGTTGTTTTCAACTCTTAGAATTCAATTCTGATATTTTTTAGAGGTACCGATTTTGAAGTTAGTGCCCAAATTTGCACCTTGCATTTTGTTGGGTTTTTATTGAGTGACCTACTTTGACGGTTTACATCTAATGCCCCATTGATAGTCATGATGAAAGGATTATTGTAGTATATTTTAGGCATGATATTGTGTGTCCATGTCCTTTTTCAGATTCCTAAATGTTTGTATGATCAGTTTACTAAGGCCTTTCTATTTGCATTTTATACAGTTTTACTGAATGTGGGAATGCAGAGTTTTGAGTGGCCAACTTTGAGGTCGTGCAAATTTCACCCAATCAATGATCTTGATGAATTGAATTTTTTTTTATACTATAGACATGGAAATGAGATTCTCTAAAGATTTTGAGATCATGACTAATCTATTTGATCACTTCACTCAGTCAGTTCAAAATGCAATTTCTACGAGTTTCATTATTTTCAATTTAGGATGTTCAGAGGGTATTACTTTGAGGATTATTTCTCGATAATTAGTTGGTCACTTTGGGAATCTGATTGTAGCCTTGTTTTATAAATATGAAAGATAGTCTACACCCAAGGTTTTAGGCTATGTGGGTTACGTTTGATAGGTTTTCAAGGTCAAACAAAAGGTGTTCTATGCTGATGAATAATGCTGACAGGATCGACTTTTAGAAATTTGTAACTTGATTTTGGATGGTTGTTTCCAAACAGGGGTTTGTTCCTTGTATTTCTTGTATATGAGTCTTCTTTTAGTGTTAGTGGTTCACCCTCAGCTCATCATTTGATATTTTTAGTTCATCTTCTTCGGAGGCTATTCCCAGTGATTCTGGTTTGCACTTACAGAACAAATCTGAACAGGTGTTTTCAAGTTTTAAAATCTTTCGCCCTATTCATCTTTAGAGGAATTCGCCCGATGGAGTGGTTTTTTATGTTACAATTTTCATGTTCACCAAGTTTTAATGCCCAGTGATAAGTTTTGATCAGTGTTTTAATAGTGCGACTGGAGGTAGTTTTATTAATTTGGCGACTTTGGTGAAGTTAAAAATCAAGTTTTTTAAGTATCTGACATTGTTCAAATCATTTTCAGTTATTGGAGTTGGTCATCTGGATCCTTTTTGAGGCTCGATTGTGTGAGATCGAAAAAAAATTTAGCCAGACCCACTTTGGGCCCAACTTGCCTCATTTTTCAAAGGATTGAGGTGTTTGGTTGCAAATAAATAGGAAGCTACCAAATATGGCTCCTCCGGAAGAAGGGTCACAGACTACAATAATTGATGAAGAAGACAATGTTGATTTTTTCTGGGGGTGAAATGTAATAAGGGAGTAAAAGAAAAGGACATTCAGTTTTATGATTCCTTCAATTACAATGGTGTGGAGTATTCTTGTTATGACTGTGTTTATGTTCACAAGGAAGGTGAGCCTGAACCATACATCGGGAAAATTATGAAAATTTGGGATGATTGTAAAGTAAAAAAGAAAATAATTAAGGTGTGGTGGTTATTTCACCCTATTGACATATGTAACTTCTATCAAGGTGACTGTAGCCCAGCTAATAAGGAGCTTTTTCTAGCATCTGGAAAAGGAAAAGGTGGTTTTAATGTAAATTTGTTGGAGGTGCTTGTCAGGAAGTGCAAAGTACTTTGCACATCCATAGATCCATAAAATCCACAACCTTCAGAAGAAGACTTGAATAGTGCAGATTATTTTTTTAATTGAACATTTGATTGTGATGAGCGCATGGTTTCAGAAATTTTTGAGGGCATTGAAGCTGAGGCCTTTATCAACAAAAATGCTTGAGTTAGTAAGTCTGTTTAATCACTCGATGAATGAACAAATGGAGCTAATGAAAACCAGGCAAATAAATGAATGAAAAATGGATCTCTGCTCTTAAAGAATGAAGGAGCTAAACTAGGAATTTTAGAGGAAGTAACTAAGAGTAAGGAAAGAATAAAAGGGAGCCTGAGCCTACCAGTGAAAGAGTTAAGGAAGTTGCCTATGTTTCCATTGCAAGGAACACATGCACCAGGAATGATGGGTTTCACATGCCAATAAAGGGGAGTTGTTTGCAAGCCCCAAAGGAATGATGGGGATGTTGGATGCACCAAGAGGAGTGGTGCTCACATCTTGCAAGATGTAAGCACCATGGAGATGGAGTGCATCCTGCTCACACACAAAGAGGTGAATACACACACCAGTGATAGAAAATGTGGTGCACACCAATTTAGTTTGATGGCTATGAGTTTTTTATTTGTAGGGACGTGCCCTGCAGTGCTCAATACTCGACATCCCCATAAGAAAAGGAGCTGGCGCGCATGAGCTGAGGGGAGGAGGTTTTCAATGGTTTTAGTTCTATGAGCTTTGTCCCACATTCACTCTTCTATGAACATATAAGGTTTTTATAACAAACAGTGCTCAGATATAGAGTAAAGTGAAGTAAGGAAGAAGGTAAATCAAAAGGCTTTGAGTGGGACCAGCCAGCTGGGTGTGAACCCCAATGTAAGTTTTGATGGAAAGAATACTATATTCAAAGGGAAGATTATCCCAGATTGTTGGTGTGGACACACAAAATTATATTCAAATAATAGAGCACACAATGCTAAGGTGTCCACATTAGGACACCTAGATGGAGGCTTCCCCACACATACATGAGAATCGAGGCATCCAGCTAGTGATAAGTTGGTGATGACTAGACGATGAGGTGGTGAGTGGGTCCCACATACATGCAAGGTAAAGAAATTTTAACATAGTTTTGAAGTGTAGGTTTGATGCCTCAAGATGTGTGCTCGAGATCAACGGTCATCATAATCGCGCAAAGAGAAAGGTGCTCATAGTTTAGTCTTTGCAGCATTGCGACAAGCCGATATGTGGCAAAGGGATGAGTTGGCGGATATACTTGTAGGTTGAAGTAGTGGTGAACCAGATGTTGACACATGGCAGGGGTGGTGATGTGGCACCGATGACCATGGAGACAGTTCTAACATAGCGATGAGGTGGTCAATCGAACCAATCAGATGATGATACATGGCACATATGGGGCCCTCCCAAATGGATATAAAATTGTAGAAAGATTAAAAATCTTGTAATAGTCTGACTATAGAGAAAATTGAATTTTCAAAACATTGCATTGTTCATCAAGCTGGAAACAAACTTTTATGTGGAGATTCATTTCTTGCCCGAATATACAAGTGTAATATATCATTAGAAATAGCAGGAAACAACGGATTCAATGGTGGTGGAAATGACTAGTTTCCCACAAGTGGGAAAGAGAAGTAAGGGCTTTTGATTTCAAAGTCAGTTTTGGTGGGAAGAGGATATTTGTAGAACTATATTATTCTAGAAAGATACAAATGTCATGTTAGAAATATCTTTTGTCTCTTTTCCTGAGGGATATAAGCCGATGTTTTCATTATTGTAGGAGTTCCCAAATCTCTGTAAATTTCTCATAGTTGGTCCCAAGTGTTCTATGGGTTGGGTAGGAGATGTAAGTTTAGTCTTCTACTTAGTTGGAGAACACCGACTGATGAATTTTCTCTCAGTCTAGGACGTATCAGAATTTTATCAGATTATGTTTTTATATCAAAGGAAAAACTTCTTGATTATTTGTTTTTATTGAAGTGGTTTTAATCTCGAAGTAGGGTATATATAGAGGCATGATCCTCATACATGATACTAATACAATTTCTCATTTCTCTTCATGTGTGTCAATCTTATAAGGCTTTGAATTTTTTGATTCACTGCATAGAAATATGCATATGTTTTCATTCTATAGTTCTGGTTTTAGAATCAGATTAAATGATGTTGTAGGTGAAGCATAAATTCATTTGGTTTTCATAGGGATGTTTGTAAGCAATGTGGTTTTGGGTATTTGTGTAAATGAATTGGATTTGTGATGAAAAATAGTAGTTGAATTCTGTGTACTGCAGTGCATTAGAGGTTTGCCTAATGGATAAGGCATTGATCACAAGTGAGTATATTCTACAATGAAATGTCTTGTATGGTCGGTTATATCTCTTACAGTTTTAATTCATAACCAATACCAAATCATCCAAAATATTGAGGTTATAGGGCCGTTTGTTTAAATCATGGTGATTGAGAATCAATGAATGATAGGTTTCCATTTAGTATTTTATCACCATTCCATTTCATCTGCTTTGTTCAAATCCAATCCTGGTGTTATAAGGAGTATTGTCTTTATTTAACTGGAGTTGGTGCACCCGCCTTGGTTCTGTAGAACCATAAGTGCAAAGGTAAGTCTTTTCCCTATAGTTGGTACAATTACCTTAAGATGCATAGAATATTTGGAATTAACCACTCCTAAAATCCAATCTGAAGGTATATGGGTAGCCCAAGTGCGTAAGTCATTTTGAAAAACCAACAAGACAATAGCACTCCAAGGGGACCATGGTGCCCAAATTGGAAGGGTCATCACATTGACCTAGTACAAAGTGAATAAATTTGAAAAAAATTAAAAAAAATCGATAACAAAGAAAAGTAGGGGATGGCCTAACTCCTGAGTTTGATGACCCTTTTCAATAGAAAGTCTCAATACATCCATTATGGAGGGTTTTGGCTCTAACTTATGTGGCATCCTCTTTAATGTGGACCCCTCTGCACTTGAGACAAAATCCAAATAAGACAAGGTGAATAGTTTTCTTTTCACCTTATAAATGTAAAATTCTTTATAAACTCTAATTTACCATGCTTCAATCTCCTCATAAAAATTTTAGCTAGAGATCATAATTCAATTCTCCTCCTTACCAAATGCTCTTTTAAATGGTGTTTTTTTTATGGATGACCCTACCAAATGTATTTTATCATTACTTCTTCACAATCTACTTTTGTAAACAAGATACTCTATTTATACCTCCTAATTAGCAAGTAGAAACATGGGTTATATAGCTACTATCAAATATCATCACTCTTAGTATCCTAACATTGTATTGCAATCACTTATATAGCTACTGTCAAATATCATCACTCTTAGTATCCTAATGTTGTATTGCAATCACTTTCTAAATTAGGCCGGGATTCATGCAACAAATTTGAGAATATCCTTTTTATGAATGTTTACTTTTTTTGTACTTTACCCAACTTGCACATAGTGTCATATGATAACTACAATGCATGCTAAATGTAGTATTCTAAATTATACTCCCTTAATAGGTGAGCCTAGTTTCACACTCACCTATAACTCATTTTGGCTTTCTAATTCCTCTATGCATTAATTGAGACCATTTTTATAATTAATAATTTATATAATAATATGAGTCCTATTATATTTTAATTCTCATCACACTCCTCTTTAGGCCCTTATTTTAGTGTGCACTTTATCTTAATTTAATCTTAAACTCAAAATGGGTCCTATCCCATTGTTAAGTTCAGATAATTGAGGCCCCACTTTAATCTTGGCCACACCAATATGGATTTTGGATTTGATAAATAGGCCCAATCATCTTTCTATTCCCAAAATTTGAGCCAATTTCAGGTGGACTAATTAACTAACTAAATTAGTCTTACCACCTTTTTTTGGCTAAATTTAAGGGTTGATAATGTAGAGGCCTTGAGATTTCAAAATCAAGTCTTGGAATTAAAATATGACCATGTTAGGTCATATTTTGATTGATTTATGTCAAATTCCACATATAAGCTACTTAGCTCTCCTCAATTGACATCAAGCACGAATGAAGTTCTTTTCTGCAATTGAAGGAGGTGTTTTGTGAAGAGAAATCTCTGCTACAAGGACTCTACAAATTTGAGAATTAAGTTCAATTATTAGCAAGTATTCATCAAAAAAAATTCATCATGAAAGCTTCAAAGGATGTTGGAGGATGATAGGAAATATTTTTGTTTTATTTCTATATTCATATCAACTAGTATTGATCATGTAGCTTCCCCTCCAAACTTTTAGATGTTGCAAATCTTTTTCATGTACTTACTTTAATTTATTTCTCAACTTTAATTTGTTTAGGTATCCCCACTTATTTATTAGCACAATAATTATCAACTAAATGTATAAATAAAAAATATATGCCATTTAAAATTTGAATTACATAAAAATAATAGAATTAAAAAAAATACCAATCATAAATAGACTCTTAAAATATTTTTGACTTATTTCTACATTCATATCAGCTGGTATGATCATGTGCATTCCCCTCTAAATTTTTACATATTGCAAATCTTTTTCATATAGTTCTTATGCTTTATTTCTCAGCTTTAATTTGATTAGCTATCACCACTTATTCCTTGGTATGGTACTTATCAATTAAATCTATAAATACACAATGTATATTAGTTATAATTTTAAGTACATAAAAAAAATAGAATGACGAAAAAATACTCTTAAAATACAATTAATGTTAGATAACTGAGAGGGGGCGTGAATCAGTTAAGTCTAGTTTTCCTATAGTCCCAAACACTCTCAGATGTATAAAACACATCTTTCAATTGAATTAAACAACTCAGTAAAACTTTATTTGTGCATTTTTATTCATTAACCCAATACCATTAAATTAACTAGTGTATATACCGATCAAACCAGTAATTGTAATGTGTAAAGTAAAATAACAAATCATCACATCCATACACATATAACACTTGATTTTTAACGTGGAAACCATGGTAAGGGAAAAACACCTAGGACCGGTACCTGAAATAATTTCACTCTTCTGAAGTGAGCTCAGTTAAGAGCCAACCTTGTTAAAGGTTACAAAATACACTGTAAGGTGTGACCTGGTTAGATGGATTTATCAATAATAGTTCTCCATGACCAAACATTCACTATAGAGTCAACATGAAAACAATCAACATTCATTAAATGTCATAATAAAATAATAAAGACTGTTAAGTCCCACTCAGTTAAGAGATTTATTTGTAGAAATGGTTAGAATGTAATAGTAAATGATCTAATTCAAATACAACTTTCTTTTGTAGATTTTTAGATCTATGCTAAGCTCAAAATACCTCTGGCCATCATAATCAATTCAATTTCTTTGTATCCTCCAACTCTGTTCTACTTGGTTAATTCCTTTCTCTGACGCTCAGTGTTGTCTATAGATTTTCTCAGTTTTGTCTTTAACCTGTCTGACCAGCTTCTCATAAATGCAATCTCTTCATGTGCATCTCATCATAATGAATCTCTTGTCTCCTTTTATAGACATGATAAACCATTTTCTTCTCATCCATAGATTTTGCCTCTTAATCTTGACTGTTGATTTTGCCTCTTCAACCTTCCTCAGAGCTTATGTCTCTAACATGTTTCATTCTAGATCATCCAATCATCTTTGAAGTTTTTCAGTCGTTTGATCATCATAACAAACTTTATCTTTAACCTCAGAATCATCGATATTCATCCAGCCCATCATCTTTAGTCGACAGTCATATGTTCTATATATTTCTTTCACTCAATCAATACAGTGATATGTCAGCGACTTCTAACTCGGTTAATATTGTACTCGGTTTACACTACACTTGCCGGTGTACACTTTTTCAACTCGGTGTATACTAAGTTCTTCATTTACTGACCACATAAACTTGTTCATTCTTGATCTTCAATTCATAATAGAATTATGTAATACAATCAAATCAATAACATAATGTCATAGACTCGTCAATAAGTTACCCAATGAATACCATATCCATATCTTTCTCATACATCTCATCTTTATGTTAATATCTCATTCCTTCACCAATATTTCCTTCTTCAGATGTTTGTAACTATCATGATAAGTATAGTCAAAACTAGTTGACATCAATGACAATATAATAACTAGTTTAATGTGTCACATATACCTATGTAGCTTAGTGATCACTAGTTTCTCCCTTTTAAGTATCCAATCAGTTGTCAATATCTCCTTAAGATATTCAATCAATTGTAGTATAACAATCTCTCCATTTGGCATTGACAGTAACACAATATGAAATACGCCATAGAATACCAAACATCTATCTACAACTTTTTATGTAAATGATGTGACTTGGTAAGCTCTCCCTAGCTTATGCATTTAATATGTTTAATAATTTAATCACTACACAACATCAATGAATATAATTCTCCCTACGTGTAATCTCTTTTTTCATTCTCTCTCCCTTATTCCATGAAATCATCTCTCCCTTATCTAAATATTTCATGTAATCTCTCTCCCCTTGACATCAATGCCAAGAAGAAAATAATCAACTCTTCAATAGCCAAATTAATATATTTGTTGTTTGGTTCAAATTATAGTACCTTGCATGTACTGATATGTAGTTTCAATGTTTCTTCCATCTTTCACAACCTTAGGAAACCTAAAGTATGAACATCATGCATCAACATCATTAGATATTTTGATAAAGTACAGGTTGATGCAACCTCATATCACCTTAGTGATTGTTAGACATGGGATGGACCCCTAGTCTACTTATAAAGTATTCAAATGTGTCCTTCGGTAAGGGTTTAGTCAATATATTAGCAAGTTGTTCTTGTGACTTCACATATTCCAATTTAACTTTCTTTTCTTGAACTTTCTCCCTCAAATAGTGATACTTAATATATATATGATTTATCTTTGCATGCATCACTGGACTCTTTGAAATATTAACTGCACTTGTGTTATCACAACATATTATCACTAGATCAGTGATCTACTCATTCATACCTTCCAATAGTTTCTTTATCCATGCAATATTTGAACAGTTAGTAGTAGCAGTAGCATATTCTGCTTCTACAATAGACTAAGAAATGCACCCATGTTTCTTACTTATCCAAGTAACCAATCTTTCTCCTAAAAAGAATGCTCCACTAGTAGTGTTTTTTCTATCATCAATGTTTCCAGCCCAATCAACATCAGTGTAAATTTTTAGTTCAAAATTGTCTTCTTTCTTATACCATAAACCATAATTTTCAATAATTTTCAAGTATCTCAAAATTATTTTCACAACAATCATGTGTGATTCTTTAGGATTAGCAAAGATTGTAGCTACAATTTCAACCGCATGTGCAATATCTAGTCTACTATGCACAACATACATCAATTTTCCAAGCATTGATCTATACAAGGTGTGATTTACCTCGGTTGACTTGTCATCTTTTGTAAGCTTGCATCCGATGACCAAAGGTGTACTGACTAGTTTTTAATCTTCCATACCAAATGTCATCAATACTTATTTGATGTACTTTGATTGTGTGATGTATATGTCTTCCTTCTGATGTAGTATTTATAATCTAAGAAAAATTTTGATCTCACCAAACATCAACATTTCAAATTCTATCCTCGTTTCATCAGCAAAATATTTGCATAAGCTATCATGACCTTTGAATATGATATCATCGAAAAATATTTTAGCAATAAGAATATTGTCATTAGTTTCATATTTCAAATACAAATTGTTGTTGTCACTTATTCCAACTAATCCAATTCTTATGAGATAAGAATGCAGTCTTTCATACCATGCTCTCATTGCTTGTTTCAGTCCATATAATACCTTGTGCAACTTACATACCATATTCCTCTGATTAGGATCAACAAAACCTTTAGGTTGTTCAATGTAAACTTCTTCTTCAAGTATCCCATTTAGAAATGCAGATTTAACATCCATTTGATAAACTTTAAGTCCTTTTTAAGTAGCATATGCAAGTAGTATTCTTACTCCTTCAAGTCTAGCAACGGGTGTAAAATTTTCTCCATAGTCAACTCCTTCTTCTTGTGCATAACCTCTGCATAATAGTCTATCTTTGTTCCTTGTTACATCTCCATTCTCATTCAATTTATTTCTAAATATCCATTTGGTTCTAAACATTTTTGTCTTGTTTTTCTATATTTTCTCGATCTCTTCATTCATTGCCTTAATCCATTCACCATTTCCCAATGCATCTCTAATAGTTTTATACTCAAATTCATAAACTAAGCCTGTGTTGTTTCTTAACTTACTTCGAGTCATCATTCCTACTCTTTTATCTTCAATTATCTAATCTTGTGGATGGTGTCCTCGTACATACTTTGCAAGTTAGTTTCAGATCTCTAATCTTTAATGTATTCTCCACTTGATGCATGATCAATTTTTATCAGTGACTATTTTTGTTGCTCGGTCTGTAAAGACTGTTACTCAGTAGAATTATTTTTTTTCTCAATAATGCCAAACTGTTGCTTGGGTAGAGTTTCATGTTCTTCAATATAAAAAAATCTACCATAGTCTTTAGGTTCATTTTTTCTTTCTTCATCATTCTTTTTTGCAAACTCATCAACTCTCACATTTGCACTTTCAATCATCTTGTTAGTAGCCTTGTTCAAATATTTGTAAGCCTTTCTTTTAGTAGAATATCCTAGAAATATCCCTTCATCACCTTTTGAATCAAATTTCTTATTTCTATCATCTTTTAGAATGTAACATCTACTTCCAAATATTCTGAAATAACTCACATTAGGTGTGTAACTATACCATAACTCATAAGGTGTCTTGTTGATTCTTTCTTCAGTTGAACTCAGTTTAGTGTGTAAACAACAATATTAACATCTTCTCTCTAGTATATTTGATTGGGATAAATAAACCTCTTGGATATAATATTGTTCTCACAACTATAGATAAAGTTGTGCAACATATTTTTTAATCATCAGTGTTCTAGCACAATCAACAATTGACCTATTCCTCCTTTCAGCAATCCCATTTTGTTGGGGTGTCCTCAGTGTAGATAGCTATCTCTTAATTCCATGCTCATTATGAAAATAAGTGAACTCATCATAAATAAATTCACTACCTCTATCTGACCTTAAGCATTTTAGTTCCTTACCACTTTCTTTTTCTACTTTTTCTTTATACCATTTAAACATTTTGAAAGAATCTAATTTTTCTTTTAAGAACATGACAGTCATCATCCTAGAGAAATCATCAACAAACAAAATAAAATATGTCTCCATAATAACTCTGATTTTTCATTGGACCACACAAGTCAGTATGAACTAACTCCAAAATAGCATTAGATGAGTAATGTTTACTCTTTAAACTAGACTTTGACATCTTACCTATTTGACATTGTTTGCACATTACATGGTCAGGTTTAGATATGCTTGGTAAACCTTTAACTCTCCTTTTCTTACTAATCTTAACCATGTTTTCAAAGTTCACATGATATGACCTATTGTGCCATAACCATATATTTTCATTTTTAGCCAATAAATAAGAAGTTTCAGCATTGTCCAGATAGAATAAGTTACCTTTTGATTGTTCACTAGTACCGACCAACTTTCCAATTTGATCATCAATTTTCACCTTTCTATTCTCAAATGCAACTCGGTGACCTATTTTATTTAGTTGTGCTACACTCAATAGATTATAGTTAAGTCCTTTCACCCAATATGCATTCTCACATTTGATCTTATTATTCAACAATATAGATCATTTTCCTTTCACTAGACAAGGTGTATCATTTCCCATTTTCACAGATCCACCATTATAATGTTCAAGATATTCAATTTTTCTTCATCACCAGTCATGTGATGTGTACAACCACTATCAATAATCCAAGTATCATTCTTGCTAACTTTAGAAATAAGTGTTGTTTCAACATACCTTTCTTCTTCTTTAGAATATTCCTTCAATGCCACAAATACCACTTCTATGTCTTCATCAGTTTTGGTCTCGGTGTCATCATCTTCATCTTCACCTAGGTAACATACCTTCTTGCCTTTACCTATATTGTAGTCTTAGTTATCTTGTTGCCATATTATCAATTTCCTCTGTGATCTCGGTAATTTCTTTTGTCATTCTTCCTTTCATTTGATCTTTCATTAGTTTTGTCATCTTCCTTCCTATCAAGACATCTTGTAGCAATATGACCAATCTCTTTGCATTTAAAACATACCAGGGGTAGTTTACCTCTATATCTTCCTTTTCCTTTTTGTAATCTTCTAGCCACTAATGCTTCAAGTTCATCAAGTTCATCTTCTTCACTTTCAATTTCACTTTCATTTTTTATCTTATGTCTACTGCTTGACCTTCCAATTTTCAGAGATGACATAAAATCATATTCTACCTTAGGTAACATATTGTTGTCATAGTTATTAATCTCAAATGTAGTCAATCTACCAATAAAACTATCAAGTGAAATATTATTACCAAGAGCTTCTCTCATTTCATGAATTGCAAAGACTCTAATAGTATAGGTAGGTAACAATGTTATGAGAATTTTACTTACCCTAGTGTCTTCATCAATAATTCCACTTGCTCCTCGGATAGCATTCACAGCTTCCTTGATTCAATTTTTGTACGGAGTGATGTTCTCACCTTCTTTCATCTTCATGTCATCAAAATTTCCTCTTAGACTTTCAGCTTTTTCCCTTAGCACATTCACATCTCCTCCATGAATTAGTGTAAGCTTGTCCCACATCTATTTTGTAGTTGTACATGTCTTAGTGTCTTCAAATTTAGAATCTAATAAATAAGAAGCAATGATCTCAATCATCATAGCATTGTGTTCTTGTCTTTCTTTCATCTGGTTGGCAATCAAAGGACTAGTGGGAGTTATAAACTCATTTTCCAAATAGTATGTTGCAGAATCACCAATACATGATAGATAAAACTTCATCCTTATTTTCCATGTTGAGAAGTTGTCTTTGTTCAACTTTGGCACCTCTCTCTTATACATCTTGTGATCTTTTCTTAAGTCCTTCAAAATTATTTCTTCAAGTACTCTCGTTATGATACCAATTGTTATTTAACTAAGAGGGGGGTGAATTAGTTAAGTCTAGTTATCCAACAGTCCCAAACACTCCTAGATGTATAAAACAAATCTTTCAATAAAATTAAACAACTCGGTAAAACTTTGTCTATGTCTTTTTGTTTATTAACCAAATACCAATAAATTAACTAGTGTATATAATGATCAAACCAGTAATTGTAATTGGTAAAGTAAAATAAAAAATCATCACATCCATACACATATAACATTTTATTTTTAACTTGAAAACCCTGTTAAGGGAAAAACCACCTTGGATCGATACTCGAAATAATTTCACTCTTTTGAAGTGAGCCTAGTTAAGAGCCAACTCTGTTAAAGGTTAAAAAACCCATTGTAAGGTGTGACTTGGTTAGAGGATTTATCACTAACAGTTCTCAGTGACCAAACATTCACTATGGGGTCAACATGAAAACAATCAACATTCATTGAATGTCATAATGAAATAATAAAGACTATTAAGTCCCACTCGGTTAAGAGATTTATCTGTAGCAATGGTTAGAATGCAACAGTAAATGATTTGATTCAAATACAACTTTCTTTTGCATATTTTTAGATCTATGCTAAGCTCAAAGTACCTCTGGCCATCATAATCAATTTAATTTCTTTGTATCATCCAAATCTATTATGCTCGGTTAATTCCTTCCTTTGACACTTGGTGTTGTCTGCAAATTTTCTCGATTATGTCTTTAACCTATCTGACTAGCTTCACATGAATGAAATCTCCTCATGCGCATCTCATCATAATGAATCTCTTGTCTCCTTTTATAGACATGATAAACTTTTTTATTCTCATCCATAGATTTTGCCTCTTAATCTTTACCATTGATTTTTTCGCTTCAACCTTTCTTAGAACTTGGGTCTCTAACACATTTCATTCTAGATCATCTGATCATCTTTTAATTTTGGCATCTATTTGATCATCATAAAAAACTTTATCTTTAACCTCAGAATCATCCATATTCATCCAGCTCATCATCTTTAGTCAGCAGTCATATGTTCCATATATTTCTTTCACTCAGTCAATACCATGATGTGTTAGTGACTTCTAACTCAATTAATATTGGACTCAGTATACACTACACTTACTCCATGTACACCATTTCAACTCGGTGTATACTAAGTTCTTCATTTACCGACCACATAAACTTGTTCATTCTTGATCTTTAATTCATAATAGAATTATGTAATACAATCAAATCACTAACATAATTTCATAGACTCATCAATCAGTTACCCAATGAATACCATATCCATATCTTTCTCATACATCTCATCTTTATGTTAATATCTCATTCCTTCACCAATATTTCCTTCTTCAGATGTTTGTAACTATCATGATAAGTATAGTCAAAATTAGTTGACATCACTGACAATATAATAAAATTGTATTTAATGTGTCATATATATCTTTGTAGCTCGGTGATCATCAGTCTCTCCCTTTGAGGTATCCAATCAGTTGTCAATCTCTCTTTAAGATATTCAATCAGTTGTAGTATAAAAATTAAATGGTTTTTTTGTCATGCCCAAAAGTAGGGCAAAAACACACCAACAATTTTTTTATATTTAAACACTAAGTTGTCTAAGTTGACAATCAAGTTGCAGTGTTTAGTTATATGTTAGGGACCTTGAACTAGTCAAAGGGGCATCATGACCAACGTTGACTTGGTCAACCTCCCTCTAAGTTTAAAGTCACTTATTGATTTACTAACAGGAACACTATAGGATAAGTAGTTGACTATGTTTGACTAAAGTTGACTAAAATTAACCCTCTAATTTTTAAACTCAAAACTTGATCTCTAAAAGAATTTCTAATAATTTATCTTTATTTAAGTTCCTAATAAATAGGAATTGACCTAGGGTTTAATAATATTCTAAATATTAATTACAGATTTATCGTATATTAAAAACTCTCTTATATATTTTCGCAATATATTAATCTTTATTAAAATATTAATTGGAAAACAACAATATTTAATTTGCTAAAGTTTCATCTAATAATTTTATCCATTCTATCCTAATGAATAAATTTAATACAAAACATTAAGTATTAAAGACTATTACAATAACTTACTTTAATATATTTATTTGACTAAATAATTAGTTTACTATATTCAATTGGTTAATAAAACTCACTTGATAATAAAGTATTAAATAAACTTAATTTCCAACATCAATGTTCCATTGGATTAAAAATACAAAAGCAACCTATTTACAAAGACACATGAAATTAAATATCTTGTTGAAAATATTAATTTTTATTAGGAAATCTAATTTTCCCCAAAAATCAAATAAGGCAACTTCAAAATTAATTGGGAAACTTCATTTCCCTCCTAAAGTCAAATGTGACAACTAAGTTATGTTTAATATTTTTTTGAAATTTATTTGAGGATAAATCTATAAATAACTAAATTCATATTTATAAATTTTACAAATTTACTTATCTCTCTATTCATTTTATCTTCTCCATTCTTGTTTCATTCTTCATTTTATTTTCTTTTGCAGGTTGCTGGTTGTGGAGCTTCAACAATGGAGATTACCATCAAATTGACAAATGGAAGTGTGTGTGTGTGTGTTTAAACTAAAAGCAAAATAAATATTACAAATTGTCCATTTTATAAAACTTAATGTTTTTTTTTAATAAATTTACTGGTTAAGAATAAACACTGCTATTTTTTTTTCTAAATCTCACTGTATACATTTTTTTACTGTTTAAATCACTATTTTTTATCAAAAATTATTTGCTACTTTTTTTTTAATTCTTTTATTAAACCCCAAATTTGGGATGGAGAGAGTTGAGCTCGCCCAAGGGGTTGCAAACCCTCATGGGGGGTTGTGGCCTCTTCCCCAGGGGTCGCAGACCCTCATGGGGGTTGTGGCCTCTTCCCAAGGGATCGCAAACCCTCATGGGGGCTACGACCTCTTCCCAAGGGGAGAGAGGTCGCAGTCCATGAAGTTGCGGCATCCTCCTTTGGGGAAAGGAGACGGGTAAGGGCTTCAGCGCTGCCCTCCCCTAGTTTTTATTTTATTTTAATTTTTTATTTATTTATTATTTTATTATTTTAAAATATATTTTTAATTAAAATTATATGTATAACTATGTTTCAAATAGAGGAAAAATAAATTATATTATAAAAATATATATAGATGTAAAATCCTAATCATTTTAAAATCGATATTTTTCTCAATAGATTTAATATATAGTTTATTCATATTTTATGAAATGTAAAATTAATTTCTTTTTCTGAAAAATGCTATATATATAAGTAAATACATATGTCGAAATTGAAAGTGCTATTAGATTTAATTTCTCAACAATAAATAGGATTTTGATTAAAATTATATAAAAATTATAATAATTATGTATATGCATATATATACCACTTGGGTATATATGCATATAAATATTATTATTTTAACCATGCGTTTTATTTTTCTTCCCATAAGAATAATTTTACTAACTTTATTGAAATGGAATTTTCTATTAGGATGATAGGTAAAGGTAAAATTTAAATATGATCTAATACTTCCCTTTTAGCCTTAATGTGAACTTTTCTTAATTCAAAAAAAAATTGTTAACTTTATTAAAAACTATACATATTAATTTTAATTAAGGAAAACAAATATTATGCCAAAATATTATTTTACAAGAATTTGAATAAAATATTTCTTTCATATATTCAACTAAAACATTTTTTTACAACCTTCAACTTTTAGAATACATAAAATAACTTCCTTTACAAAATTCTTCAAATACATATTAGCCATAAGGCTAGGAGCACAAAAACTTCACAAAATTGAAGAACTCCACAAAACTGCATCCAAAGCCTTTTCCATAGGAATCCATAGCATAAACCTGTATAAAATATAGGTTGACCATGGAGGCTCACCTCCCAACCTAGGCCCTTACAAGGCCACCCCCGAGCTAGGGGATTAAAAAGCGAACAAGTACATACAACAAACTTAAAACAACTTTTCGAATAGGAAAGCACCTAAAACTCCCAAACTCAAGGCATACGCAAAGGCCTTCAAAAGACCATTAAACATGGGGTGAAAGTGGACCATAACCATGAGGAGAATCCAAGTTAACATAAATGAAACAAATGCCACACATGGGCTCAAAATGAATTCTTTTCCAAAAAAATCCTCACAACAAAACCATGGTTTCAAGCCCATAACATTCATTATGGCTCCAGATTGCCCATAGGAAAAACTTGACATCATGAAGATCAAAACATCCATGTTTATCCTTCCTACACACGAAGTGACTCTACACTAGCATGGGTTGTCACTAACCCCATCACCCCTCAAGGTTACTCTACCCTCCTAAGGGTGAGTGTGCCTTGAAAAGACCTTTAAGAATAAACAAAAAAAAATTCAATACAAAGGAAAATACATAATAAGAAAGTAAACTAAACACCCATGAACATCAATGGGGTTCTTTCAACAAAATCATAAGGACTCCATGAGAGCACATCCAAGCTTTCAACATATTTTACACTAAAATTGAGAGAGTATGAGCACCAACCTATTTCCAAGCTTAAGGTAATGAGAATTTTGAGAAGAGCTTTTCCACTTTATCCTAGGCCTTGTCTCCAAAATTTCTTCCAATTCTACTAAGTCTCTGAGAGTAGAGAGTGGGTGAACAACCTAGAAAGTCTACCAAAACCCCTCTAAATGGCCTCCTAATCAACCACTAACTTCCAACCATAAATGAAGGAGTACCCTTGCCATAGCTTCTCCAAATATATTCCTCCCCTTATAAATGAGGTTTGAACACTAAATGGAGTTCAGAAGATGGCTTGCCCAAATTCTCCAAACTCTTAAACTCATAGATTGACTTTGGGGATACTTTAGAGGTGTCATTAATGAGTTTTGGGCCTCATAATGACCAAAATTTAACCCCTAACCCCTAGTATACAAGGTGGGATAGTTAAATTTGATCCTAACTACCCTCTACAAGCTTCCTAGACCCTTCAAAACCTCACTTGAAGTTAACCTATGAGTTCAACTATTCTTGATGCTTTTGGAGGCTTCCTAACCCTAGGGTAAGCATGAGAACTCTACAGGTTAACCCTCTAGTTGGTGTCATACTTGTCCTAGTTAAAAGGCTTAGTCATGCCAACAACTCATACACCCATGTGTCAAGTGACACTACGTAAATTACAACTCATTCACAAATAGCATAACTAAACATAATTCACATTTACTAAATTAAATACAATCATTTAAGAACACATTTATGAATAAAATACAAGACAACGATGTTCCTGTCTCTTCACTAGACAGAACCTTGGTTTTATTGTTAAACATAGATTCACTCTTTATTCCCTATGTTTAGAACCATGGTCCATAACCTTCACACTCATTGCAAATATCAGCAGTCCAATAAATCACCCTAATAACATAGCAAAGTAAATGATAAAATACATATCAACTAGTATCTACATTTTACTAATCCATTATAACACAATACCACATCTGCATTTGATCTTAATATACATAAACATGAATTTTTGAATTATTTTGCATCATATTAACATCCCAATATATCCATCATTCTGCATCATCAAAACATAATTTATCCTAAACATAGAGATCATATGGAACAACTATCATAAAGCATCAAATTAGCATACTAATCAGCAAAATTAATGTGTAGAATAAACATAGTATAGGATTTATCAAATCCTCAAATAATAACATATGTCCATTAAGTCTAAGTACATCAAAATCAAACATCAATTATAAAGTCGAAACTAGAAAATCAATGATGCACTATGATGGGCTGGGGTAGACCTCACATCCTCCCCCTCTAGACATTAACATCCTCATAAAGTTCATCAAAGAGGTGGGGTACGAATATCTCATTTGAATTGCATCCTCCCATGAGGTTGGCACCTCATCATATAAATCCCACTGGACCCTAACCTAGTCCATCTCTCTACCTTGAAGGGCCAGGGTCTATCATGCCAAGATATGAGTGGGCTCCAGGGCCAACTGTCCATTTGACTCCACCTACAAGGTAGCCCAATTTATAACATGAGACTCATCATAAATTTACTTCCTAAAAACTGAAACATGAAACACATCATGGATTTATAACAGGCTAGGTGGCAAGGCTAGATGATAATCAATTGGTCCTATCGTCTCTAGGATCTCAAAAGGTCCAAAAAATAGAGGTGCAAGCTTAGAGCCCTTTCTAAAATAGATTGGAATCTTGTGCAGTCACACTCTCAAAAAGACTCTGTCTCCAACCATGTAAGCTCAATCTATCCTCTTCGCATCTACATACTTCTTCTGCCTATCTTGAGCCTCTCTAAGACACTACCTAATCAAGGTCACCTACTGCTCCATATCTCTAATTAACTCTAGACCAATGGAAACTCTATCCTCGATCCTATCCCAAATCAATGGTGTCTTGCATGTTCTACCATAAAGAGCTTAGTAAGGAGGTATACCCAATGACGTGTGATGCCCATTGTTGTAGGAAAACTCAACTAGGTGTAGGTACTCCTCCCACTGGGTATGATGATCCATCACATACATGCGTAGCATGTCCTCTAACACCTGATTGACCCTTTTGGTCTGTCCATCTATCTTAGAGTGATAGGTTGTACTAAAATTTAGCCTAGTGCCCATAGCTGCATGTATTCTCTCCAAAATGATGAAGTGAAAAGAGAATCTCTATCAAAGATGATCTTATGAGGTACACCATGAATTTTGACTATATCTCACAAGGTAGTACACACAAGTGATAAGTGTGCCACTTTGGTCAACTTGTCAACTGTCACCATGATGACATCATGATGGTGAAATGACATAGGAAGACCAATAATAAAATCCATAGAAATGGTGTCCCACTTCCAATCGAGTACCTCATGAGGCTAAAGAAGACCACCTGGATGGAGGTGTTTTTCCTTTACCCTCTAACACTCTAGGCACCTAGCTACCATCTCAACAATCTATAATCTCATGTCTGGCTAATGATAAAGCTATCTCAAATTGGCATGCATCTTCTTAACTTCAGGATGTCCTACATAAGGGGCTCTATGAGTCTCTAGCATAACAAAATCATGCAATCCTCTGGAAGAAGGTACATAAATGTGTCTTCTATGACATAAGAGTCCATCAAACTCCAATGAATACTCTGAGTACTTTCCCTCAAGGGGTCTATGAGACCAAATCAATTTACAAAGCTCTACATATATCTCATCCTCATGTAAGTGGTGAAGAATATGATCTCTCAAATTCATGCCAGTGGACATAAAAGAAATCTCATGTCATCTCTTACTAAATGCATATGAGACTATGTTCTCTTTCCCCTTGATGTAATGAACATCAAAATTGTACTCACACAAGAACTCCATCCATCTCCTCTGGAATGCATTAAGGTTCGGTTGTGAGAAGATATACAACAAGAACTGATGATCTAAATGAAGCTCAAATTGATGTCCTAAGAGGAAATGTCATCATCTCACTAAGTCATGCACCACTGCTTCAAGATCAAGGTCATGGGTGGGGTAGTTAAGCTCATGAGTCTTAAGTTTCCTTGACTCATAAGCAATAGATCGACCACTCTGCATAAGGACATCTCCTAGTCCATCAAAAGATGCATCTATGCAAACCACAAAGTCTGCTAAAGGATTTGGCACTTTGAGGATAGGTGCACTAGTGAGTGCTTTCTTGAGCTCCTGAAAATCCCTCTCACACTTCTCTATCCACTCCAACTTCTTTCCCTTTCACTGAAGAGAAATGATGGGGTGTGCCACCTAAGAAAATCCCTTAATAAACCTCTTGTAGTACCCAGCTAAACCCATGAAACTCCTAACCTCAGTCACAGTGGTAGGTACTAGAAAATTCATAATAGCATAAATCTTTTATAGGTCTACAGAGATCCCATCACCAGATATAACATGTCCTAGATATCTGACCTCTGGTCTGAAAAATGGACATTTTGACAAATTGCCAAATAATTGATTACCTCTCAAGCACTATAATACCTATCTTAGGTGCTCCTCATGCTCCCTCTCATCCTTTGAATAAATCAAAATATTGTCAAGGAACACTGCTACACAATTTTCAAGGAAGGTACAAAATAATCCATTCATGAGGCTCATAAAAATAGTTGGAGCATTCGTAAGACCAAATAGAAATACAGTGAACTCATAGTGGCCATATCTAGTGCAAAATATGGTATTGCAAATATCACTATCCACAATCCTCAATTGATGGTACCCCGACTTAAGATCTATGTTTGAGAATACTTGGACATCCTGAAGATGATCAAATAAGTCATCGATCCTAGGAAGTGGATACCAATTTTTTATGGTTACTTTATTCAAATGGCAATAATCCATGCACAACCTAAGAGATCCATCCTTCTTCTTTATGAAGATCACTGGTTTACCCTAAGGAGACACGCTAGGATGAATGTGCCCTTTTTCTAACATCTCTTGAAGTTAAATCTTGATCTCATTAAGCTCATTCATGGTCATACTATAAGGTGCTTCAGAAAATGGCTCAGCTCCTGGCACAAGATCTATGTGAAAGTCAACTACTCTATGAGGAGGTATACCAAGAAGCTCAAATGAGAAAATATTTGCAAACTCCTGCAGCATAGGATGGTCATCGAGTGAGGGTTCTTCCTCTCTATCACTGATGGTGATAAAATACAACTAACATCCCTTTTGCATACATCACTTAAATTGAATAGCGGAGATCATACAATGAGATACAAGTCTCTAAATCCCTATGATCACTGTTGCAGTTCCATCAACATCCAAACATTCCTCCCTCTTCTGACAACAGTCTAACTTGGCTCTGTGGGCATAAAGATAATCCATGCCAAGTACTAAACCATAAGATCCAAGAGGGGTAATTTTGAGGTCTTCTACAGTGGTCATGCTACCCACCTAAATCTAGAAATCTTTAACTAATGAGGTAACAACTACTCTAGATCCTGAGGCTAACTCTACCTCCCATATATCATCTTTCCTAACTGCAACTAGCCCACAACATTTCACCACCAATGGAGAAATAAAGGAGTCAGTAGCTCTTGAATCAAATAGGATAGAAACACTACTATCTCTGATCATACATGTGGCCTCACTGACTGTAGCCTAATGCTCTCCCTAGCAGTTATCAAATGATGCAAATACTCTATGGGACTTTCCCATATCTCCAACTATAGGCTCTAACATAGCTTCTCGCTAATTACCTCCTTGAGAACACTCTTGAGCAATGTGCCCCATGGAACCGCATGTGTAGTAAGGTCCACATGCCAAAATCTACACTCCCTAAGGTATATATTATTGTGAACCTCCTATCCTATTGGACCCATTGTAACCACCCCTAGAGAAATGTTGATTCCGTGTGAGAGGTGTATAGGGTGTCTGGGGTCTCTAGTCATTCTTAGGGCCCTGTGACTGCCACTACTTGGTCTTAGAGCCCTATTGTCCTCAAGGTGGCCTCTATTTATGGATCTGTCAAGGTTTTTATTGTTGTTGTTGAGGCTAGGGGTTTCTAAATGACCTTGATAAGTTCCTCTAATTTCCCTTTGAAGGGGGTTTCTAATATCCTAAAGACTAGGGTGTGGAATTATAGTTCTGAGACCTATCATAAGATCCCTTCTATACATCCTCAACTATCACAACTCTCTCAATTGTGTAGAAAAAATCCCCTAGTGGTGTCATGCGCACCATGCCAAATATAGTATGGTTCAATCCCTTAATAAAGTGATTGACTTGTAGCTTCTCATCCTTCATGTATTCTACATAAGGAAGTAGCTCAAGGAACCTACTCTCATACTATTCCATTGAGAGTTCTCTTTGTTGTAGATCATGAAACTCATCTATACGACATTGTATGAACTACTCTAATAGGTATCTGGCCCTAAACCTCTCTAAGAAGACATCCCAAGAGAGGGTGTCTATGACCAAGTGACCCTTGAAATCCTCCTATCTCCACCAAGTGGAGTTTGTTCTCCTCAAAAGATGTACTACAATATTTTCCTTGAGATTTCTCCCATAGGGACACAATCCAAAGCACCTCCCTAGGCTCAAAAGCCAAGAATTGGCCTCTGTCCCATCGATAGAACCTATAAAAGTGGGTGGGTTGAGGTGTAACAACTCTCTAGTTTGGTCCCATGTATCCCGGAGTTCTCTGTCAACCACCTAAGCTACTAAACCTGGTGGAAGCTTTATCCCATGTATGGGCTCAATGTTGTGTTATGTTTTCCTCTCTATATGTCATGGAGGAGGAATCCTACTTCACTCTTTGGATGAGGCCCTATGACCCTCAACACCCTAGTGTTGATCCTGCTAAGCTACTAGAGGCATCCTATCTAAGATGATCCTGACTAGATCGTACAATGCCAACAAGATGTCTTGGTTTGGATTTAAAGGTGGTTCTGGAGGGGGATTATAGTTCCCTCTAGGAACTTCTGCCTCTTGTCCAACCTCCTCATGAACTAAGGGGGCACACCTATGGCCTCACCCACATGCACAAGCCTGACAAGTAACTGGTGGCATCCTACACAAGATTGAAAATGTTTAATGTTAAACGTAGTGGTTTTAGGTTCCCAATGTTGAAACCTAGCTCTGATACCAAAATGTCATGCCCAAAAGTTGGGCAAAAACACACCAACATTTTTTATTATTTAAACACTAAGTTGTCTAAGTTTACAATCAAGTTGAAGTTCTTAGTTATATGTTGGGGACCCTAAATGATTCCATGGAGCATCATGACCAACGTTGACTTGGTCAACCTCCCTCTATGTTTAAAGTCATAAATTGATTTACTAGCAGGAACACTATAGGATAAGTAATTGACTATGTTTGACCAAAGTTGACTAAAATTAACCCTCTAATATTTAAATGCAAAACTTGTTCTCTCAAAGAATTACTAATAAATTCATCTTTATTTATGTTCCTAATAAATAGGAATTGACCTAGGATTTAATAATAGTCTAATTATTAATTATAGATTTATCATATATTAAAAAACCTCTTATAGATTTTCACAATATATTAATCTTTATTAAAAGATTAATTGAAAAATAATAATAGTTAATTTGTTAAAATTCCATCTAACAATTTTATACATCTATCCTAATGAATAAATTTAATACAAAATATTAAGTATTAAAGACTATTACAATAAACTTACTTTAATATATTTATTTGGCTAAATAATTAGTTTACTATATTCAATTGGTTAATAAAACTCACTTGATAATAAGGTATTAAATAAACTCAATCTCCAACATCAATGTTCCATTGGATTCAAAATCCAAAAGCAACCTATTTACAAAAACACATGAAATTAAATATCTTGTTGAAAATATTAATTTTAATTAGGAAATCTAATTTTCCCCAAAAGTCAAATAAGACAACTTCAAACTTAATTGGGAAACATCATTTCCCTCCTAAAGTCAAATGTGACAACTAAGTTATGTTTAATATTTTTTTGAAATCCATTTGAGAATAACTCTATAAATAACTAAATTCATATTTATAAATTTTGCAAATTTACTTATCTCGCTATTCATGTTATCTTCTCCATTCTTATTTCATTCTTCATTTTATTTTCTTTTGCAGGTTGCTTGTTGTGTAGCTTCAACAATGGAGATTGTCATCAAATTGATAAATGGAAGCGCGCGCACACACACACACATATATATAAACTGAAAGCAAAATAAATATTACAAACTGTCCATTTTATAAAACTATGTTTTTTTGACAAATTTACTGGTTAAGAATAAATGTTGTGTTTTTTTTTAAATTCACTATATACCTTTTTTTTATTGTTTAAATCTCTATTTTTTTATCAAAAATTATTTGCTTCTATTTGTTTTTTAAATTCTTTTATTAAACCCCAAATTTGGGGTGGAGAGAGCCAAGCTCACCCAAGGGGTCACAAACCCTCATGGGGGTTGTAATCTCTTCCCTAGGGGTCACAAACCCTCATGGGGGTTGTGGTTGTTGATCCCTAAGTTTTGTTGTCTATTAGTGTCTTACACTTAGTCATTTTCTAGGCAATGTTGGTTGGTCATCACTGCAACCGAGTCATCATGTATAGGCCGAGTCATGTATATTATACATTTACCGAGAAGTAGTTACTACCGAGCAAGACAATGGTCACCAAGTACTTGAGTATTAACCAAGTCAATTTATGCCGAGTTATGTAAAGATGTCAGTGATGAGTAACAGGGTATGAAGAACAGTAAGTGCCAAGTACCAGAGATATTGAATGTCGAGCAAGCCAGAATTGACATATGTGTTTCTTATGGCACAAACACTTAAGTAAACCATTTTGGCCGACATCTATATTAAATTTATTGTTTATTGAGGAAATCACAGAGGTGATTATGCTTTTAGAATTGTAATCATTAAGCCCTATGTAATTCATGGAACCAATCAAAATTAGCGAATGGTTAAGTAGAAAAAGTAGACAATCTAGATCGTAGATCTCAAATCTTGGAGATAATTAATTGTTTATATAAGATGATATCCGAACCCTAAAACACATTATGAGAGGAGCATGAGTATGAAGGAGATCTCATACTTGTAGAGCATAAAAGTGTTTTGACTATTAGAAACAGAGTTTAGTGACCGAGCAGAGTAGTGAAGGACATAACAAAGATATATTTGATAGAGGAGATCAAATCTATAGTATAAGGAGAAGATCTATTATCAGCATCACAGTGAAAATTGAAGGATCAGGTACTGAGACATTCTAATAGGTGAATCAGGGTAAATCTCTTAACAGAGTGGTTTTAACATACCTTAGTAAATCTCTTAACCGAGTGCTTACTTAGTTGTAATTTTTAAATCCTTTTGCAAGGTAGATTGTATAAGTCTCAAATCTCTTAATAGGGAAAACCCCTCACAGGGTAGATCATCTTTTATGATCAAACTTGTAGCCCTAACAAGAAAACTTTAGTACTGCAGTAGTAAAGATTTGTGGGTGTCATCCCCACCCCAATTTTACCTTTCAAGGGTTTTTGGGTAACCAAAATCATTGTGTTATGTTTCTATTTTCATGGATGATGATTAGGATATTAGATCTATTACAGTGTTAAGTTTGATGCTTATGCTATGAAAGTTAGTTTATGTCAAAATGTATGAATTGGTTGATATCTAATTCACCGCCCCCCCCCCCCTCAGTATCACACTTTCCCTAATAGATTTCCAACAATTAGTACTAGAGATTAGTCTCTTAAAGAAGTCTAACCACTTGTGAGTCAAAGATCTTGAGATAGAGGTTTATAAATTGGGAAAGATCACAGAGAATCAGAAGATTGACATTCAGCTTGCATTACAACAACTTGAAGTAGCCAGAGGTGAACTAAAGAAATCTTTAAGTAGAAGAAGAGAAATAGAAATACAACAGAATGAAACTCAATATCAAGAAGAGGATACTACAGGACTATTTGATAGTGGCAACTCTACAGAATCCATAAAACAATTGCTAGGAAAAAACAACATACTGAATGAGGACATCAGAAATCTGAAGAGAGAACAAGAAATACAATTAGTAAGACTATGTGAAGTTGTTGAATAGAAAAAGAAAGCTAAAGAAGATAAGACAATAGCTAAAGAAGATAAAAGACAAATATTAATGAGACTTGATGAAAGGACAAGTGACATGTAAAGTATGACAAATAATCAACTGGACATGGTAAATCAACTGCTACTTTAATCAATAATTGGGTAGGAAAGATGTGGAAATCAAAAATCTGAGATCAGAAAATAGTCAACTGAGGAATGAACTAAAATCTGAAAAGGAGATTAATGAAAGAATGAACAAGCCTAATAAAGATATAAGATACTTTGAAGAAATGCTAAGGTCACCTAGAAGATCCAGTGATACATCTGTACTTGGACATGATGAGCATTTATCATCCACTGAGGAAGGAGAACCATCAAAGAGTGGAGAACAAAGGAATGCAAAGCCAAAGAACAAAAATCCTACATGCCATCATTGTGGAAAGCTAGGACATATAGCCAATATCTGCAGAAGAAAACATGGTAAGTTTGATCCTAAACCAAAGTTCAATGGATATTGTTTTAACTGTAAAAAGAATGGACATCAGACACATGAATGCAAGACAAAGGTTAGTAATCCACCTACCTCACCTAGATTTCAAAGATATTGTTTCAACTATCAAAAATACGGACATAGAGCACATGAGTGTAGATCCAAAGCTAAGTGGACATCCAATCAACAGACTAAGGCACCTAAGAAGGGTAATACATAAAATTGGGACTACAATACATGGTATAGTTGTCATTATTGTGGAAAATATGGTCACATTGGAGAAAACTATTTGAAGACACATTTCAGAGGTAAATCCAAGAGTTGGATGAATGGAAGTATGGTATGCTATAAATGCAAAAAGATTGGTCACTTAAAGAAAGACTGCAGAGAACATATACCGAGCAATGAACAAATAAATAATGAAGAAACTATTGAGTAGATGAGAGATCAGATGAACAAGTCATGGAAGAAGAAAGAGGAAGCAAGCAGTAGTGAATTTAGTGAACTTGAGGTCACCCAGTCTGATGGATCAGGTGATCACACTACTTCAAACTAAGCAAAGAAGGTATGTATGGAACTAAATCTTATAATATTATATTTCACATCTGTTCCTAACATTTGATAAGATAAGGTCTAGATATGCATAGATTAAGATGCATTAGGACATATTTGAGTGAAGATCTATATTGTATATTTCATGTCGAGCATCATTATTTTAGCCTATAGTGACCAAGTCACTAGTGTTTGTTGAGCTCCTATGATAACCGAGATATGATGTACACTGAGCTGTAACCAAATGTTTGTATCAGCCAAGCTTATGTTAATCGATTTGACATGATATTTCCTAGAAAGTTGTATCTCACCTAGAAAATATACAAATCATTAATGAAGCCCTAATCCGACCATTTGAAGTCTATAAAGCAGGAAGTTACTATTTATTTTCATTTCACTAGCGATTAGAGAACTTTTCAGAGTGATTCAAGAGTGATTAGCCAGAGTGATTTGTGCTAAGCGTGATTTGCAAAAATCTTCACAACATGCCGTTGGAAAATATCTTAGAACCACTTGTGCAAGGAATTTTACTGAGTTATTCATTTCAAGAATTAAACCCTTAAGTTTGAAGAAATGGCATCTTCATCATTAGTTCCAGTTAAGAAACAAGGGAAGGAATTTTTTAATGTTCAACTAGTAAGAAACGATGCATGCAAGCCATAGAAGTTCCAGGCCATTCTAGAGAGTAAGATTATGGGAGATTTAACTGGAGCCCTATCATCTATCCCTTAGAGGTTTTTGATGATCAATGACATTCGATCATGCTACATGTGTAAGATCAGGGAAATCAGAGATTATGAGCTTAGGGAAGCATATGATAAAATGTGTAGCAATGGGGTGTTGAAGCCAGAACACTAGAAGGTTGTTGAGTGAGGGTTAGTGCATGCTCTTGATTTTCTACAAAATTTTAAAGTTGAATGGATTAAGATCATACTAAGTCAAGTACATGACATGAAAATTTGGCCAAAGGATGGACCAGTCCAAATTACCAAAGAAATGATTTGTTAGGTAATTGGATACCCTAGACTCACTAGAAAGAAGACAATGAGATGTCAAAGTAAAGAGGAAATTCAAGAAAACATTCATGCAGTGTGGAACAAATGAGGAATAACTATTTCAACTATCATGAATCTAGAAATTAATTTTGTAGTGAGTGTGATAGCTCATAAGTTTTATTAGTCTAGTCAGTTGGACAGTGTCCCATGCATGGCAGTGGACCAAGCTTGGAAGATAGTAAAGAAGGATCATACATATGACCTTTCCGAGCTCCAACTAACACAACTTGCCAAGAACCTTACATCCAGCTAGAAAGAAAAGAATTCTATGTGTAAGTTTGGTTATTTACTTGTCTGTCTATTTTTCTACATATAGAAAAGTTTTCCTACTGTTGGAGGTGTAGAATGGGACAAGAATAGACCTATCACAATATAGATTAGTGATTTTATTGGTTAGATGGGTGAAAATTTTGAGCGTATAATAGACAGTTATTTTGTTGAATTCAAGAAGAAAATGAGGAAAAGAAGCAGGATCCCTATATCATTAGTGGATAACTACTACAATGATATATGTTTTCTAGTTGATACAGATTTCACATATGCACAAGCAGCCATACCGAGGGTATCATGTCTAATTCCATTACCTTATGAGGTAAATATAGATGAGACAACAATAGCAATCATAACCTTATTAGCTAAGGAAGTTGACAACAAGGCCACACATCTTGGAACATATGTGGAAGATAAGACTAAGATAACCATGGGATTAAAATATTCTACCATGGAGAGGAAAAGAAAGAAGACAGTGAAAAGAATAGAGAAAATGTTAGGAGGAGAAGAGGTAGATGCAACTCTTGTATTGACTCAGGAATTAGGAGAGGATAAGTCTAGTGAGTCAGAAGAAAGTGAAGAAGAAGAGAATGTGGTAGTTAAGAAAGGAAAGAAGGCATCAGTTGTTGAGCCTATCAAGAAGTAAGTACAGAAACCTAAGCCCATTTCCTCACTGGTACTTTAGCTGAGAACTAGAACAACTTCCACTATTATAGCTATCGAGCCACAAAAGAAGACCCCTGCATTAGGGAAAAGAAAACTAGTTCAGGCTAAGGGAGTGTTGAGCTAGATAAGGAAGAAACCAAGAAGAAATCTTATCTTGGAAAAGGATGATGAGGAAACTAATAGTGATGAGGAAGTAAAGAAGAAGGTTCCATCACAAAAGAGATCATTGACTGTGGATGAAATATTCCATAACAATAAGAGCATTGTTGGCCTAGCAGGCTTTAAGCAAATAAGATTTGAGAAACTGATTATTGAGGACAAGGAGAGAGTAGAACAAGCTATGCTTGAGATGATTTGTATATTCAAGATGACACCACTTCAGTTGGGGAACTTGATTCCTAATGAATTATACTAGAGGGTAGCTCAGAAATGGGAATATACCTTAATGACCGAGAAGCAAATTAGGGAGAGAACTCTTGCTCAAGTCATGCCTGACTTATCCCCTACATACATTCAAAAGTATATGGAGTAGTATAGGAATAGATTTATCCCCAAGCTCTGGGAATACTTCATCCTCCAACACAAGTTTAAAGATATTGTACAACAAAGTATAAGGTTATGGAAGATACTTTTTAGTCTTTTAGTTGATCCAATAAGAGTGCAAAATAGAGTGCATGCACATCCAAGGAAATAGAATTGGATAATAGGGAGGATGTCAGTGAACAATAAGTTCAAAATGAAGTAGAACAGAAGGCTAAAGAGAGAAAGGATGAGATAACTATTGTAGATATCACTAAGGACACTCTAGTGAAAACAAACATATTGACCAAGGAAGAAATTCAATAGCATATTCAAGCCGAGGCATCCAAGGATAAATCTATGTCGAGCATCAATCTGATATTATTACAAGTGCAAGATTATCCACAAATTGAGAGCACATCAAATATTGAGATTACCATAGCAAGCCCTCATATAGTCATAGTTGATCAGCTAGTATCCCAAAGTGCTAATGCCGAGGAACATGACAAGTTGAAAATCACACCAAAGCCTACATCTATCGAGGAGATAAGCAAAGAGAAAGCATAACAACCTGCATTAGTAGTAATGAATCCTCATGTGGAGGAGAAAGAAAAGGAAAATATAGAGAAAGAGAAAGAGCAAGACACTCAAGAGCCAAAGGAACAAGAGGCAATAAAAGCTCTTATACAGATGTCGAGTGGAACTACACCTAGGAAGAAGTCACAAAAGAAGAAGGAGAAATCTCCTGCCACACAGGTGACACTTGAAGAATTTATAGTGATTCCTAAGTGGGACACTGATAAATTTACCTACAAACAAATAAAAATATTGTAAGACCTACTGAAGAAGAAGAGAAAATAGGAAGAGATGAGAAGGGAATATCAGCAAAAGCAGGTACTTCATGAGATAAAAGGTATTTTCATAGATGCTTTTGACATGAATGATGTAAATTAATCTGAACCTATTCTAGAGAAACTTGTCCATATATTCAAGAAAGTGACTGATGATAACAGCAAAGCCAATGACAAGTTGTTACAGTGCTCAAAAAGGAAGTTCGAGACCAAAGTACTCAATAAGGTCTCTACAGACATTGCAGTGAAATAGGCAGAACTCTCTACCTTAGTAACAAATTTAGAAGAAGTTGTACAAAATGCACATTCTTTGTACAAGAAGTTATGTAATGTAGAATAATTTACAAAGGACAACCATGATCTGATAGACAACCTAGAGTTAGATCTAAAGTCTACAAGTCACTCACTGAGCATGGATGCAAGTTCCAACTCTATGCATTTTACCAGATTATTACATGCCCAAGGTAGATTAGTCAAGTTGGTGGCTAACGATGGTAAAATAAGGGCTAGACTACTCTCTATTCATATAATGTTAACACCTCATCTTGAGGTTATGTAAAGGGAGTTGGTCACGACAAAGGAATTAGTTCAGAAAGACTCATCTTTCTATTGTCGAGATCCTAGTTGAGCTAGATGTCGAGCTAGAAGTGATGTCTAAGGTTTTGAAGTCTGTAAGGTCCGATTAGGACAACACATTAGGGATGGTCATCCAAGTTCACAAACCCTTCCTGGACAAATATTTCAAGACCCCCACACCCCAAGAGCTTCAAGTGACAAAAATAAGGGGGAAATAACATGACATGACAAAATCATAAGGGGAAATAACATGAAATCAATATGAATATCAAATATCAAATATATGTCAGATATTAGAAAGTAGAAAGAAGATACAGACACAGTGGACAAATGGTATGACATACTAGTTTTGCAAATGTATATTTGATTGTATGTCAAATAAGGAGTCTTATGTATATATGTAAAAAAAAATTTGAAGACCGAATTAAGTCTTAGGGGGGAGTATTCTATAGAAGTTTTTTCTATTACTAAAGTACTCTTGTAAATGTAATGAAAATGTCATGACAAAGTGTTTTTTCCACTAATGTCAAAGGGGGAGATTGTAGATCCCTAATTTTTGTTGTCTATCGGTGTCTTACACTTAGTCATTTTCTAGGCAATGTTGGTTGGTCATCACTGCAACCGAGTCATCATGTATAGACCGAGTCATGTATATTGTACATTTATCGAGAAGTAATTACTATCGAGAAAGACAATGGTCACCGAGTACTTCAGTATTAACTGAGTTAGTTTATGCTGAGTTATGCAAAGATGTCAGTGTCGAGTAACAGGGTATGAAGAACATTAAGTACCAAGTGCTAGAGATATTAAATGACGAGCAAGCCAAATTTGACATACATGTTTGTTATGGCACAAAAACTTAGGTAAACCATTTTGGCCAACATTTATATTACATTTATTATTTGTTGAGGAAATCACAAAGTTGATCATACTTTTAGAATTGTAATCATTAATCCCTATGTAATTCATGGAACCAAACAGAATTAGGGAATGGTTAAGCGAAAAAAGTAGACAATCTAAATCGTAGATCTCAAATCTTGGAGATAATTAATTATTTATATAAGATGACATATGAACCCTAAAATGTATTATGAGAGGAGCATGAGTATGAAGGACATATCATACTTGCAGAGTAGAAAAGTGTTTTGAATATCAGAAATAGAGTTTAGTGACCAAGCAGAGCAGTGAAGGATATAACAAATACATATTTGATAGAGGAGATCAAATCTATAGTGTAAGGAGAAGATCTGTTATCAACATCATAGTGAAAACTAAAGGATCGGGTACTGAGACATTCTAATAGGTGAATTAGGGTAAATCTATTAACAGAGTGGTTTTAACAAACCTAGTAAATCTCTTAACTGATTGTTTACTAAGTTATAAGTTTTAAATCCATTTGCAAGGTAGATTGTATAAGTCTCAAAGCTCTTAACAGGGCAGACCCCTCATAGGGTAGATCATCTTTTATGGTCAAACTTGTAGCCCTAACAGGAAAACTTTAATACAGCAGTAGTAAATATTTGTGGGTGTCATCCCCACCCCAGTTTTACCTTTCAAGGGTTTCTAGGTAACAAAAATCATTGTGTTATGTTTCCATTTTCATGATGATTAGGATATTAGATCTGTTATAGTGTTAAGTTTGATGCTTATTCTATGCAAGTTAGTTTATGTCAAAATGTATGAATTGGTTGATATATGATTCACCCCCCCTCTCAGTATCACACTTTCCCTAATAGATTTCCAATAGTGGCCTCTTCCCAAGGGAAGAGAGGTCACAATCCATTAGGCTATGACCTCCTCCTTTGGGAAAGGGGACAGGTAAGGGCTTCGGCCCTACCCTCCCCTAATTTTTTTTTTGTTATTTTTAATTTTAATTTTTTTTTGTTTTGTAGATGTGATGAACCTAACCTGTCGAGAGAATGCATAGACAAGAAAATGTTAGCTTAAAACATTCATGTAACAAATATGTTGATATTTTGTAGCTTTAGTCAAATAAACACTATAAGTAAATACTAGTGAAGATATGTGTGTGTGTGTGTGTGTGTGTGTGTCTATGTCTATGTCTGTGTAGTCATAATTTTCATTATATTAATTACATATTAATTAATACACATGTCTCATGAAGGGACATGTCTCTTCTTAGCTCATTCTCAATATAAATGCAAGAGATTATTGCATTTGGAAAAAAATGTAATCAGATAGTGCAATTACATTTGCAATGATCCTAAAACTTTAACATGGTATCAGAGCCAAGTTGCGAATGTAAGAGAGTAGTTTGTTGATGGTGAATGTGTGACTGTCATAGAAAATATAGTCTCAGTATGAGGACCATTTCTCACAAATAAACCGTTGGATTTTGCTAAATTTTGGATATGTTGGTGATAAAAAAATTTAAAATAATCTCACCAGAGAGATTGGAGAGAAAATGTTAGATTCAAACGTTATGACCGACTGTGTATGGGTCTATGCAAAAAAAATGTAAAAGAGTGAGGTTCCTTATTTAAAAGCCTAACTACTTGAAGGGAGATTTGATCAAATTGAAGGTTTTTATAGTATATAGAACATTTGGATTTTCAAGACAAGTCATGTGAATAATTATAGTAATGTTCGAGAATGATGACATCATTATATGAATTTGCATGATATTTTTTATATGGGCTCACCTTACAGAATGAAATACTTGAAATTTATAAAAGATAAGTATTTCATGTTTTATTAATGCACATAATTTTTGAGTTTGTAATTCATGCTAGACTATTGGTTAGTAAAATATTGTATGCTTCTATCATTGGTATTTACGGTCGAGATAGTTTAGTGAGCTATTTGTAATCTCTCTCTGACATACCTTCAGGACAGAAAATGAGATAATTGTATTCAAGGGAGAAAGAACTTGATGCTTGAAAAAAAATTGATGATTGAGACTAGATTGAAAGGGAGTCTAATATTTAAAAAGAGGTCAATAAGTTGATAAACTTGAGCTTCAAAGGGAGTACATGGTTCAATCAGCTTGTGACAATCTTGATCATATTGATTCAGAGGGAGTTCACTATTGAAGGTGAAGCATTTATGAGGTAAGCTTGATATAATTGATTATTATACTAATGAATTATGAATGTTTTTAATGGGCCTATCTCTTGTGTAAATCATGAGGAAGTGATGACTTCCAAATGATTATTACTTTTATTTGTAAAATTTATTGTAAGGTGATGATCTTACAATAACTTGACCTTCTATTGTGATAGACATCTTGTGATGGTTGAAACCGATCATAATAGATAGAATTTATGGATAGAGTCATCTATTGAGGAAATACACATTAAATCTTGAGAAGCTTGTGGATGTAATCATCGATTGAGGCAATCCACTTGGGAACTTGTGGATAGAATCGCCAATAGAGGTAATCCACACTAAAGCTCGTGAGTTTGTGGATAGAATCACCGATGGAGGCAATCCCCACAAGAGCTTGTGGATAGAATCATTGATTGAGGCAATCCACCTAGAAACTTGTGGATAGAATCATCGAAAAAGGCAATCCAGACTAAAGCTCATGATTTTATGGATAGAATCTTCGATGGAGGAAATCCACACAAGATCTTGTAGATAGAATTGTCGATTGAGGCAATCCACCCGAGAAATTATGGATAGAATCACCGATAGAGGAAATCCACACTAAAGCTTGTGAGTTTGTGGATAGAATCACCGATGGAGGAAATCCACATGAGAGCTTATGGATAGAATCACTGATGGAGGCAATCCACCTAAGAGCTTGTGGATAGAATCACCGATGGAGGCAATCCACACAAGAGCTTGTGGATAGAATTGCCAATGGAGGCAATCCACCTGAGATCTTTTGGATAGAATCATCGATGGAGGAAATCCACACAAGAGCTTGTGGATATAATCACTGATGGAGGAAATCCACCTAAGAGTTTGTGGATAGAATCGTCGATGAAGGTAATTCACATGAGAGCTTGTGGATAGAATCATCAATAGAGGCAATCCACATCTTGAGACTATGTTCCTCTTGACTACATATTGAGTATGATGCCTTTATTGATTACATCATATGATTGATTTTGTTAAGTGTCTTAGGTGTTGACATTGGATTGATTTATCCTCCCTAGCTAAGAGGGAGTCATGATATTAATTATATATTAATGAATAGACATGTCTCATAAAGGGACATGTCTCTTCTTGGCTCATTCTCAATATAAATGCAAGAGATTTTTGTATTTGGAAAATACATACAATCAGATAGTGCTATTATGTTTGCAATGATCCTAAAACTTTAACAAATACAATAAGAAATTCAAACACACCACCTCTGATTGAGCCAAAACAGGAGCACCCAAGCCCCATTTGATTTTCTCATTTTTGGAGAATGTGGATATGCTTTCCAAACATAATGAGAGGATCCCCAATGCAATGCTAAGATGATTGAATCCTAAATACAAGCCAAAGAGATCCCAAAATGGCACAAAAACTAGTATGAGCAACTAGTTTTTCCCTTAGGATTCCAAGAGAGGCAAATGATGAAGATGAATTTTTAAGCTACAAATGATATGAAAGAGAGATAAGATTCATTCACCATTAAGCATGATATTGTGATTTAGATTGAAAGGAAAGATCAATGCATGAGGAAACTAAGATTCATTAACCATTAAGATTATTATATGTGAGCTAAGAATTGAAAGCAAGAACAAGGAAACTAATATGCTAAAAAATGCTATGAAATTCTAGAACTAAACTAACATGATAACAATGTATAAAATGAATTAGTGATTTTCTCATGGAGAGGCCTCTATTTATAGATTTTTGGAGGGAGGAAGAGGGCTTGGATGAGGTGGCACCAATGTGGCATCCACATAGGAACCACATAGGAGACACATGGGCTAGAGGAGAGAGCTATTTTGAAAGGTCAATTTGAGACAAGATGGATATTTAAGGTTTGAGTGGCTCAACATTTCTCACACATGTGTGAGTAACTTTGGGGAAGAGTGTGGGGGAAAAAGTTGTAAGAGGGAATTGGAGCATTTAAGAAAGTTTGGTGACTTCCTTGGGAAGAGTTTCTTACACATGTGAGTAACTCATTAACTCTAATGAGGTTAGGAATCACCTTTTAAGTAAGGTTAAGGGAGTGATTAGGTGGGAGAGTAGGTTTAGCAAGTGCGGTGATCGGTGTAGGCTAGGATTTAGGTGAGGATTTAGATTAATTTAAATTAGTTTTAGATTAATTCATGTTTAGAAGAATATTAGGATGTGGAGGGATTTAAATAAATAGAAATTTATTCAAAAAGGGATTTATGAGGGGATATGTATTAAAATAGGTTTAATACATTAGAGAGGGGAGTATTCAAATTAAATTTAAATACTTTAGGTAATGAACCCAACTTAATTAAATAATTATAATTAAATTGGTAGAGGAATATGAAAATAATAATTAATTATAACAACAATCTTCTATGGAGCAGGAGAGGGCAAGAGGAGGAGAAAGAGCGGGAGGAAGTTTTTTGAATTTGAGGCAAGGTGGGAAGCTGGAAGAACCTAGAAATGAAGTAGAATCTGAGCCAAGGACGGCTAGAAATGCTTTGAGATTAGTGTTAGATGAGGGAGAAAATGCTAGTGGGTCAAGCCTGGCCCAGCCCAGTAAGGACAATAGTCCTATCTTGGGACCAAAGGTGGAAAAGGTTAAAAATTCTAAGAAAGGAGAAGGGTCAATGAAACATCAAGAATATTCCTCACATGGTGGTGATTCAAACTGAGGTAAGCGAAAATGGTCAGGTCTTTTTAGTGTTAAACCTACTAGAAAATCTTCTTTCCCTAAGGTAGACATTGTCTCTGATCCGATTAAGGGAGATATTTGTATAAATATACCTGACCAAATCATGGACCATACTATTTCTATTATGGCATCTACCCTGATAGGAAATTTTATGGGTCCTCGACCAAATATAGATCTAGTGAGATCATTCACAAACCAGAAATGGAAACTCAAAGGACAGGTGGACATTGCGGCTATGCCTAAAGGTTTCTTCTCTTTTGAATTTTCCAATGGAGAAGATCTTTCTAAAGTGTCGTGTGAGGGCCCTTGGATGATGGGTAAATCCTCTTTATCTCTACAAAAATGGTTGACAAATCTAGATTATAATGATAGTTTTTTATCTCTGTGTCAGTCTGGGTTTGTCTGCCTTTGGAATATTGGCATGAGGACATACTGGTAGCAATAGTGGGGTCCTTTGGCAAACTACTTACTATAGACCCGATGACTGTTGCCCAAACTAGACAAGTGTTTGCTAGGATCTGTGTTAATATCCAGTAAGATACAGAACTACCTCGAGTAATAATGCTAAACTCAAAAGTGGGTAAGTGGACACAAGAAGTAGAATATGAATCTGTGTCATTTTCTTGTTTCACTTGTAAGAAGCTAGCTCATTAGGTGAAGCATTGCCCTCTGAAGCCTTCAAAAAATAAGAAAGAACAGGAGCCTAAAAGAGCTAAGAGATTGGAGTGGAGGAAAAAATAAGAGGATAAACTCCAAAAACCTCCTAAAGATCAGAACATCTACTCTAATCTTGCGGAGCAACCGGTACTTTCAGAACTAGATAAGAATGTTATAGGAGAACAAAAGGAGGTAGTAAACCAAGCAGAGATGGAGAAAACTAAGGATCTGATTAGCTCAAATAACAAAATAAAGGAGGTTCTTGTATCTTCAGTAGGAATAGACCCCAAGATGATTTCAAGAGTCAAAGATAGCCTGGACTCCATCCTAGAAAATGGATCCTAGATAGGACTATAGGGGTCAGATGATGATCTAAATGCTTTCTCTATAGAAGATCAGATCAGTAGTGGAGCATCTAATGCTAACCTTAATGACTCGAAGTAGGAAATGCCAAGAGGTAAGAATGAAGAATCTAAGTCTTTTGAAATAGAGAAAAATGATAACCCCTGGACTGAAGTCCATAATCATAAAAAAAATCATGGCATGAAAGGAAGTGGATCCTCACTGATGAGCCTCTAAAAGGCCATCTTTCTTAGTTATTTTTATCCTCTTTTTAAACAGTTATTTGCAAACAGACATGAATTTATAGTTTTCAAGCATATGAACTTATGGTTTTTATGTATATGTTTTATATGTGTATGTGTGTGTGTGTGTGAAAACATGAAATAGAAATGTGGATAATTTAAAGAGATGATATTTGCTTGAATTCATGTATAGGAATGGTATAATGTAGTATCTATACATGTTTATGAATGTTTCCTTGCCTAAGCTATGTTTTGGGTAGTCTTCCTCATGTAGCCATAGGACTTACAAGAGTGTTAATTGGAACTTTACACCTTTTTCCTAATATTGATGATAAAAATATATATGTATATGGGAGGTTGTGTGTGCATTGATTATTTTGCAGGTGTTTACCGCATACATTCAAGGACCGATATTATGGCACTGGAATAGTCAAAGCCAATTGAGAATTGCTAGATCTTCGCAAGTGGGGCAAGTCAATTACTATTTTCTGTTGCATGCAATGCATGGATTTAGCTCCCTCAACATGCTATATTCCTGGGAGATTTATTCATGATTAATGTTGTTTATGTTCTAAAACTTTATGAATCTATAATTGATCCTCATTTATGGAGTGATCTTAGATTTAGGAGGTAGTTTTAGTTTTCCTTCAAATAAACAACTATTGTAACTCTTTAGGAGTTAGTCAAATGAGTTGATTTTCATAACAGAACTATTGTGATACGATTTTTCAATCAAGTGTAATCTTTTTCCATGAATGAATAGAATGCACAGTTCAAGTTTATATCTTTTATCTTAATTGTAATTTTTGTTCACTCATCCAAGGGGGCCCACTTGGTGAGTGAATTATTCTGTTAGAGTAGAATTCATTTCCCTGTTCATTTCTAAGTAAGGTAGAACTATGCTACTCCTACAGCCACTGATAACATAATTGGTAGATTGTTCCTGCAGCATAGGCGGTTAGAGAAACTCCTATCTGTGATTACATGCTTTGTAGAGTAAATTCATTTAGTGGTTTTAGCATAGTTTTCCTAAAGCTCAAGCATTTGAATTCCATAGGATAGTCTTAAGATTAAGAGAGTTTGAAGCATATACTTTGTGAATGCCATTCCAAGTTTACATCCCTGGTCGATAATTAAATGAAACTGAATAATTCATTTAGAAACTATTTAGGATGTCTAATCCTAAAATAGGTAGTCCATTGTTGTGGGTTTCTGATACCATTATTTGGCCAAGCACCTGCCTCGAATTGAATCTCAACAAGACCAATTTCCTTTCTTGAGAAAAAATATCTCAAAAGTTTCTCTAGGATGCTCTGCTTCTAAATCAAGCATTAATAGCAGAAAAATTAAATAAGGTGGAGTCCAGACTAGAAATCAATAGCAAAAAGAGGACACAGGTACCCCTAAGAGAGATAGAGGAAGAATGTCTGAAAAATACCAAAGGGATTTGGAAGCTAAATAGAACATAGCGGATGGAAGACATCTTACCATCAACCAGGTATGTTCCCCAATCCTTAAATGAAGATCTTAACTTGGAATATCAAAGGTCTTAATGGACCTCATAAGCAAGATGTAGTTAGGAATTTAGTTAGAGATACTAAACCTGATATTCTTTTGATTCAAGAAACTAAGATGTTGAAAGATAAGGTAGCGAAGATTAACCTACTTAAAAAAGGGAAGAGTTATGGTAGTGATTTTGATGGTGCTTTAGGAGGTATGGTTATCTTCTGGAATACTAGTAGTTTTAATTACTACCTATTGAGAGAGGAGAATAATTTTCTTGTAGTTAAAGTTTGTAGCATTAAGGGTAACTTCTCGTGGACCCTGATCAATGTGTATTCTCCTAACACGAAGTCAGGTAGACTTAAACTTTGGAAAATGCTACATGACTTCAGGATTTCCAACCCTAATAAGAACAAGATGATTATGGGAGACTTCAATACCCCTCTAAAAGAAACAGATAAAAGAGGTGGGAACATAACTCAAGTGGAAAGTAGGGTTGATTTGATGGAATTCATTAGTAATGAAGGTTTGTTGGATGTTGATCTAGAAGGTATAAACTACACCTGGTCCAATAGAAGAGTGCGACTGATCTTATTTAGGTTAAGCTTGACAAGGTTCTTTTATCTCTGAAATTGTATGTGAAATTCTCTTGCTCCCTCTCTTCCCTTAACTGTATTGGGTCCGATCACTATCTAATCTCTTTTTCTACAAATTCTTTTAGTGGTAAAAGAAATGCACCCTTCAGATTTGAAAAGATGTGGCTTGCTCACCCAAACCTTAAAAATAGAATAAGGGAATGGTGGAATACTAAACTGGAAGGAAAATCCATGTTTCAAGTGGCTAAAAGAATGGCAAATGTAAAATCCAAAGTAAGACAATGGAATAAGGATGTTTATGGTGACATTTTCCAATCCAAAAGCAAGATTCAAATGGAATTAAAAGATATGCAAGATAAGATACAAAAAATAGGATTGAATGAGGAACTAAAAAAGGAGGAAAATCAAATCCTAGCGGATTACCATAACATTATCTCGAAATAAGAGACCTTTTGAAGACAGAGATCTAGGTCTCTATGGCTGAAAGCGGGAGACAAAAACACAAGATTTTTTCATCTTACTGCAATGAAGCATAAAGCCATGAATAGAATTAATTCCTTATCTACTATAAGGGGAATCATATCTAAAGAAGAGGAAATAAGGGAAGAAATGATGGGCTATTTTGCTTCTTTGCTTTCAAGGGAGCCTAATATGAATTAGGAGAATCAGAATACTTTGTTGCATTCCATTCCTAGAATTATGGAGTCTAAGGAGAATGACTTTCTCAAAGCTATCCCTAAGGAAGAAGAAATCAAAAGGATGATCTTCTCCTTTGAAGGAGAAAAATCTCCAGGACCGGATGGGTTCCAAATGTTCTTCTTTCAATCCTTCTGGAGTATCACTGGGAAAGATGTGTGTTGTGCTCTGAAAGATGTCTTTGGTTCTAAGTTTATCCTAAAAGAGTTAAACTCTAATTTTATAGCTCTCATTCCAAAAAGACCGGGAGCCAACTCTGCTGATAGCTTCAGGCCTATTAGCCTATGTAACTCTATGTATAAGATTATGTCAAAGGTCCTTATGTCCTGACTCTTAAAATTTCTCCCTAACCTTATTTCTCTGCAACAAAATGTCTTTGTCCCAAGGAGATAGATTTTGGACTCCATCATAGTTGTTCATGAGAATATTCATTCATTAGAAAAATCTAGGAAATAAGGTTTCTTGATGAAGTTGGACCTGTCAAAATCCTATGATAGAGTGGACTAGGAGTTGCTTTCTAATATTCTTCAGGCCTTTGGTTTTGATCCTGGAGTGTTCAAACTGATTAGACAACTGGTTACTATGGCCTCCTCCTATGTCATTGTGAATGGGGGCTCATCTCCCTTCTTTAGACCCTCTAGAGGATTAGGACAAGGAGACCCTATCTCTCCTATCCTCTTTGCTATTATGGCTGAAAGTATTGGGAAATTTATTAACAACATGGTGATTAATGGGAAGATTTCTGGCCTTCAACCTTCTTCTTCTGGTCTTAAGTGTTCTCATGAACAATTTGTAGATAACACAATTCTTATGGGGGGAATCCTTTGTTAAAGAAGCAAGGAATATGAAAAAGGCCCTCGATGTTTACTCAAATACCATAGGACAACTTATGAACTGGGAGAAAAGCTTTCTTTACTTTAGTAATACTCTAGAAGAAAGAAAGAATAAAATTTCCTCCATTTTAGGCTATAAGATAGGGATGCTTCGTACTCCTTACTTGGGTTTGCCTCTATGCCTGAAACCTAAAGCTTACTTCTGGAATGAAATTATTAATAGATTCCACCATAAAGTTGTTGGATGGAAAGGAGCTACTCTAAGTTAAGCTGGAAAAGTTCAATTGCTGAAAAGAACTCTTCAAAATCTTCTAGTTTATGCTTTTAGTCTATTTAAAATACCTTAAAAGTATGCTGACCTGATTGAAAAAATTCAAAAAAGATTCCTTTGGACAGGGATTGAGGAGAAAAAAAGACTCAGCCTAGTTTCCTGGGAGAAGGTTTGTAAACCTAAGAAATTTGGGAGGCTAGGCATTAGAAACATTACTAATACAAACAAAGCTCTCTTAGCAAAGCAATATTGGAGGATCTTCGAAGGAGAAAAATAATGGAACTCTATCATTAAAAGCAAATATCATCTTACTTCTTTAGAAGAAACGCTAAACTCTCAAGTGGACATCCAGGGATCCTATGTCTAGAATAGTATCAGCAAGGGCAAGAATCTGGTTAGAAAAGGTGTTACATGGAAGCTGGGAAATGGTAGGAAGATTCAATTTTGGAATGATAAATGGCTGATGGAAAAGTATCTAATTGACAACCAGGAATGGAAAACTGCAATGTAAGAGTGTAAAGAGACTATTGGGGAAATGGTGAATGACTATTGGATTAATGATGAATGGATAGATCTTGGATTGAAGAATGACAAATTTAAAGAGGTGAATAAACAACTTAACAATTGGTTTATCAGAGAAAATGTGACTGATGAAGTGATTTGGGGCCCTAAAAATAATGGAAAGTTTTTGGTAGCCTTAGCCTCGGCCCTCCTTATCTCTCAAGTTGATCATCCCCTCTTCTCTTAGGTATGGGACAAAGATCTCATCCGAAAAATTAATATGTTTTTTTGGTTGCTTGTTCAAAATAAAATCCTCACTATGGACAACCTCACTAGAAGAGGATTCCAAATTCCAAATAGATGCATCATGTGCTATGAAGAGGTTGAATCTTGTAATCACTTAATGATCTATTTCTCCTACTCTAGAGATGTGTGGGATTCTATTCTCATGACTATGCACCTAAATTGGGTTAAGCCTCTAAATTTCCAGGACTTTGTTTAGCAATGACAGTGTCCTTTTCATGACAAAAATGCTAAGGCTCTTTGGTATCTTGTTCTCCCTCACTTCACTTGGCAAATATGGAAGGAGAGGAACAACATAGTATTTAGAGAAAATATTGTGCCTTGTCACAAGGTTGCTAATTCTATGTGCAGAAGCCTTATGGAAAATTTTAGAAGCATTGGCAAGAAAGACTCCATCTTATGGAACTCCACCTTCAATAATGAGAATACTTTCTTCTAGGACAACCTAAATAGTAGGATAGACCCGAATCCTAAATATAATATTATGTGGACTGCTCCCCCTATGGGATGGCTAAAAGGGAACTTTGATGGCTCTGCAAAAGGTAACCCTGGAAGGGCTGGGGTGGGAGGCCTAATAAGAGATTGGGCTGGTAATTATCTAGGAGCTATAGCGGCACCGCTAGGAATTCAAACTAACCATGTTGTGGAAGTCAAGGTGGCGCTCTATGTGGTGAAGGTAGCAAAAGATATGGGATGCTTGAAGCTTTGGCTGGAAGGGGATTCCCTCAACATTATTAATTGTATTAAAGGTAAAAATTATTTCTCATGGACTATAGCTCACATAATTAAAAAAATTAAGATGATAATCCAAAAGTTTGAGGAAAGCCACATCACCCATCTACCGAGAAGGTAATAAGCCAGTGGACAGGCTGGAAAATGAGGGGGCCTAGAATGATGTCACAAAAACATGGATTGGAGAAGCAAATCTTACAACAGAGATTATAATTCTAATCACTTATGATAGAATTAACCATAAGGAGGGAAATACCATGCTAATTAATGATGACAAGGATGAAGCAATTATCGAGGAGTAGGAAATGAAAAATCACCTCAAGGCCATGGAAGACACGATGAATACCATGAAAACTAAGCTGGAAATGAATTTTTTGGATAAGGTAAATTATAATAACCCAAATGAGGATCTTACTGCTAAAATCAAAACTATGGTTGACAACAAGCTCAAAGACCTAACTGAAAAAATTAGTTATAATGGGTACATAATAAATGAGGTCCTCAAGCATAGCAATGAAGGCCTAAGTGCCATTGTCATGAACTTGGATATGTTGTACAAATATCTCAAAAAAATTCTATTGGAAAATACCACCATAACGATTGATGAAGATGCTTGGAATTATGGACTGGGAACTAGAACTAGGGGTCGCATCCAGAGGAAGGTTCCTGAAATGCAAAAGGAGCTGAAAGATTTAAAAGAAGTCATTCAAAAAATGGAGGACCTGCAGAAGAAGGCGGAGAAGACTATTAATAATAAGTAGTCTCTTCTAGTTGGTTTCTGGTAGATTGCTAGTAGTTGTGTTAGTATCTATTTTTTTGTCTTTGTTGTCTTGTCTTGAGTTGGGTAGGGTCCTTCTTTTCTCTTCTTAGTAGGCATTCTTTTTTTGTATAAGGTTGAAATGTTAAATCTTTCTGATATATTCTAAATGGTTTCAGGTTCCATTCAAAACCTACTTTTACCTTAATAAAAAATAATTAATTAATTAAAATTAATTATGATGTCATAGGAACTCTACATGTTAACCCTGGGGTAAGCATGAGAACTCTATAGGTTAACCATCTAGTTAGTGTCATACTTATCCTAGTTAAAAGGCTTAGTCATGCCAACACCTCATACACTCATGTGTCAAGTGACACTACATAAATTACAACCTATTCACAAATAGTTTGAATAAACATAATTCACATTTACTAAATTAAATACAATCATTCAGCAACACATTTATGAATAAAATACAAGATACTGAGGTTCTTGTCTCTGCACTAGACAAAACCTTTGTTTTACTGTTAAACATAGATTCACTCTTTATTCCCCATGTTTAGAACCATGGTCAATAACTTGCACACTCATTGCAAACATCAATAGTACAAGAAATCACCCTAATAACATAGCAAAGTAAATGATAAAATACATCAACTACCATATGCATTTTACTAATCCATTATAATATAATACCACATCTACATTTGATCTTAATATACATAAACATGAATTTCTAAATTATTTTGCATCATATTAACATCCCAATATATCCATTATTCTACATCATCAAAACATAATATATCCTAACCATAGGTGTCATCTATAACAACTATCATAAAGCATCAAATTAGAATACTAATCAACAAAATTAATGTACAGAATAAAAATAGTATAGAATTTATCAAATCCTCAAATAATAACATATGTCCATTAATTCTAATTATGTCAAAATCAAACATCAATTGTAAAGTCTGAAGTAGAAAATCAATGTTGCACTATGTCATGCTGGGGTAGGCCTCACATTTTCCTTCCAACAATTAACAAATTTTAAATTTATATTTCTAATAACCAAAATTGATAATACAAAGTCTTAAAATAAATAAAAAAGATGTGATAATACAAATCTTTCAAATTTGCATGAAATAATCATTTGTGTTTATGTAAAATAAAAAATCTCATGAAATATTAAAAAAAGTGCACAAAAAGAATTTTCAAAGTTGTGATGTTACCAAATAATGTGTTTCTTACTTATTTTACCTCTTATACAATTATTTTTATTACTTTACAAACTCGATTGCAATGTGAAAATACAAGCACATTTTGTAATGTGCTCATGTTATATACCATGTGTGTGTTACTTAATGTATGCTCACATTTTCTGCTCAGTTAAATTATAAAGGGATAGATAGATAAAGATAGATATTATTGTGTGTGTGTGTGTGTGTGTGTGTGTGTGAGAGAGAGAGAGAGAGAGAATCATTTATGTCTAGGGATTTGGGGTCATATTTAAGGAAATTATATAGGGTGGATATTTCACACCACAGTAGGAAAGATTCTATATTGAAGCACTATGCAAGTAGCACGAGCAACATTATCGAGGAGGCCTTCCCTGCTAGTGGAAGTCCATCCTCAATAGAAAAACATTTATTACAACTTTTTTCCCTGTCTCCCCTCTTTTATGGGGTCTAAAGCCTCACATGTTTCTATTTCAAAATCTATCTCGCAACAAACAACATGCGACAATGTTAGGGTTCGATCGTTCAAGGAAATAATGCAAGAATCTGAGGTGATTTCTATTCCTAATAGCATTGGATTCATCCATCAAAAATTGAAAGAAAAAAATGTCACTACAGAGGGATTCGATTCAGGTAAGGCTTCGGCTACAAATGTCTTCATGGTTAAACATAATTTTAAAATGGCCATGGTAATAGATGCTAAAAAGAATAGAGTAAGGAATTATGCAATTTTTTCCACACCACAAGAACTTACCAAGTTACCATCTCGGATTTTTTAAATGAATGGTTACACAATGTGTGAAGCAAATGTTTAGGGTTCCATTTTTCATACTTTAGGATGTTGTAGAAAGGGTTGTTTCTTGTTTTTCTTACAATCCCTGCTAATCCAATAGAGATTATTAAGAGGCAATTCTAGCGGATATGATCTTATAATTTTAGGGTGGTTTCATGGACATCTGAAGCTATACAAGAGGAATCCTCACCCTTTTATGTCCTAGGTAGCTCACAATTGGTAAAATTCTACCTTTTATAGGATTTAATCCCCCAAGCCCTCAAGCCTATTGGTAATTCTATTTGGCTTAATAAAACTAATAACTTATTACTACATACAAATGCAAGAGTTCTAGTATCTTTGAACCCTGGTGTGGATTTTCCAAAGGAAGTTTTATTTGATTTAGAGGATCATTTATATATGTTTTTTGTCACTTTTTTGGGAGGGATAAATGTTTGCTTCTTGTGCAAGAAAGAGGGTCATTTATGGTCTTCTTAACCTGTGCTAAAAAAGAAGATTTATAACCCTAGTACTAATGCCAAACCCTCTAATGGGTCAAATAATCCCCCTACCCCTGCTTCCCACAAAAATAGTAAACCTGACCCTAAGTCTTCTAAAGTTTTGTACAAAAAATTGGACCAGTTGTGTGAGTCATTTTCTAAAAAGAACCTCTTTGATTATTCTATCTTGTTGAATCCTCTCTCCAGCCTTCATAATCTCCTTGTGGTTTACTCTCTAGATTTTGGGCTTAATCCATCTCCTCCCCAACCTAAAAATAGAACACAAAATGCACAACAATTGGAATTTAAAAGAATTAGGAGGCTTTCATATCCAAAATTTAAAAGAAAATATTCTCCTAGAATTGGTAGCTCTATACCAATTCGATCTTCTGTGAAACACAATTCTTTTGAGAAGGGAGTCATTCCCTTCACCCCCAAGGGCTTAGATGGAGCTATGGATAGTGGAAAACCCAAGGAGGATGAATCTTCTGAGAGGGTCATGGGAAGGGTTGAGTTCTCAAAGGTTTATTTTGATGTAAATACATATACTAATGGATTAGAGGCCTTGCAAGAGGCCTATCAATTTGAAGATAGATTGTCTAATTATACACTTGTAGTTATTCCTTCCCCTCCCCTCCACCACCCCCCAAAAATCCTTGTCCTCCTTTGGAACTTGTCTCTATCACCCCCATCCATGTCTCCACCCAGGATATTGAGGTTGAAGGAAATATTCCTTCTCAAAAGGTTTTTGTAGATAATACATTGGAAGAAGGATAAATTTTAAACAAAGCTATTATACCTTGATCTGAGATTAAAAAGGATGATTATGTGTTTGTTTTTCAAGCCCAAAAGGAAAGAGGAGGGTGAGGACCAATAAGACAAAAAAAACTATGGAGCCCCCAGTAGGGAACATAGAGGGAGGCACTCAAAAGAAAAAAAAAGAGGTAGACCTCCTATTCCCTCTATGCAGTATAAGGAGCCTAAACACCCCAGAAAGAAACTTCCAAGTTTCTATAAGAGCTTCAAAGATCGAATAGAAAAAGATCCCTAAATCTTATCCATGGATATGACCTGTGCTTCTTGGAACATCAGGGGTTTAGAATCTCCTGACAGGAAATATATTGTGAAGAGATTCCTCATGATGAATGGAGACATTGATATATTGATGCTTCAAGAAGTTAAAGCCATAGGATTAAATTTGGATGTGAACCTTAATTGCATCTTGAAAGATGCTAAATCCTTCATCACTACTTATCCAAGGGGCAGAGGGGGAGATGTTATTTTAGTTGGTCCAAAATGGTCCAGACACATTTCAAAGTGGGGTTTTTGTCCTTGTTAGAGGCTGATTTGGATCACATTAGTTATTGATAATCATGAATTTGGCATTTGTAATATTTATGTTGCAAATGAGCATAACAACAAAATAGATCTTTGGAAGTGGATGTTCCAAATTGACAATACTCCTTGGATTCTAGGAGGTGACTTCAATATGAGTGAATCTCCTCAAGATAAATAAGGTGGTAACAAATTTGAATAGAGTGGCACTGAGAAGTTATTTTGGTTTAAAATGATTAAAAATAATAAACTTTTTTATCCTTTAGCTAGAAACAAAGGTGATCATAAGGGAATCTTGTGCACACTTGGACTAACTTATAATAGGGTAATAAGAGAATTTATTTTTAATTAGATAGATTTTATGTGAATAGAGAGGCATTCAGTTTTAGAAAGGATGATTTGGATGTTTGTGTAAAAGTCTCCCCATATACATTGTCAAACCAACAACCCTATCATAGCCAAGTTCTTATATTTGGATAAGAACAATTTTGAGAGTAGTGGAAAGGATGGATTTCCCCTAAATACTTCCCTCCTTAATGATGAGGATGTCATCACTACCATCAATATCTTTTAATGGTCTAACAAATTACCTTTGAGATACCAGACTGCAATAGAGAGCTGGGTTCAAAATGTTTCCAGTTGGAAAACTTTCTTCTAAGTAGTGGGAAAAAAGAATGAAAATGAAAAGAGAAGATTGGAATATGATCTTCAAGAGAATATTTTTAAAGATGAGGTAATCCTTCCTAGCTAACCTTGATGCTTTAGAATTCGTGACCCAATCTAGAGATTCCCTTAGAAGATTGCAAAATTTTAAGATCTAGGGGACTAAAACAAGAGAAAGACTTAATTGAGATTGCTCATGGTGATAAGGACTCTAGGATTTTATTTAGATACTCAAAACCAAGGAATCCAAATTTAGGATTGATAATATTTGGGATGAGGGGATTTAAATGAACTCCCAAGATGATATTGTTAAAGCCTTTTCTGGATACTATAAGAAGTTGTTCACTTCTAAAGATGTTGGTACTGATATGGAAACTGCTAGGAATAATATCAATAGCCTCACTCCCAACAAGGTAACCATAGGAGAGGTTGATATGCTAGATAAAGATATCTAAATTAATAAAATAAATAATACCATCTTAAGCATGAATAATGAAAATGCCCCTCGACCTGATGGGTTGCTAGTGGAATTTTATAAAAATAATATTGATTGGATAGGTGAAGAACTCCTACAAGTATATAATGAGGCTATTGATAGGAAATTTCTTGGGAATGACATTAATGTTGGTCTGATAAAGTTGATGCCCAAAGAGGGGAAAAAGACTTTGATTAAAAATTGGAGGCCAATTACTCTATTAAATGTCTCTTACAAAATTCTGGCTAAGATACTTACACTTAGGTTGGAAAATGTCCTTCCTCAAGTGATAAATGCCACCTAGATAGGATTTGATAAGTGTGGGTACATTCTTGAGAATATGATCACTTCTTGGGAAGATATGGATTAGGCTAGGGATTCTAAATAATAGGTATGTTTGCTACTCCTTGACTATGAAAAGGCCTATGATAAAAAATAGTGTAAATTCATAACTATGCTGCTAAGATGCTTGGGCTTCCCTAGTTTTTTATTCCAAATGGTTAACTCCCTCATGAATGGAGCTAATGAAACTATTTATTCAATGGATTGAGGTCTGGCCCTTTTGAGATATCCAGGTCTATAAGGCAAGGATTCCCTCTAGCCCCAACTCTTTTTGTACTAGTTGTTGATGCCTTATACTACATTCTCGAAGATAAGACTATCTCACCTAGTGTTAGGGACATTGAGATACCAAATGGTGATGAAATTTTGTATGTGCAGTTTTCTGAAGACATAATAATTACCTTTGATCTAGCTTAAGACAATGTATGTAGACTTATGAACAAGATGAATCTCTTCTATGTTGCATCAAGAAGTAAGGTTTCACTTCCTAAATCCATTTTGTTGGGATGGGAAGAGACGCCTCCATGTTGGTGAAACAAATATGAACTATCATGTGGAGGACCCAACCATATTCTAAAATACTTGGGCATTCTTTTTTTTGTCAATCCCAATCTTATTGAAATGTGGAATTGAATTAGGGAAAATATGATAAAAAAAACTCAATAAGTGGAATAATTGATACCTCACACTGGCAAGAAGATTCCAAGTCTATCAAAAGATCCTCTCATCCTACAATATTTACTATGGTTCATCCTAGTTGTTTAACCATTCTCAATTCAACTATATTCAGAAGAGATTTAGGGACTTCCTCTAGTCAGATGAAAAGGGTAATAGAAAGAGACATGCAGTAAATTGTAATTGGTGTTCAATGAGAAAAGAAAATGGGGGATTGGATCTTAAGGACCTCAAAACTCAAGGAATCTCACTTGAAATCAAATGGATTGCTAAGTCCACTATGAGAGATGAACCCTAGAAGGTTATTATCAGAAATAAAATTGCAAGAGCCATTCTAGCTAATACATCAGCATGGAAAGGACTCCACATTAATGTTCTTATGTCTAGGAATTTTTCTATAAAGGTATCAGGATCCAATGTTTTCAAAGCAATATAGAAAATTTTGGAGTGTGTAAGAAAATTTGTTACCAATAACAACTACATTGATGAAAATAATAAGGTGTGTGGGGAAAATTCTATTTGGTGGATTCTCAAAAGGGGAGAAAACCCATTGGCCCTCATTCAAGGGTGCTCTTATAAATAGTGGGCTAAAAAAGGTATTGTTCAGCTCAATGACATTATCAGAGATGTAAAAATTATAAGTTGGCAAGAGTTCATGAGTAAATATGACATCCCTCACTCTGAATGGAGGACTTATACCATGGTTAGAGAAGCTTGTACTATCCTATCCCTCACCAAAGGCTATAGTACCAATAATGAGAAAAATCCTGTATTGAAGTGGCCTGATAGAACCCCCCCTTCCATGTCCTAAAGATAATATCATTTATAAGCTCCTTATTGATAGTCATGCTATCTTTGAACCCCTTAAATCAAAATGGGATCTTAACCTTGAACCTAACCAATGGAGTAAGAGCTTTGCTAGCATATGGCACATGCCTATTGAATCTAAGACATCCTATTTCTTATGGCTCATTTTCTTACACAAGTTAGTTGTTAAGAATCTTGATGGTCAAATTAATATTTTTTCATTTTTCAGATGTATTGAATCTATCTCCCATATTTTATTTGATTGTCTATTCGCTGGGGAGGTTTAGGGGATATTTGGATTAACCTTGCACCATGATTTTAATTTTCTAAATGTGTTAACTAGTAAGTTCATGGGCTTAAACAAGTGTAGTAATATTTTTTGGTTTGTTCTTTCTATATAAATATTATGGTCTCTTTGGAAAATGAGAAATGAAGACATTTTCAAAGGTAGTACTCAAAACCTTACTGAGTCTCTTCAAAGGTTCATATATTTTAACATTTCCTCACAAGTTGTATATAACTTGAAATTTATTGAGAAGAAGGTTACAAAACCTCTAAGAGATGGGAAGGTTAAGAAGTCAAAGAAAGAACATGAAGGTGGAAACTCTTTAGTTCTAAAACAAACAAATGATATCCCATTCCAGAAGAGAATTGATCATGTAAAGAAGAAGCTTCATGAGTTGTTGGAAAAGAGAGTCTTGGAAAATGGTAAACCACTTCTTGTCACACCTATTATCGTTCATCCTCCAAATTCCATTCCATAGAAACCATGGGGAGTTGTTCTGGTCCAAAATGGAAAACTCATAGAATAAAATTATGGCCACCTTGGATGGACTACCTTGGTTTCCCGAAGTGGTAGGGATTTCTGAGTCAATAATAGTTTAATCTCTTTTTATTTTGATAAAATTTCTCTCATATCTATATGTAGCTAAAGAACATTATGTATGTATATTATTTTTATGAGACCCACCTTGTAGGTAATAGATAACTGATCTATCACCTTCTTGAATTGGATATTGTATATGTTGCTTTAATTATAATCAATAGAAAAAATGGTAGGCTATAATAAATAAGAATGAGAGAGAGATATAGAGAGGGGGGAGAGAGGTAGAGAGATAGAGATAGAGAGGAGATATTATTATGGTTAAGACTCTCTCTCTCTCTCTCCAATCAAATATTCATTCAATTTTTAAGCCTACCTTTTAAGACATAAAATGAGCTTGGATAGTCTTACATGTCATAGAAGAAATAATTTCCTTATCTCTTAGAGTATTAATATAAATAATAATAGAATAAATCAAGGATTCAACACAATCATGCCAAAAAATTAAGCTCTGCAGAATGTTAGTGAGTCATTTAAGAACAATAGTACCTATAAAAATTATTTTATTATCATGTAGGCCATGAATCAATTATAGAATTATATTGGAATGAAGTGTATTCTATAAGTTACCCAATATAAACCTAACTTCTTATACTAATTATTAAATGGGATATACAGGGATTTATCCATTTAATTTTTTGTGGTTACAAGCATGAATTTGGACTATAGATTAATGATGTGCATCTTTATTTAGATTTGAATATCATTTTATTGGCTTGAATACTTGTTAAGGTTTTTCCTAAATGCATTGAGTTTTGAAAAAGGATAGGGGGATATTTTAAAACTATCAAAATATATAGTTGAGGTGTCACTATAAAAAACTTGACATTTATATCTATCATATCAACTAGATCTACTACTATAGAGGAAGCATATGAATAAATTGACCTAAAATATTAATTATACCATACATCCATTTTTACAATTTTAAAACATACCAAGTCTCAACCTTTTGAGCCTTTTACAAAATGCATGGTATATTTTTAAAAAACAAATGTATTATGCATATATTTATTAAATTTTAATGTTGAGCATTACATATAAACACATTAATATGAAAGATAATCTCTCTCTCTCTCTCTCTCAAAAGTTTCTAAAGTTTCTAAGTCCAAGCCTTAACCAATGGATAAGGTTTATTTAAAGGAAAAAAACCATAAGCTATCATTTTCATCTTGAAAATTTTTAGCAAAAATGGTGGCTACTTAGATAGAACAACACTTTCATTGATGTAATTTCAATTGAGGAATTTTTGAATGGGGAACGAAGGCAAGAATCCTATGCACAGTTATGAGAATGGCAACATGTTGGAGATTCATGGTGGTCTATATGTTGGTGGTTCATGAGAAGGAACTTAGGATGGTGGACAGGATCCATAAAAGATTGAATATATTAAGCATAGTGTGAAGTCAGATGACGAGACCCATGAAATGTTAGGGTCCCAAAGGACCCAGGTGGAAATACTAGACAAGTTGTTGAACATCATCAATAGGAAGTTGTGGCAAGGAGTTTGGTTGGGTCCCTAAAACACAGTCTCAAGGAAGCTACAACATAGATTTTGAGGGCAGTAAGAAGACCTTGGACATCCCTTTTTGGGATAAAATCTAATGGTAAGTCAGTGTTCCCACAAGTCAACAATATTTATGATCTGGCTACATGTCATTTTTCTATATCCATTCCTAATCCATGATTGATCATAATATCTCCCTGATGGCCCTTTCCTTGGTTGGGAAGTGTATGGGTCTGAGACCTATTATTTACTTGGTTAGGGACTTTGCTAAGAAAAAATGGTGCTTGAAGGGGCAAGTGGAGATTTATGCCATGCCTAAAGGGTTTTCTTCCCTTTATTTCTCTTGCACGAAGGATGTTTCTGATGTTCTTTGTGGTGTACCTTGGGTGATTGGAAAGTCTTCCTTAGCTATTGTGAAATGGACTCTGAATATTGATCTTTCAAACACTATTTTTGAAGTTGTTCCTATTTGGGTGAGATTGCCTCACTTACCCCTTGAATAATGGTATGAATATGTTTTTAGCGATCTAGCAAGTTAATTTGGAGGACTTTTCTCTAAAGATTCCATGACTTCAATGAGAAAATGTTTGGTGTATGCCATAATTTGTGTTGCAATTACTCAACAAAGGGATTTACCTACTTTGACAGATATTTTATCTGAACTGGGTAAATGGGTTCAACCCATTAAATTTGAGTCTTTTTTATTTGTGTACTTCCAATGCAAAAATTTGGGTCATTGGGAAAAGAAATCTCCTTTATGACCTAATATACCAAAGAATTAGAAAGAAGTCCCTAAGAACTAGAAATAAGGCCTTAAAAAAAATTTATACAAGGAGAAGATTGTCAATTCAAACCAAAGGAGTGATGAAAACCAAGATAGGATGATGGATAACAACAATAAAGTGGATGATGAGATTAGCGATGACCCTCACAATAAAAAAAGGTGGAAAAAGGATAGTAAATGTAAAGATGTTGAGGAGAGTATTCAATGCATGAAAATTGATTTTTGTAAGGGGGAGGATCTTCATGGTAAGGAGATTAGTTTTCCCCTACCTCATGAAAAAGTGTCTCCACAATCTAAGGAGGAGGGCAGAAAGGTTTTGGATAAAATCAAGGTGGATGGACAAAACCATCATATAGATCAAAATTTAAATCCATAGAATGATGTGGTAGGTGTAGAGATGAATTTTTATAATGAGGGTTAGCCTGGTACCTTGGGCTTTGACTCCTTGAATCTTAATAAATAGACTTCTTTGGAAGAAGGAGACATTTTGGAGTATTAGAAAGAGATGGGTAAAGGATTCAATTCATTAAGGGTAGAGATTATGGAGAATATAAGGCTAGAAATTCTAGGAATGAATTTGGTCTGGACACGCCTGACCTTGTCAAGAATACATTCCAAGATTTTGAATCACCCTATTGCTAGTGGATTTCCCCATGCTCTTGTAGTCTCTAATTTGATCTCATTCAATATAGGTAATGTTGTGTAAAAAATGGACAAAGAGATCACTTCTGAGAAGTAAAACTAAAGGTATGAAGATATGGAGATTTAAGGGGAGGCCTCTTTCACGATAATGAAGATGAAGAAAGATAGAAAACCAATCCCAACGCTCGGCGTAGCCACAAGGAGAAAGACTAAGGTGGATTTGGGGAATCCTAAGACATTAGTTGGCAGCATATTGTCTAGATGGCACTAAGAATAGGAATGTATTTAGAATATTGTGGATGGTACACAAAAAACCATCATTAAAATTTATTCTCCTAGTTAAAAATGAAAATTATCTCTTGGAATATGAGGGGGCTTAATAGCCTCCATAAACAAGATATTATTCACAATTTTGTGAAGGACCATAAAATAAATATTATTCTTATACAAGAGACAAAGATGTCTAACAAAAAAGTAGAAAAGATTAATTTGATTAAGAATTGTGGGGTATTTGATAGTAGTTTAGATGGAGCTTCTAGAGGTACAACTATCTTCTATAATCTCAACTATATTCAAGGTGTGCTTCTTAGTGCTGATGTGAATTGTGTCTCTGTAAAATTTTATGATATTAGAGATTACTTTAGCTAGGTTTTGTCTAATATCTATGCCCCTAAAAAAAAATCTTCTAGAAGTAAGTTTTGGAAGAGATTGGAGAACTTACACCTAAATTTTCGTAATGATAAATAGATGATTATAGGATATTTTAATACCCCTCTCCAAGAGAATGATAAATTTGGGGGATCCTAGGTGTAGCTAGATAATAGACTAGATCTGCTCAATTTCATCAACAATCAAGGGTTGCATGACGTGGATCTTAAAGGTGTTAACTACACTTGGACCAATAAGTGGGTTAGTACTGAGTTGAGTTGAGTTTGGTTGTATAGAGCCTTGATCTCTAATAATTGGTTGGTTAATTTCTTTTATTTTCTTATTGCTTTGTCTTTATTTGGATCACACCACTTTCTAATTAAATTTGTTGCTGATGTTGTGTATGGAAAAAGAGATTTTCCCCTTTAGGTTTGAGAAGAAGTGTCTTTCCCACTCCAACTTAAGAGATATAATAGCTAGCTGGTGGAATATTTTTGTGTCTAGTACAACTCAGTTTAAGGTTGCTAAAAGATGATATTTTTTAAGGACAAAGTTAATTATTGGAATAAGGAGGTTTTTAGTGATATTTTTGCCTTGCAGACTGCAATTCAAAGTGAACTTAACTAAAGAAGATTATAGCTAAAGAGGAGGAATTTTGAAAGAAAAGATCTAGATATTTATGGCTTTCAGCTACAAATAAAAATACTAAATTTTTTCATATGGAAGCTCTCAAACATGAAATTGTTAACATGATTTCCTAGATCTCTGCTAATGGAATTGTTTGGAATAAGGAATAAGATATCAAGGGGGAGGCTATAAGGTTTTTTGGTAATTTGTTGACCATGGATTTTAATTTGGATGTTGAGGCCCAAAATTTTCTCCTTGAAGGGATTCCTAATATTCTGAATTAAGAGGATAACAAGTCTCTTATTTCTATCTCCTCAATTATGGAAGTTAGGGTTGTTGTGTTTTCTTTTGAGGTAAATAAAGCTATGGGTCTAGATGGTTTTCCTATGTTTTTTTCCAAGTATTCTAGGACATTGTGGCTAAGGATGTGGTGAATACAGTTAAAGAATTATTTGGAACTAGGAATTAACTTAGGGGAATTCTAATTTTATTGTCTTAGTCCCTAAATCCCCTAGTGCAGATATGATGTATGGCTTCTGCCCCATAAGCCTATATAAATCCATGTATAAAATTATTTCAAAGGTGTTGACTTTTAGGCTTTTGGTTCTATTACCAATTCTCATTTCTCCTCAACAAAATTGGTTTGTACCAGGTAGATATATTTTAGATTAAATTATCATTGTTCAAGAAAAAAATCACTCTCTTGAACACTCTAGAAATCAAGGTTTCTTGATGAAGCTTGATTTATCAAAGTCCTATGACTAGGTGGATTATAATTTTTTACTTAAAATTTTGAAAGCCTTCGGTTTTGGGAAGAGAATCATTTAGCTCATTTGGAAACTTATATCCACTTCATGTGTGGATGTTATTGTTAATGGTTCCCCCTCTCATTTTTTCAAGACTTTGAGAGCCTCAGACAAGGTGATCTCATCTCTCCTATACTCTTTACTTTAATGGTTGAGAATTTGGGAAGATATTTTTAAATATGGTCAGGGAAGCAAATTTGAAGGGCTTGAGACCTTCCTCATCTAACTTAGTTTATTCCCATCAATAATTTTTTGATGATACGATTGTCATGGGAAGCGCTACTCTTGGAGAAGTTAGAAAGATCAAAAATTCTTTACATCTGTATGGTAATGCCTCGGGATAGTTGATTAATTGGAGAAAAATCTCTTTGTACTTTATAAACACACCTGAGGAAAGACAAAGGAAAATTTCAAATATTCTTGGGTGTGAAGTTGGGAAGCTTCCTTTTGTTTACCTTGGTCTTCACCTTTGTTCTAATCCCACTAAGTTATTTTGGAACTCTCTAATTGATAGATTCAACAAGAATTTATTAGGGTGGAAAGGTACTCTTCTGAGCCAAGCTGGGAAAATAAAAATCTTAAAATCATCTCTTCAAAATTTGCCTTGGTATGCTCTCATCTCTTCAAAATTCTAGCCAAGTATGTAGATATTATTGAAAAAAATTAAAGACAATTTCTCTAGTCATGGGTGAAGCAGAGAAAGAGAATGACGCTACTTTCTTAGGATATAGTTTGTAAGCTAAAAAAGTTGGGAGGTCTAGGCATCAGAAGTATCCACATTTGTAATAATGCTCTTTTGGCCAAGAAAATATGGAAATATTTTGATGAGAAAAGATAGTGGAATTATATATGGTACAGTAGATATTTGTTTAATGTCACATCTTTAAATGATTTTTTCCATGCTAATGCTTTACCTAAAAGCTCCTCTATCTAGAATAATGTAATGAAAATCATAAATACTGCTATTATGCGTGCTAAATGGAAAGTTTGGAATGATATGAATATTTTTTGGGGGGAGGATATCTGGCTCTTTCAAGAACTACTCTATAATGTTCCTATCTTTACCCCTTTTTCTGAAGAGTGAAAGGCTAGATTCGATATTTTTATAGTAGACTGTTGGAAGATTCAGATTTGGGTTAACTTGGCACAAGTTGATGATGCTCTCATGTCTATTCAGTTCTTACTTTTCTCTTGTATTCTTCAATTGGGAGTTGATGATTTGTTAGTTTGGGGGTGGGAATTCTTCTAGACATTATTTTGTGGCTTTTGCTATCTCTTTGATGAATTATTCCCCTTTGGCTCCTCCTTTTTGGGCCAAGGAGTGGGTTAAATTTCTTATTTCTAAAATCAATATTTTCTTGTGGCACCTTCTGCAAGATAAGATTTTGACCATTGATAATCTATGTGAAAGAGGGAACCATACAAACCACCTCATGGAAGCCATACAAACCACCTCATGGAAGCCATGGGAGATTATCAAGTCCTTGATCTTTCTAGGAGGCTTAAGTGCAGAAAGGTTTGGTTATAAGGGGACTCTAATAACATAATTTGATGTCTCAAAGGGGAGAACAAAGTTTCATGGGCTATTGAAGGTTTAATAAATTACTCTTTAGACATAATTAAATTATTTGAAAAATGTCACATTTCCCATGTCTTTAGAGAAATTATTTTTGTTTCTGACTTCCTTGTTCGAGGTCACTACCAACTCAAAGCTTATGTGGCAAGGAGAGGAGGGTTTCCCAAATGATGTCAAAGTTCTAATATACGATAGAACTCATGGTAAAGAGTGGAATATTAACTCATCTTTCAATGATCATAAGGGATAACAAGGTTATTATGTTTATTTATGGTAAGTGTTTGATTGCTTGGGTAGCACTTGATGTCATCAGCAGCTCGCATTCTTTTTGGGTTCTTTTGAGCCTTATTTGGGTTGTTTGGCTTTGAGTTTTGGCCATCTCTCATTGCAACTCAAACTATTTGTTAGAAGATAAAATGGATGGAAATAAAAGAAGGGTGGAGTCTATTAACTATGAAGCCTTGAAGGCTAATTCTACTATTTGGCACAATTTGTAGAAGGGGGAAGTTACATAGTACTTGGAAAGACTACATGGGTGGGATCCAAGTATAACTAATCTCTTTGTGAAGGAGTGGAAGGAGGGTAAAATTAACCTCTTTGATAAGACTATTAGGGTGGATGAGAGTATGATTGCTAAGATTATGGGCCTTTCTATGGAGGGTGTGAAGTTCTATAGGGATAAGAAGTTCTTGGATGCATTTATTAAGAAATTCCCTAAGAATACCCAGGAGAAGAAGAAACTAGTTAAGGTTAACAAGAGTTGCTACAAGCCAAAGAAGATCAAATTAGTTTGGAGGGAAGTTCTCAAAGAAGTTATGAAATATTTTTCTTTAGATGGATGCTTCACTAGGGTTTACGACTACCATTTTATGTTGTTAAACCACTTTAGGTATAATGTGGAGGTCTTATTTCCCTTATATTTACTATCTTCTTTGAATTCTAGTATCTTGGATCACATAGATAGCCCTAGAAAAAATGTGGTCCTCCATGAAGGCCTTATCTTGCTTATTTTTAACATTTCAAAGATAATTCTATAGAACCCCAACCCCTTTCTATTTAGAAGTTTGAGGATGATAGGGAGGGTAGTGACAATTCTAAAGATGAACATTGACATACATATGTAGAGGATGATGTTAGGGATACCCCTCCCCCAAAGAAACCTAAGATGGTGGGTAGGTCCTCTGTCCTGGTTGAAGGAAAAGGTAAGGGGAAGGTTCCAACTCTCTCCCCAATCTCTATAAGAAAAAATATGGGTAAGCCTAATCTATCTTGGAAATTTCTAGGTAGGGCTCAGTGGATTTATTTTTCCTGATTAGATGGGAATTCAATGAAATAAAAAGTCTCAATCTTAAATAAAGGGCTCTTAATAGTAAACTAGAGGAGATTCAGTCCACAAGGGTTGTTAAGAATAATGTTTAGAATGCTACTGTTAAGGATATATGGATAGAGGTTGAAAATAATTCCCTTACTTATTGCCTTTCCAAAATTGATAAAACCATGGAAAAATTAAAGAAAGAATTTGACTCCAAAGCTGGGGAACTCGAAGGTAAAATGCATAAGTGGGAGGCAATACTACACAATATCATGGAACAAAGCTATAAAGTACTTAATTCCTTAGATAAGAACATTAAATTTATGGTGGCTAAGTTAGAGAAGATGCACTAGGATAAGGCCATTGTTGACCTGGATCAAGAGAAGGAGATGGGACAAGATGCTTCTACTGGCCCCAACAAGCATACTTTTGCTAATGTCAAGAAGGTTGTGAAGCTTCCTTAGCATATCATTGAGATAAAGAAGGTTGCTGACAACATGAACTAGATGGAGATGGAGGCAATAAAGTTGCTAAAGAATCCTGGCTTAGTTATGTTCTAGTTGTTGGTTATGTGTTTTCTTTTTGCTAGTGTTTTGTTGGTTTCTTGTTTTGTATTGGCTCTTTGTTGTTGTTCTCTTTGTTATTTTGGCCAGCTTCTATTTTCTAAACTTTAGATCTTGTCTTGTCCTATCTATGCTTTAATGCTTTATCTTTTGTAGTCTTTTTGTAAAGGGCTTTCGGTTCCTTCAAAACCTATTTTTGCCTTAATAAAAAACACTTTCATTGATGAATGTAGCAACAATAAAGCTAATTCAAAGCATAGGAGTGAATATTTCATAAAGAGAACAACATACACAAGAATGAGCAACAGTTTCCTCAAGAACCTAACACCAAATAAATCTATGCAAGTAAAAATTTGTGATGAGTTGTTAATAGATACAATAAGAAGAAGAACACTTCACAATAAAGAGCAACAATTTTCCAATGAAGGGCGACAAAATTCTAGGTTTCATTGATCAATGTTTGTAGAACTCAAAGTTCAACAAGGTTGTAATAACACCAAACCATGATATAAATAGTAAGGTTTTATAAAATCAAGGCATTAATGGTTAAGATGAATAAGAGTGATATACAATGATAAGGACTATCCAAGAATAGAGAAAAGAAGAAATCATTCTCATGATGAACAAAGTCCATAGTAATGCTTCAGTCATACCTAAAAAAGTAGGAATAGGTTTTTCATTATTTTTTGACAAAGATTAGAAAATAATAAAATAAAAAAACCCAATAAATGTCATGCAAAAATAGTTCATAGTTTTTGAGAAATCTTCACTAGTCTGAAAGGTTCCAAATCAAGAAGATGGAGACAAAATACAATCAATTTCTAATCTATCAAAAAAAATATCAAGAATGTGAAAATATCTCGAGGACAATAATGAAGAATACATCTTCTCTAGCATGAGGTTGCATCAATCCAAGTTAATGGTTAAAGAGTAGATCACAATGGTAATGAAACATTGTGATGCATCCATGGTAGTATAACAATGACTTTCAAGGGAAATTTCTATTACAATGATAGTGAAATGAAGGTGAAACAAAGAACAAAATGAAGAATGACATTCAAATCAATGAAATCAATCACAAAGTTAGACTCATCTAGACAATGATAATATAAGATTATGAGAAGAGAATGAAGAATAGTAAAGGGTATAAAAACTAGTTAAATTCTAAATTCACTCACAAGTCCTTCTCATATGCTATTAATCCAAGGATTATGCAATCAATTATAGGCCTTAAAAGATGGAGTTTTAGAGGAGAATACAATAGTTCAAGCTTATTTAAAGACCCCACATTGATTAAGATTGATTCAAAGAGGATTTTGAGGCCTCAAAATACATTTTTCTTTTAGTTTAGACCCTTAATTTTGGTGCTTTTCTCCTTTGCTTGACCCCATGAACAAGATCCACCTTTTAATGGCCATGATAGTAGTTAGAGGATAGTTGGAGCAACCAACTCAACATGCAAGTTCCTGACTTTTTGGATGATGAGAAGTGAGTCAATAATACACATGGAGTTTTTAGCCAGCCAAATAGGGACAACCTACAAGGGCATTTTCTATTCTAATTTTTCATCAAAAAGGGGGATACATAGCATGAGCTCTCTCTAATTTTGGGAGGTTCTTCTATGATTCTCATGAATTTAGCAAAGTTACACATTGCAACTTATTGTCTATATGAAAATTAGAGTTGTAACAAGTTTGTAAAAGAGGTTTCTTCTGAAAGTTAATAAAGATCTTGTTGTTCCCGCTCATTACCTTATCTTATATTTTGTTTGTGTGTTCATTTAAATACATTGTGATTTAATTTGAATCCTTTTATTTTTACACATTTGCACAATATTTTGGTAAGTATCTTTTGATTAGATCAAGTTATATGATGTGTTAAATTTTAATTTCAGTTAGTATTATTGTATAATTCAATTCATCTTTCATGAAAACTAAAGGGATATGCATTCATATGAAAGTATTATGGTTATCTTAGGTGTTAATGAGCTATGAATGAAACCACTTTCTTTGTTGAATCAGTTGTAATAAGCTAGTAGGCATTTCAAAATAATATTGGTGAATCACCTCCTATTAGTTGTAGGTTTCATTTCAAGAATTTATTTCCCTTTTCCTAGAAAGTAGTAGTTTAGGCGAGTATAAAAAGTAATTTATCCTTCTCTAGAGTTTCATCTACATTACAGGTTACCCACAATCAATACGTTTTCCCATGTTTCATCAATAAGTTGATTTTGTGCTCAGCTAGGATGCAGTACTTAGTGATAACAGTTTTTGACATGCCCGATGGGACTATTTGGACTATTTAGTCCAAGATTTTCCACTCATTTCTATTTTTCATGTGTAAATCAATTATTTCATCCTTTGCAGGCAAGATCCATACACACTTGGTGGCTCTACAAAGAATATCCTCTAGTTTCAAAGAGATAAGTGTTGGTATGTTTTTTTAAAAAAATCTATTGTAATATCTAGCTCTTTGAATGAATAAAGATTTCAAGTTTTCATTGACAAAATGCATATCTACCACCATATTATGAAAATATTATCCATAAGGCTCATTATCAACCATATCCAAGCAACCATAATATTGGTTTTGGTCCAAGTAGCCTTGTTACAATAATAAACCAGGATATTCAATATACTTATCTCCCACCCACCCCTACTCAACCTTCTTTAAATCCTACCCATGCTTATAATCAGCCCAACGAAGGCTATTTTTTGTTCAAATTAGCAGTATTTCCTTTCTTATCAACCGAAAAATGTTGATGATTTTGGAATGAATGAGAACAAAAGTATGTTGCAATACTTCAACAAGTGGATGCATGAGATCAAGAGACAACAATATTTTGAGTTGCAACATGAAGAATGGGCTTACTAGGCCTATCTTCATGAACATGATTTGGAGGATCAAAAGAGGTAGTACAAAGAATATCTTGCAAGGGGATATAGAAGAAAAATATGAGAATATGGAGGTTTTTCTTGCTCAAGTTTTAAAAAATTAGACTTAATCAACTCCTTCGATTCCTAACTTTAAATAAATGGATCAACCTATGAAATAAGAGGTTTGTGAGGTCAAAATTCCAAGCTTTATATGAGGTGAGTCACTTAAATCTCCCAAGTGTTAAATTCCAAGTTTTAGGAACCCTCCATTTCAAGAAAATCCTTTTGAGGAACCTATTCAAGAAGCCCACCCAACTATTACTTTTGCAAATCTATTTTTTGGAAAAGACATTCCAATGTTCAACACATTGAGCTTCATATCAAATGAGCCTCCATTTGAAGAAGAAGATGAAAAATTAGAATGGTTGTTGTGAAATAATGGTTATAATAAGTTGGAATAGCAATGGTGTGAACATGAAATAAGGGTTGAATGTGAGGCTCTTACTGATTTTTTTAGTAAGTTACTTGAGTATGTTGAATAAGATAATGAGATAGTGATTAGTTCATTTACTGAGATTCTTGATTTTTTTTATAATAATAAAGAGATTACCTATGCTAAAATCAATGAAAAGTTTGGAGCAACACTTATATACAATGGAACTTGGTGACAAGTCACATTTTAAATTAGAAAATGATGATACTTTTCTATAATAAGTTGCTATTCAAGTTGAAGAAATGGACAATCAGAACTTATGCTTAATAAAGATTCCTCAAATATTACAAATAGCTTCAACAAAGGTAAAATAGTCCTATTATGCAAAAAAGTGAAGAATATTTGGATGACGATTCTTTTTGAGAGGAAATTTATGATAAGCAAGAGAAATATGTACAAGAAGCCATGTTTACACTTGAACTACATGAGTTAATTCATTTGTATCAACAAGATGAGGTTGAAGAAATTATTCATCAACTTGTTACTAGCAAGAAGAGCTAAAGTTTCATTCATAAAAGGGGCTTTCCTATAAGGTATGTATCTAGGATAGAGGTAAACAAAGCATTAGAGATCAATATTGCACCCAAGCTTGAAGGACACCAATCTCATGTCACCTATGCACATACGAGAGGTGGTGTTATACATTCTTTTCATTTTGGAGCAATATTGCAATATTTTGTGAAACATATCTATGTCCTCCATCTCTTTTTCATTGTCCTCAAGTATGAAAAGCTTTATAAGTTGACAAGAAAAGGAAACTACTTTATAGAATAAGTGAATGGTTTTATTTGAACAAGTGGCATTCTTGGTTAGATAGGGTAGGGTAGGTTTTAATTCAATTGTTTTTTTATTCCATTCCTCCAAGTGTTATTGCACATGTTTTAGTTTAGTTAGTCTTGTTAGTTTTTAGTTTTAGTAGATTAGTAATTGTTATTCAATGCTTCTAACAAATATGTCAAGGTTTGATCTAAGTTTTTTCCCAGCCATTTTTTGATCCTATACCCAATGGATGCTTAAGGCTACTAGTCCAACATGTTTAGTAGGAAAACACCCATAAGAGGTTGCCAAGATGTTATCCAATTTAACTATTTGGTATAAATTGCATGAAAAGTTTACTTTCAATCTTGGGTCAAATTTTATAGGCTTTGTAAAGGTTTGCATTTTTTAGACGAGCTTCGTATTCTTTGAAACCTCTAAGTACATTTAAATTTATAAAAAAACCTTTGTAATTTTTCATAGTCTTTAAAATGCCAAATGTTCTTTTGAGAGTTCATTGAAATAAAGGTCAAAGAGAAAATCATGTTTTTTTTTATGGAGGGAGTTTTAAGTTTTTTGAAACTCATTAAATTTTCTAAATCCAAGCCTTAACCCATGGTCAAGGTTTATTTAAAGGATAAAAACCCTAATATATCTTTTTCAACTTGAAAACTTTCAGCAAAAGTGATGGCTACTTAGATAGAACAACCATTTTATTGATGAATGTAGCAGTAATAAAGTGGATTCGAAGTAGAGGAGTGAATCTTTCATCAAGAAATCAACATACATAAGAATGGATAGTAGTTTACCCTCAAGAACAAAACACCAAATAAGTCCATGAAAGTGTGGATTTGTGATGAATAATAATATATCAAATAAGAAGAACAACACTTTACAATAAACAACAACAATTTCCCAATGAAGGGCAAAAATATGCTAGGCTTCATTGATCAATGTTTGTAGTAGTCAAAGTTCAACAAGGTTGCAATGACACCAAACTGTGATACAAATAGTAAGATTGTAGAAAATCAAGGCAGTAATGGTCAAGAAGAATAAGAGTAATATAGAGTGACGGGGACTATCCAAGAATGGAGCAAAGAAGCAATCTTTCTCACGATGAAAAACATCCATAGTCATGTTCTTGTCATATCTAGATATAAATATAGGTTTAAATTTTTTTAACATAGATTAGAAAAACATAAATAAAAAACCCAATAAATTTTATGCAAACCCAATTCGTAGTTTTTTAGAAATCTTCACCAGCCCAAAAGGTTCCAAATCAAGAAGATGAAGATAAAATACAACCAATTTCTAATTTGCAAAAGCAATATAAAGAATGTGAAAATATGTTAAGGACAACAATGAAGAATGCATCTTCTCTAGCATGAGGTTGCAACAATCTAGTTTAATGGTCAAAGAGAAGATCACAATAGTAATAAAATATTATGATGCATCCATGGTAGTAGAGCAGTCACTTCTAAGGGAAGTTACTACTACAGTTATAGTGAAATGAAGGTGCAACCAAGAACAAAATGAACAATGACATTCAAATCACTAAAATCAATCACAAATTTTGAATCAGTTAGATAGTGAGAATATAAGATTATGAGCAGAGAATGAAGAATAGTAAAGGGCATGAAGACTAGTTAAATTATAAATTCACTCACAAGTCCTCATATGCTATTAATTAAATAATTACATAGTCAGTTCCATGCCTTAAAAGATGGATTTTTGAAATAGAATACAATAGTTCAATATTAGTTAAATAACCCACATGGATCATGCATGACTCATAGAGGATTTTGAGACCTAAAAATAAACGTTCTTTTAATTTGGACCCTTAATTTTGGGGATTTTCTCCTTTGATCGACCCCATGAACAAGATCTATATTTTAAGGGCTAAGCTAGTAGTTAAAGGACACTTAGAGTATCCAAATCAACATACAAGTGCCTAACTTTGTGGATGATGAGAAATGAGTCAACAATACATATGGAGATTTCAACTAGCCAAATAAGGACAACATGCAATGACCTTTTCTATTCTGATTTTTCTTGAAAAGGGGGATACACAGAATGAAATCTCTCTAATTTTGGGAGGTTCTTCTTTGATTCTCATGTATTTACTAGAGTTACATATTGTAACTCATTTTTTGTATGCAAATCAACATTGTAACAAGTTTATAGAAGAGATTTCTTCTGAAAACCAATAAAGATCTTATTGCTCCTACTTATTACCTTGTCTCATATTGTGTTTGTATGTTCATTTTGAAATAAATTTTGATTTACTTTGACTCCTTTGATTTCTACACATCTAAACAGTATTTTGGCAAGTAGCTTTTGCTTAGATCAAGTTATATGTTGTGTCAACATTCCATTTTAGTTAGTATTATTGTATGATTCAATTCATCTTTCTTGAAAAATAAATGGATAGGCCTTCATATGAAATGATTATGGTCATCTTAGGTGTTAATGAGTTTTTAATGAAGCCACCTTCCTCATTGAATCAATTGTAATCATCGAGTAGTCATTTCAAAATAATATTTGAGAATCACCTCCAATTAGTTGTAGGTTTCATTTCAAGAATCTCTTTCTCTTTTCTTGTCAAGTAGGAGTTTAGGTGAGTACCAAAAGGAATATAACCTTCTCTAGAGGTTCATCTCCATTATAGGTTACCCACAACCTAGAGGTGTTCCCATGTTTCACCAGTAAGCTGAGTTTGTGCTTGGCTAGGGTGTAGGAGTTGGTGATAACACTTACCATGCATCCTATGTTATAGAAGAATAAAAAAATAGAATTAAAGCTTATGAAAGATGGATTCTCAATACATAGCCAATTTTTTGCCAAGAAGTTAGAAAAAATATAAAATATTGCATTCACAATTACTTGGGGTACCCATGTTTATGTGAGAATGTAATTTGAACACAAAGAAACAAGACCAAATTTCCAAAAATATATGGCTCAGAAATACAAGATCAATTTTCTAAAGAGCCATTAATATTGCATCCATAGGCCTCATCAATGGAATCATGGTCATTTATCAAGATACCACTACAATCTACTCCAAAAATAGAAAAGATCTCGACAAAAACATGAAGTGGATATTCAAAAGCTGACTTGAAGACATAATTCACTCAAACTCCCAAAAATGAAAATTGGAATATAAGAATGCATAATACAGGGGCATATTATGTCTCGTGATATATTAAAGATAGATTAATAAAGAGTAAAAAAAATTACCCCTATTAGAAGGCCTAAAACAATTAAGGGAATGCACTTATTTAGGAAAATTACTTCCAAGAGGAGGTCCATACCAAATTTTATTGAGAAGACTAAAGTGATCTCCTAGATGTAAAAGAAGGGATAATGGATTACATGATGTGATGAACCAATTGAGGCATTTGTAGAGATAAAGGAAATCATTAAAAAACACAAATTTTGGTAAGTTTGGGGTTCCAAAAGATTCCAACTCTTCCCATTTTACTCTCTTTGTACTATTGCTAATATGGTATTCAAAAAGAATAAGGAAGGGTATGAGCAATCCATTGGATTTTTTAGTAAGTCACTGCAAGGTGCATAATTTAATTATTCAATAATGGAAAATTTGTTTATAAATTCCCTTATTAAAGTTACCAAGAAATATAATCCATATGTAATGGGGGTAAAAACAATTTCTTGTTTCACATACGGAATACAAAGTTACTTTAATTTAACCTTTATTCAACTATAAACAAAAAAGGGCAAACGGATTTGGTAGCGGTGAAAAGAAGAAGAGATGAATAGGTATTTCATCACAAATAAGATCTCTAATGGAAAAAGGGCTAAAAATTTGCAAGAAAACTTCTGGAGAAATTGGTTCTATTGAGTAGGAGGGAAGAGGAACTAAGGGCCTCTAAAATATGGGTAATCCAATCACTTCAAAAATTCCTAATTGTGCTTATAGCACCAATCATTTAGCATTGGGTTAGAGTTACCCTAATCCTCCCTCCTTTCCTTTTTAGTCAAATCAAAAGGCTCAATAATAATCCTCAATCAATAATAGGTTCCATCCCCTACAAAAGAATGTGGGGATTTCATAAAACTAACCTCTTTTAATGAGACTCATAATTGTTAATATGATTTAGAACAACAAAGAGGGGGGGGGGGTGAATCAGTTGTTCACAAGTCCAGATGTATAAAAAAAACTTTTAAACTCTTCAACAAATCAGATCTAATAACCAACACCTACTCGGTCATTACTGATTGCATAACAAAAACATATAACAGTGCAATCCACTTATCCAATAGCATTTAACTTGTAAAACATAGAAATGTTCAAACCAAAACATTCACACAAGTATCAACACCAGGATTTATAATGGAAACCCAATTTGGGAAAAACCACTTTGTAACATGTTACTATTATGTTCACTCTTCTGAAGTGAGCTCGGTGAAAAGCCAACCCTGTCAAAAGTTACAAACACACTGTCAGGTGTGACCCAGTTAAAGGATAACCACTCTGTTAAAAGTGCACCTTGTTATAGGACTTACATACACTCCATTAGAATGCAACCTTGTTCAAAGGATTTATACATATGATTATTAGGTCAACCTCTGTTAAAAGGATTTTGACTGTTACAATGGTTAAAAAGTAGCAGTAATATTGATATGAGAAACATACAACTCACTTTGCAAATATCAGATCTAATTTCGTACACATATGTTGGCTTAATAACTGTGAACCTTTTCCATCTTCATCACTAATCTACTCAGAACCATTCAAGTGATCACAACACTTCTCCTTCAGCCTTTTCTGCTTATATAGTCAATAACAATACTTCCAGCATTCACTTCTTTTCCTCTTCTCATTCAACCTCTCGCTTAGGTTTCCTTAATACTACCTCTTTTAGGTCAATACACCTTTTTGCCGCTTAATCTCCTTTGTAGATCTTAGGGTTAGGTCAGATTCATTGAATCTGTCCTACATTATGTTCTTCAGCTTATCTTTGAAATATATGGAATCTCTTAAAGATTTACAATAAAACATTTTACAGTGCATTAAATGCTTTTATACAATCAAGAAATAAAGTCAACACGTTTTACATAATTCAAGAATTCAACGATGTCGGCTGGAAATCTAAATTCTTCAACAAATGCAAAATACTAACGCTCAGTCAATACTATGTCTAACTTCTCGGGCTTCTCTAGAAAGCTCGGTCACCACATAAACTGCTCCCTTGGCTAACACTATCTTCCTCGACAATTAACTGGTGTTCGATCAACACTATTGTTACTCGGCATTCACTAGCTTGGTCGACACAAACAACACTCGGCTTAAACTAGATTTCTTCTTTCATGCTTGGTTAAGCCTACCAGTTTAGTCTTCATTCTTACTAAGATAAACAATACATTGTCTTATCATTGTGCCACATAATCAAGTACTCATTGAAGTATCAAGATAACTCAACCTTTCCTTAGGTGTTGTTGTTACCAACCTTGCCTATCCCCTTAGAAACACTCAAATAGATATAGTACTTTCTTAAATAGCAATAGTCTTACCAATTAAGGTTTGACATCAATGACAATACAACAATTGCTTTAATTGTAGTTTCCAACAATAATAAGGCCCACTTTTTACAAAACCCTAGACCTAAGGCTAGCATTGTGGCTCCCCTACACAACCAAGCCTTGAATACAAATATGGAGCATCAATAAAATGCCAATATCAGGAAAATACAATACCCCAAATCTATCCAACCTAAAAGGATCCCTCCGCTGCCACCAATTGAGAAAAAATCAAGCTTTGTGCAAACCCTACATACTATGAATACAAAGGAAAAAATTGCTTTGGATATCAGGAATAAAATCACTGATGATATGTGGTATCACTAAAAAACTTACAACTTATTTGTTAGATGTTGTGGATACAAGATCCATGGGGAAGATGCAGCGGAATGGTTTCAAGAAAACTACAGTGGCCATGTACGTATCTGTGTCCTATTTGAGGATTTTTTGTATATTGATTATTATAGCGTTTAGTTAAAAAATAAGTTTCTATCTGGTAGAAATCCCTACTACAAAGGTCATCATTTTGTATTTATTAAATGGTGACCTAATTTAAACCCTAGTGATCTTGAATCATTTAAAGTAAATAGATGGATAAAGTTGTATAGTCTTCTAGTTGAATTTATGAATAGTGAAATCATCAAGAATCTAGGCAATTAACTAGGAGAATTCGTAGGGATTAAAGATGATTTATTATCTTATTCTAATATTTTTATCTTATTAAACACATATATAAATGTTAAATAAATTAAAATGTTAATTTAAGGACTAATGATGGAATATATAACATTAGGTCTGTATTTTATCAAGGCCATGTTCATAATAAAATAATAAAGCAATCCATAAATGTTCCTTATCATAAGACAAACCCTTTATTAGTACCAGAAGTTAACATTAGATTTAATGTGTATAAGGGAAGATTTGTTATTGAAGACCAAAATGATCTCCCCTCCTCAACCTTGCATCAAAAATCTATTTTGGACAAGCCTATTCATAACCAGTCCCTGAGTATGGCATCATCTCTATTGAAGGGAAGTACCAAATCGATTAAATGTGCCAAAGGAAATTGCAATGACCACATCATCAGCCTGTCTTAGCATAAAATATCAAAAATTCCTACTCATAAAGAATGTGACAGAGTCTTATCATCAGTAGATAATAATTATGAATTTAGGCCCAACTCCAAAGAGATGGCCAAGGATGATGAAAGGGTGGAGTTAGAGGAAGGGGGGCTGGTTTCTAATGATGATAAGTATCACGAATTTATGGAGGATGAGGAGGTTTTAATTCTTGAGAAAGAAGGGAAACAAAAAGGAGGTGAAGAAGAAAGTTGTAAGGGGAACCTTTTAATCTCTAAGATATGGGAATAAATCTAGGATGATAAGAGATCAACCTAGATAAACACAAGAAAGAATCAACAAAGAATAGTAATGATAATTCATAAGAGATTTTCAACAAGGTACTAGATAAGGTCATTGAGGGGATAGTTGAAGGCATGATAGATAATGAATAAATTGAGAGGGAAAGGGAATATCTTATATCCAAGATGATAGAATTGGGAGAGGAAGAGGATTCAAGGAAAGCTGGAAGAAGAGATTGTTGATTTGGGTAGCAGAGAGGTAGAAGAAGGAGAACCTATCTTAGGTATTTCTATTATAGATTTTATCCATGAGACCCTGAACTATGCCAAAACCAACAAGAAGGGAGGTAGGAAGTCAATGCCAAAATTGAGGGAAAAAGATGGCTTGGCTCATGATCAAACTAAGATCACAACACTATTTAATGTAGGGAAGAGGAAGAACATTCCCACTAAGCCATGAGGATCAATACTTGGAATGTTAGGGGCCTTAATCCCCCTAACAAGCAATGGATTTTGAAATGTTGCATATCTATTACTTAACCTGGAATCTTATTAATTTAAGAAACTAAACTTAATAATGAAGAAGCAACTATCCTAAAAAAGAAATTAGGTATTTGGGACTTGGTTAATGTTCTTGTTGAGGGGACTTCTGGGGGACTAGTAATAATATGAGATCCAAGGGCATTATCTTTCCCAATGATATGTAGTAAGAAGAATTGGATGGGGGGTACAATAAAGAGCATATAAAGAAATATCCAATTTATACTTGTTAATATCTATGGTCCTACTCAAAATAGGGATAAAAGAGCAGTCTACAAAGAGTTAGAACAATTCATAGAAACCATTCTAGATTAGATGTGCATTTTACGAGGGGATTTTAATGCCATTCTTGACCCTAAAGAGAAGTGGGGAGGTTCAACAAGATTTTCTATAGAAACAATAGACTTTAAGGAATGAATTAACATAAGCTAACTAATTGAAATTAAGATAGAACAAGATAGATTTACATGGAACAACAATAGACATAGATTCAGTAATATTGCAGAAAAACTAGATATATTTATACTTAGAGGTAACTAGGTTGAGTTCCTTATCACCTTTTGGAAGAAATCTTACCATACTTGGGCTCTAAACCAAACCTAAAAGATGTCCCTTCAAATTTGAACAAATGTGGCTCAAAGATGAAAATCTCTTAAAGCTAATAGAATAGTGGTGGTTAGAAATAGAAGTAATAGGCTCAAAACTCTACTATTTAGTATCTAAAATGAAAATCATTAAAGAGAAAGTACTCTTATGGAACAAAAATAATTTTGGAAATATTTTTGAAATAAAAATTAAATAAGAAGAATTAGGAAACCTTAATAAAATAATTATTGAAAAAGGTATGGACAATTATCTATATTTAGAAGAGTAGAAGTTGAAATCAAAATATGAGGAAATATTAGCAAAGGAAGAAATCTTCTTGAGACAAAGTCAATGGAAACTAGGCTTGAGGTAGGAGACAAAAAATACAAAAAAATTCCATAATAACACCAAAATTCATAGGGATCTTAATAGATTAACAAAAATAAGAGACTGTAATGGCTCTATCACAAAGGCACCATGACAAATTGCAAAGACAATGGTTATGTATTTTGAAAAAACTTTTAATAACTGGGAAGGGTCAAATATGGATCATGAAAAGAAAATACTCAGTAATATACCAAAGATAATATTAGAGGAACAAACCAAGATCCTTACGATAAAATTTTCAAAAGGAAAAATTAAATTAGTAGTAAAATAGATGCATCTTGATAAGGCTTTGGGCTAAGATGGTTTCTCAACCCTCTTCTTTCAAAAATGTTGGTATTTTATTAGGGATGAAGTGGTAAATACTCTTGAAGGAGTCAGAAATTATGGAAACCTCTTAAAAGAGGTAAGAAAAACCTTCCTTACACTTATACCTAAAAAGGATAAAGCATAAATCTTTGAGGACTTCAGACTTATTTCTCTATGCAATACAATTTACAAAATTTTGACCAAAATAATGGAAAATGGGATCCAAAAAGTCTTACCTGATATCATCAGTGAGGAACATACAAGGTTCGTTCTTGGTAGATCTATTTATGATGGAGTTATTATAAAATAATAAGTCATCCACTCCATCCAACTAAATAAGAAACCTAGTATGTTGATCAAACTAGATATTAGTAAGGTGTATGATAAGGTAGATTGAAATTTTCTTTGTAAGGTGTTGGAATCTATTGGATTTACAAAATAATGTATTAACTTAAAAGTTTTGAATGCATATCAAGTCCTAAACTCTTTGTCCTAGTTAATGGGTCTCTAGAAGGTTTCTTCAATATCTCAAGAGGAATTAGACAAGGAGACCCTAATCCTCCTTTCCTCTTCATTATAATGGTTGAAGCTCTAGAGAGGTTAATACACAAAGACATGGAAGAAGAATAGATTCAGGATATTAAAATTAATAGTGACCTTGATCTTGTAACTCATCAATAGTTTTTTGATGATACAATTATTGGATTAATTTATTAAAATTTAAGTACTGAGAGGGAAGGGGTGAATCAGTACTCCAAATTTTTTTTATCTATCTTTCTAACCATTCACCGAATTCATAACTTTGCATATAATAACATAAAAACATATAAACTAATATCATGACACACAACTCATAACACCATAATTTTTGGTCTCGCAGAAATCCTTGTTAGAGGAAAAAACTATGATGGGGATGGCATCCACAACACTTCTCTACTGTAGTAAAAATCTTGCATGGTTAGAGCTAAAAATTTTAGCTATTTCTGATAACTTACCTGATTAAGAGTATTAACCATGTTAAGAGTCTAAAGACTTATTCAGTCTACCTTGCGAAAGGATTTATTATCTCTAATCTAAGAGATGTACTATGTTAAAGGATTTACAATTCAAGACTGTTAGGTCCTACTCAGTTAAGATCTTTTACAATTCTAATTACACACTTAATCAGTAACAAATTTGTCTGTAATGATTGCATCAAAATATGCTTATCAAACTCAATGTGCTCAATAACAATTTACCTCATACTATACTTCACTCAAAATTCCAATTTTGTACTCGATAACTTTAACTCTGTATCACATTCACACTCTATTCTTGCTACTCTATAACTTGAGAACTTCTCTGCTCACCACCTTCAAAATTATCTCTAAATGATCATCACCTACTCTCTGCAATTTCTCCTTCATACATATATGTTGATCTTCACATTCTGATCTATTTATACTCAATCTAGAAATGGTGGAAACATTCTAGAATCATCTCCTTAAGAGGTTCTAGCATTGGTTACATCTCCAATGCATATATTACATTTAATCTCATTATTCTCATTGACGGATCTCACTTTGTAATCATGCAAAATCATCATATTTAAATCTCCAATGTTTCATCAAAAAATTTCCTTGAGATTTGTAAAACATTTTCTACTCAGTGTCCAGATTCAATGTTTTTGTATATTCTTCTTATGTCAAAATGTGTTTCTCAGTAATACATTTTCTTTTTCTTGGTATCATGTATGTTCACTCATCTCAGTAATTGTTGTAACTCTCGCTAACTACTCGGTTCTAGGTGCTTGAACCACCTTGCCACACCTTGCTCGGTGTCTGCTCCTTATTCCTTTTACCAAAATTTCCTTTCCTTACTTCCCTTTACCGACTAACTTATTTTCTTTACCAACTTGACTATCCTTCTTTACCAAATGACTTTGACAATCAATACGACTTAATCAAAACTAATGACAAAAAATAACTCTATAGGAGTATCAACAATGCTTTATGGGGAAGGTAGTATAGCTGAAGCTAAGACATTTAAAATAATTCTAGGCACTTATACTAGAGCATCAGATCAAAAGATCAATGCAAAAAAATGATAAATATTCTTCTTTAACACTGATCCTTGTTAGGAATGGGAACACTGAGAGGGGGGGGGGGGGTGTAGGTAAATCAATGTTTTATATATTATTACTTTTCTGATATCTTGAAACTTAAGATTACTGAAATGAATATCAATGCAAGTAAGATAAATAACCATAAAACATAACACCAAATATGATTATGGGGAAACCCAAATAGGTAAAAACTCTGGTAGGAATTAATACCCACTAAGAACTGCACTAGTGTATTATGATCCATGTTAGAATATCTTGCAACCCTGTTAGGAGTTGATCTTTACAATGCTTTTAGTACAGTGACCTGGTCAAGGGTCAGACCCTATTAGGGGTGGGGACACATTGTCCTAGAGCTCACTGCTCAAGTGGTGAAGGCTACAACCTTCTGGATATCAGATACACACTATATCTACAAGGTGAACTATTGTTGTGACACTACTTGTCTGATCAGTTCCTTTTTATGCACTGATGCTTTAGCCTCTTGTAAATGTCTACAACATTCTCACTACTCTTCACATACTTCTTTTATGCTTCTAGTAATCTCTATATCTCATGCCATTCCAAAATACAAAGGCACATGTCTTATTTATATGCGCAAACAAAACTATCCACTAGGTTGGCCTTCAACCTATTACATATAATGCTTTCAAATAAATTGGCTCAAGAATGTTTACATATAATGATAGTAACATTTCTATAACCTAAATATAATAGGTGCATATCCTTTACAAAATAATATTATAATTGCTAACCAAAATACCAATAGTCGACTCCATGCTTTGTTTTGTTCTACCGCTCACTGTCTGTGACACTTCAACTATTTGTAACTTCATCATACTAACTCATTTGATCATGTGCTCTTAAACATAGCATGATTACATACTTACAAGCTTAACTTCAAGGGCGTATACCATAACTTGATCATACGCACGTGTGTTGATGCTCTATTCACCTGGTGCTTCACTGACTGTCCAATCTTTCATACTTAGCAAATTGATGATCTTGTGACTAAGTGTGCTGACTCCAAAACTCTATATGATTTTGTTTCCATAATGAAAAAACTAAATCATAATAGTATAGTCAACTTTCCAACAATCCTAACATAGAAAAAGAGATATGCAAGATACTGAACTTTTAAAAAGGAAAGTTGCCCTTCAAATACTTAGGCCTTCCCTTGGATAAAGGAAACACAAATAAGGAACTATGAGACCAAATTACTATAAAAATAAAGAAAAAAATGAAGTCATGGGAAGATAAATGGTTATCTTTAGTTGGTAAGGCAACTATGTTAAAAACAATTATCTATGCAATCCCCATCTACCAACTATCTTGCATAAACATCCCACTAGAGAAGAAGGATGAGATTAACAAGAGCTTTAGATATTTCTTTTGGTAGGGAACTTGAGATAAGAAAAGGATGGCATTAATTACTTGGGACAAAGTTTGCAGACCAAAATAGGAAGGGAGCTTGGGGTTAAAAAATATCATATAACAAAGTAAGGCTTTATGGGCTAAATTGATATGGATAATGTATGGTAATCCTAATCTAAAGTGGGTCAAAATCCTAAGATATAAATATTTGGGAGGAATGGATTCTGAAAAATTATGTAGAATGGCTAGCCTTCCTAGGGGACCCTGTATATGGAATTTTATGATAGATTGCATGAGACTTATTATGAAAAAATTAACATGGAACCTAGGTAATGGTAGGAAAGCCCTATTCTAGGATGACTCATGGGGAGGCTATAAGGAAATAGGTGGAAGCTACAACTTTGAAAATTCCAAAAGAATATTAGAAACTCAATTGGAAAAAATGTAGAAGATTACATGGAGTCTTCTAGTGGAGATGTGACCTTAGGTTGGAAATGGAAATCATTGGAGAACATTGATATCTCTAGAGGTGAAAAATAAAAACTTCTTCATATTCTCCACAATAGAAGCATATCCTTCAAAAAGGGGGAATATAGGCTGGTTTGTGATGGATCAAAATCAAGGAACTATAACACCAAAGATGGATACAATATATTGATAAAAAATAGCTAATATTGAAGACTGATCTTCCCCTCGATTTGTGTTGGGATAAAATTGCCTTCTAAAAGTTGGGTTATTCTCATGGATAACCTTACAAAAGAAAATCTTAACAACATATAGGTTTACAAAAATGGGCTATGCGGGACCTATTAGGTTCCCCTTATGTGAGAAAGAGGAGGAATCAATAGTGTTAATATTTGTAGCTTTGGTCATATTATTCTAATTGATGAAATCAAATTCTTAATTGGCATACTAGCCTTAAGCATTTGATATCTCTCCTTCTTTAGATATAATGTGATTATATATTGATCTTACCATTTGTATAATTCATCAAGATTCATTAGTATACTGATAATAGTTATCATTACTGATAACTATGATAGTTATCCTTGATAACTGTAATAGTTATCATTAATGATGACTAATACTATTAAGGTAATATCATTATCATAGTTGATATTATTATCAACTATAAATTGTTGGCAAAGTTGATAGCAACTTAATATTACTAAGTTGATAGTATAGTCGATTATGGTATCAACCAAACCATGAATTATATTGCCTAAAGTTGATTATGGTATCAACTGAAAATGAATCTGGATTATGGTATTGACTGTGATTATCATTATTGATAATGATATCAACTATTATCCATGATTATCATTATTGATAATGATATCAACTATGGTTGAGATTATTATCAAATGATATTGTTGATTATTAACAACTGTTACTGAGATCATTATCAATAATGATAATATTGAATGTGAGTATCATTATTGATAATGATGTCATCGAATGATATCAACTAATCTCCAAACTTCATTCTATTTAATATCCACATTGTTGTGATCCGATAGTCATATTGGTTGTCATAAGGTAATGATGATCATTAACAATGGTTAAGTTGATAAACATCGACTTGTGTTATGATTAACATTAATGGGATGTCTCATGAAGAGACATAACTCTCCATGAGACATATGGTCTCATGAAGAGGTATGCCTCTTCATGAGACATAAAAGATATAAGTATTATCAAATTCACTTCATTTTTATTATTGCAACAACACACATTTAGTCTTCTTTGTATATCAGCAAAACACACATTCAAAGTATTATTTATATATTAGTGAGAATTATACATATAGAATTATATTGATATTGATATATATTAAATAGTGAGATTTAATATTATATATCAATTGGAGATCAATATATATTAGATAATAATCTAGTGAGAAATTATGTATAAATTTAATATACCTATTGGAGATCAACATTGGTTAGATAATATTCTAGTGAGAAATTATCTATCATATACATCAAATTTTTAAAAGAATTACATACTCAAATCTGCTCAAACAATAACATGGTATTAGAGCCAAGTTACGGATGATCCGACCAAATTTAAAATCAAAATACAACCTAGCTATCATTTGTATCATTCTTCATACTAAAGTTAAAATGGAAAATGGGCTTAGATTTAAAGATCATCTTGAAGGAGCCTCAAATTTTGTCTCATGGAAGTTCAAAATTATGTTCACTCTTAGAGAACATGAATTTGAAGCATTTGTATAAAATGAGATAGCAATACCTAATGATGAATGAGATAAACTCCAAAGGATAAAGAACAACAATAAAGCTATGAAATTGTTAGTAGATGCAGTTAAAGATCATTTAGTGCCCATCATCTCCAATTTGGACACTACATTCAAAATATTCTCAAGATTAGAAAATATGTATAAAATAAATAACACTAGTAGGGAATTATCGCTTAAGAAAAATCTTCATCATATAAGGATGAATAAAGGAGAATCTATTTCATCATATTTTATGAGGATTACAAAATTAAGGGACCAACTTTCGACCATTGGGCATCTTATTGATAGCAAAGAGTTAACTATGTTGGCCTTGAATGTACTACTAGCTTCATGGGAAGAGTTTATTCAAGGAATTAGTGCTCACCCAAAAATCCCTAATTTTGACAGATTGAAGATAGTCTGCCTTCAAGAGGAATCTAGGATAATCGCTAGGGGTATTGGTCAAAACTCTACAAATGAAGACATTCAAGTACTAAATGAAAATTATCACAAGAAAGGGAAGAAAGGAAACTTCAAGAGGAATAAAGACAAATAAGTCAAAGACAAAATATCATCTAAGAGAAGAAAATATATCCAAAGTACAGTGCTTCAGATGTGTCTAGTTTGGACACTATAACTTTTATTCTAATACTTAACATAAAAGTATAGCACATCTCAAATTTGTCTCCATTCATAGAAAATATGACAGATCTTTCAAACCAAAACTTGAAGGAATTTACATAAGATGTGCCTTAAGGAATAAACAATATCTAAAATTAAATTCTAACTGTAGCCTCTATAGGAGGATGTTTATGTTATCTTTTTAAATAATTTCTCTAGTGAGTCTTAGAATATTTTGGGGTAAAGAGTTATAAGAATTCCCTATAAGGCTTAAGGAATTTAAGGCTCTAATAAAATATATCTAGGAAAAGATATAAAGATTCTTAGTACTAATATAAGGGGAATACTCTTCCAAAATTTGTATAAATATTAAGAAGTTCATAAACGTCAAAAAGAAGAAGAAGAAGAAGAAGAAGAAGAAGGGGGGAGACCAAACTATAATTTGAAGACTAATACTCAAAAAGAAGAAAGAAAAAGATTTACATCAAGAAGGATGATGATTTGCACTTGCTCATGAATAATGAGATATGTACTTTTATTATTATCCCTTGAGATTTAATAGTGAGGATTAATATTATATATCAATTGGAGATCAATATAGATTAGATAATATTCTAGTGAGAAATTAGCTATAAATTTAATATACCTATTGGAGATCAACTTGATTAGATAATATTCTAGTGAGAAATAATCTATCATATACATCAAATTTTTAAAAGAACTACATACTCAAATCTGATAAAACAATAACAAGCAGATCATATTCTGCTTAATTGTAATTTCTCTAATAAATGTTGGTAGTGGATATGTGGAAAACTAGGTTGGATTACTCCCCTCCCTAATAACATTCTTGGACTATTCCAATGTTGGCCTAATACTCATAAACACAACATATTTAACATTCTATGGACAATAACCCCATAAATCATGATTTGGGAATTATGGTAGGAGAGAAATAGATGAATATTTAAAGACAAGAAAATGTCACGAGAATAACTAACTAATAAAATTGAGTCAATTATCATTGAAATAGTTAATGGAAAAATAAAAAACCAACCCAAGGTTGAAGCTATGATAACACACTAGGAAAAAAAGATGAGAGGTAGGTGGATAGGGCTCAAACTTCCACCCTTTATTGGACCGGGTAATAACAAAAATATTAGGAAGAGACAAGAATGTACCTGGAAACCCCCCAAAGAAGGATGGTTCAAACTAAATTTTGATGGGGCCTCTAGGGGAAACCCTAGGATATCAAGAATTGGTTGTATGGTCCATAACTACAATGGTCAAGAGATAACAACAATTTCCAAACAAATGGGACATGCATCAAATAATGAAGCATAACTCTTAGCTTTGAGTGAAGGACTCAGGACATGCATAAATTTGCAAATTGATAAATTAGAAATTGAAGGGGATTGAATAATTGTCATAAATGATTTAAGAAAAGGTAATATGCCAAATTGGAAATTGAACCCCTTATTATCTATTTCTTTGGATCTCACAATATCCTTCAAAAAAGTCACTTTCAATCACATATACAAAGAGGGTAATTCTAGAGCTAACAAATCGGCTAATGAAGGTGCAGACAGAGGCTGAATGATATCCATTACAATTTTATAGTTACAAAGAATTGATTAACCACAAGAGTTATATATCAGAAGTATGATAATATTTACAATATATATATATATATATATATATATATAGAGAGAGAGAGAGAGAGAGAGAGAGAAGTAAGTTAACCCTTACTTAGATAATTATAATTTCTATGTATATCAGTATCAAATTACCCACCCATTTATATATATATATATATATATATATATATATATATATGAATTGATTATAGGTATATGTATATATATTTATAGAGTTGCATATCTATATGTATGCCCATATAGGCATATGTTTACATATGAATATTTAACTATATACACATATATGAAATCACACACATATGTATGTATGTACACACACAGATATATATATATATATATATATATATATATATATATATATATATATATATATATATATATATATATATATATATATATATATATATATATATATATATATATATATATATATATATATATATATATATATATATATATATATATATATAGTTACACACACACACATATATTGTCTAGTATGGGTATTTATTTATATTCATATGTATTAAATGGGTGTGGTCATAGTAATACCAATATAACAGAAGTCTATCCAACCATGCTTAGCAAAGCCTTAAAGTATGGTTGAGGCTGGTTATAAACTTCATCTGTTTCAAGTGTGAGTATGTAATAACAATATATAGTGGAGATATTGCTAAATTGTAGGTCAGATCATAATTAAAAGGAATGCCATCTTATGATGGAAAAATTTAATGCCTTTAAAGGTTGGCATTGATGGTACATAGATTTTTTTAATTTCTATTGCATATAATTTATAAACTATTTAATACAAAAAATATCTGAGCTGAGAGTTTAAAATATTACAAAATTTCTTAGTACTACTGAGTGAAACATTCGATTACATTAGAGTCTAAATATAGTAGGTATGCAAAAAGAAAACAACTGAAAGTTCACGAGGGATTGTCTCCCTCTTCTTCCTCCTCATCATTAGTGTCCGGGGAGACTGAGTTGTATCCAATGACTCTGAAATCTCTGTCACCTGCGGCCCTCATCTCTTTTTGTTGACTTTCATGCCTCAGCTGCTGGATGAACTCCATAAGGGTGTACTCAAACTCATCCTTTGCTTTCATTGTGGTATATCCATGCACTATCTCTAATTTCTCTATTGTAGTCTTCCCCTCCCTCAACACCTGCAAGAACTTGCTCTCCTTCATCTTTATGATCACCGTGACCTACATGGAAATATTAGAATAAATGAGTCTCTTGCGAGACTCGGTAAAGTTCTTGTTCTTACCTGCAAGCACATCATTATTTTGAGCCTTCCAGATGAACCATAAAACAATAGAAGAAAGCAAAGCCCAAAATAAGTTACACAATTTGCTACAGTTGATAGTACCAGAAATAATATTCAGTGCATTAAAGTGGGTCTTATAAGACAGTCCAAAGATATTTCAAATTTCAGAGGCAAACAAACACTCAAAGAAAACATGGGTGACAGATTCAGGTTGTCTACAAACAAAGCATATATTTGGTTCTCCCCCAGGTTTTTAAATGGCAGCTTGTGTAGGATTAGTTTCCATAGAAAGCAAGAGATCTTTGGTTCAACAGGTCTGGTCCACAACATTTTGAAGTATTTCATCCACTTAAGAGTCTTGTAATTCTAGGCCCCACTTACGGTTAACATGAGTAAAGATGTCACAAATATTAGTCAGCAACTGGTAAAAGTATTTAGACTTACCAAGGTGGAGGGGGGTATTGTCAGGCCAACATAATTGGAACTTACAGCAGGGTTTAGTGCAACAACCTTTGATAGGACCCAGGGAGTTAAGGGCTTCTTTAAGGATAGAGTAGGTTCTCCAATGGGTAGGAGGTATATTGAATTGGGATTCAAACCACTCCCATGAGGGAAGCTTACCCTCCTAGATGATATCACCAAATGTTGCAATACCAAGTCCAGTCCACTTCTTTGTCGAACAACCCTGTAGAAGAGCTAGCTTTTTATCTCCATGACTTAGGTTCCACCAAATGGATTTGAGCCTACAAATACTCCTAGAACTCTCAACTGGCCCCTTGTTGACCAGGAAACCCTTAACATACTTCCAAGCCTTCCAAATACTCTTGAAAACACTGGATCCTTGAACAACTATATTAGCATCTACAGTGAGAGTATCCGTAAAACTAAGGTTCTGCCAACCTTTAGGCCTACTACGGTGTGCCATCTGCAGATTGTTTCTCACCAGTACTTTCCATGGCTCATCACCCTCCCCTTCCTTAGCTATCCACTTGACAGCCAAGGTTATGCCTTGAGATTTGAGGTCCTTGAGGCCTAGGCCTCCCTAGGATATGTCCCTTGCACACCAGTCCCATGAAATAACATGAAATCTTTTATTCCCTCTACCATCTAACCATAGAAAATTTTTTATTACCTTTTGGATAGAGTTGAACTATTGTTGATTAAAGAGCCACATGGAAGAGAAGTAGATTGGATAGGAAGAGAGGATCTTCTAACATACTTGAAATCTACCGAGGAAGGAAAGGAGGTTACTATCCCATTTAGTGAGCTTTCTGTTAATCCTATCAAAGATCCAGTCCTACAACTAGTTGAGATTAGGAGAAATGGAGAAAGGGATGCCCAAATATCTGACCATATGGTCTGGACCACCCCAAGAAAAATCAAAGTTACCCCACCATACAGGTGGATTTTGATCCCATCCCAACATAACATATTTGGATAAAGAGACTTTGTTGTCAGAGGCCTGGCAGAAAAGGTCAAGTTTGTTCATTAGGTGTCTCATATTCAGCTCTTCAAGGACAAGGAGGATGGAGGTGTCATTAGCAAGCTGGACATTGGAGACATCCTGATTATTAGGGAGAAGGACACCTTTCACCTTAGGGGAGAGGGAATCATCTCTAAGGAGGTAGTGCAAAGAGTCTGCTGCAATAACAAACAGGGAGGGAGCCAGAGGGAAACCTTGTCTGATAGACCTAGAGAGGCTAAAGAATTTTGATCTGACTCCATTGATTTCAACTGCAGCCATGACACCATATAGAAGTGTTGAAACCATCTTGCAGAAGAGAGGAGGAAAACCTAGAGCTTCCAACGTCATCATGATGGACCTCCACTCAATCCTATCATATGCCTTCTCATAATCTATGAGGAGCATGGTACAGTTTTGATCTGTGACTTTTTCCCAGTTCATGGCCTCCCAAAAAGTGATGAGATTATCAAGGATATATCTCCCCTTGACAAATCCTATTTGGGAGCTATTAATCACTAAGGGGAGAAGATTCTCAATTCTTATTGCAAGAGTCTTGGGTAATATCTTGTAGACAATATTTAGTAGTATAATAGGTCTCCAATTTTTTATTAGAAGCCTATCACCCTCCTTGGGAATAAGTTTAATGAGGCCAACATTTAACTTAGTTCCAAGAGTGCCTGCTTTAATAGCTTCCTTGTAAACATGAAGAAGTTTAGGCACAATCCAATTTATGTTGGTTTTGTAAAACTCAACCGGCAGCCCATCTGGTCCCGAAGCTTTATCATTAGCCATTTTATTGATAGCTAATTTGATTTCTTCCTCTGAAAGATCCTTGTCCAAAAGCTTAGCCTCCTCCTCTCCTATCTTCTTAGGGATGAGGGTTCTAACCTTGTCCTTGGCTTCCTCCATGGAGGGGTCAAAATCTTTAGAAGTGAAGAGGTCCTGGTAGAAGGAGGAGAAGGCTCTGAGGATCTCAGGTTGAGAAGATACCACAACATCCTGAACTCTAATACTAGAAATCTTATCTCTTGCTTCTTTCTTCTTAAGGGTTTGAAAGAAGAACTTGGAGAATCTATCTCCTAGATTAATCCAATTGATCCTGGCTCTGATCCTAGCTCCTCTAGTCTTGACCAATTGAATCCTTCTGAGGGAATCTCTGCAAGAAATAACATTTTCAAGGAGTTCTTCAGAGGTAGGATTGTCTTGAATCTATGTTTCCACCTCTTGCAGTGATTCTACCAGCTTATATTCCAACATTCTAGAATCTTTAGCCTTTTTAATACCAATAGTTTTGAGCATACCCTGCCAAGATTTAGTGGTTTGATTCCATCTATCAATATCTGAGTCATGTTGTGCAATCTTCTCATTGTACCAAGCAATGATCTTGACCACTACCTGGACATCCTCATCCCCTAGAAGGGAAGTATTTAGGGAAAAGCCTTTCTTAGGAGGGGCATCAGAGATTGGATCCCCAATGAGTTGAATGGAAGAGAAAATGGGGTGGTGGTCAGATAGGGTGAAAGGTAGCACCTTCACACAATTATTGTCAAGATAGGGCTGACAGCTGAACCAGAGCTTATTAAGGTAAAACCTATCCAATCTGGAATAGATTCTTCTCTCCCCTCTTTGGAAATTAGACCATGTATACCATATGCCTTTTGATTCATTCTTATTCCCTACTAAGGGATCAAATAGGTTAAATTTTTTGACCATTCTGCACCAATAGAGGGGCTCATTGCCTTTCCACTCAAACCTAAGACCACCCACCTTATCTTGGGCCCTCTCCACCATGTTGAAATCTCTTGATATAATCCAAGGGATGGATTCTAGGTCAACAATCCATTCCACAAATTAATTATGTCACTGTGATCATTTGGAGCATAGATTGAACATATACCAAAGTCAAAGTTCTTGACCCTCATCCTAACCCAAACAACTCTGTTGTAGGGTGAGATGCCCCACAACTGCACAACATTCTTCCAAGAAGGGCTAATCAGGATAGAAGTTCCACCCTTACCTCTAAGGTGTTTGGTTGAGAATGTAGTTGCATCTCTCCAGATACATTTAAGAGCAATATCAAGCTCAAATCCTACTACTTTAACCTCTTGTAGCATAAGGATGTCTAATTCTCTATGAGAGTTAGGAGTCTCTTGACCACATATTTCCTATCAGAGGCTTCCAGCCCTCTAACATTCCAGGAAGCATAGTTTAGCATCATATGGTACATAGATTTTTGTTATTACTTCCCTTTGTGATAGCTCCATCAAATAATTGATAGCCCTATCTTAAAGGGAACCCAACATCCATTTGAGTAACAAGTATGGATAATCAGATTATATACTCTTAGAGTATAGCTCCCAGTATCGATAAAGAGACACTTATAAAGGCAGTATGTAGCACTCAACATTTAGTATTTTAAGATATTATAGTTTGTGTTATCTCAAGGCCATTATTAACCAATAATATTGATTAATGATGAGAAGGAAAACTATCTCAATAAAATCCATAACTAATGTGTTAAAAAATCTATAAAGAGGGCTCAAAAATCATTTAATCCTCATTAAGAAAATCTCTTGTTGTCTTATTCTCCTACATCCTTTAGAAACTTAGCCCCTTCATCCTGCATATCTTCTTGTTGGAAGATTGTTGAGCATGTCAGAGTTTTGGATTTGGTTGTCTTGACATTAATGTTTTGTCATTGATGTGACATACTTGTTGTCTTAGATAGTGTGTTCAAGATGTTCAATAAGGAGGATTTCAGTTGTTGAGATGCTATGCTAAAGATCTTGAGATGTGATGGTGAGGTATTATTTTGATATGTCTGTAGATCATCTATAGAGGTTCCTAGAAGTTGGTTTAATAGTTTGAGTAAGATATGATCGATTTTATGGTTATTGGTGTTACAGTGTTCCTATGAATACTAGATGAGTATTTGGTTCAGTATGATTTAGATTTGATGTTTCAGAGGTTGCGGAGATAGTGATTGCATGTGCCCTTATAATTGTGTTCATAGCTGGTGTTGTTCATGACTCAGAGTATAACAAGTTATCTTTTGTTGTGTCTAAGTTATGTATCTTAGTGTTCTTATTGATTAGAGATAAAGATGAGTTTGGATTTCATATTAGAGGTGATGAAAAGGTTCTAGAAGGTATTCATATTTCTTGTTAGTGTTCTTGGATTGTGTGATCATCGTGTTGTTGGTTTACATTAGTTGAGATGATCATATTTTTTTTTTGTTAACATGTTGACGTTTCTTCATTTAGGTCCTAGCTGACTTGATGAAGTAATGTGTTGTGATTCTTGATATTGCTTCATTAGCACTTGCGCATGTTCGAGGTTGAAGATTTGGATCCTATCTAAGTCTTAGCCAACTTGATTTGGATTGCATTAGAGATTAAGCATAATGTTTATATCTTTTATTGTATTAGGTTTTAGCCGACCTAATGGTTGATTATTCTTTGTAATCAGTATAAATGAGATATCATTTTGTAATTGAGAATGTGTATGCAAGGGAGAGGATTGTATATATGTGTGTTCTACACTTAAGGCAGAGTTTGTACTTTATTGGAACTATATTAGCATAGGAGATGTTATTTGTCAGTTCGGTTGTAAAGGACTATATGTCCACCCCATTGTAATTGAAGATATATTAGTAAACCTTACTGAGGGATAGATCTAAGATTATATTATGAGTATTGAACTCTGGGCAGTGAGCCTACAGGCTGGGTTGTAAGCCTGTGGTTGCAAGTGCATACTTTGTTCTCTATTTTGCTCTTAACCGGGCAACACTTTTAACATAGTACACTCATCTAGTGGGTTTGACTCCTACTGGAGTTTTCCCTTAATCGGGTTTCCTCAAGAACAAATCTTTATGTTTTGTGCCTTGTGATGTAGATCTTGCATTATTGTGTATCTTTCAGATCTAAGTGGCTAAAATGAAATTAAAGTGATTCGGTACACACAACTAATCCCCCCCTTAGTTGTGTGTACCTCCTTTTGGGCCTAACACTACTATATAGCATGGATACATCGGTTAAATTGTCATGTAAGAAAATATAAATTGCACTTGCAAATGTGGTGATAGAGGATCATCTAAAATGAATTGTCAAACTCCCTTATGAACTTATTATTGGGGATATTATGAAGATGTTTGGGGATGACTATGTCCTCGATGAGGATAGAAAAGGGATAATTCTAATATCTCTTCCATGTTCTTGGAATTGGATAGCTATTTTGAGAAAAATAGGGATGTGGTTAAGGCCTTCTATAAGAGCATTTTCATCAATGATATTTTAATTGACCTGAATATCGATGAATATCTCACAATACCCAAACCTAGGCACTATGATAGAATTATGTGGAGGGATAAACCAATTCCCAAATGCCCCATTCTAATAATTGAGGAATGGGATTGGTTTGAAAGGAGGGTTCCTGTGATCACCCATAATCTTAATTTTCTCCTATTGCCATTTCATGTTAAAATACCTCACAATCCGCATTGGTTTTCTCAATATCTATTGGAAGAAGGAATTAAAGGGTATGAAGAGGTTCTAGGCCTACCTAATTCCTCATCCCTAAATGAGGACGTAGATAAAAATGAGACAAATGAGGAGCCCAAGGGAAGAGTTAGGAAGATGGGTAGGAGAGAAAGTAAGAGAGCGACAAAAGAAGAATGAAACCCGAAGCCTATCTATGATGATGATGGAAAAGATAGAAAGGAAAAAAGAATCAAAATTATGGACTAAAATCCTTTATATGGGCACAACCATTTTGATACCTATTATACTTAGGTTTTTGTTCTTAGTTTGATAAACTGTTTAGGGTTTACTTGGACACAATACCGTTATAGCTTCTCTGGCTGCTATTTGTTTTGTTTAGATTTCTCATCTTATGAATTGGTGATGAACTTATAACATTTAACATGCATATATTTAATTGGTTACTACCTATTTAATCCTTTGTTCTTAATATGGTTATCTTGTGAAGGCTCTATATGTAACTTCTTGTGATGCATTACAAGATCTGCCTCATCGGGTCATGGTCTTTTTGATATATGCTCATAGTCTTATGTATATAGCCTCATTTATATGTGTGTGTGTGTGTGTGTGTGTACATACATACATATATATAGGTATGGACATAGAAATGTCCTTTACACACACACACACACACACACACACACACACACACACACATATATATAGGTATGGATATACAAATGTCCTTCATACACATAATGTGTGTGTGTGTGTGTGTGTGTCTATATATATATATATTTTCACTGACTTACATGTTTATATTATTGGGGCTATATATATGGGATGCTCATTGAGTATCAATGCAGACTTTAATAAGGACATGGTTATATTATTATGCTTAAATGGTATCCTTATGCTCTATTATATATGATTTTGTGTTTCTCAGTTATGCTCTTTTTGTTCTTAGATTTGGTATAAATCAATAGGAGCTCCCACAATCGTATTTCTTGTTTATGCTATCTTTCCAATATTATTGATGTAATTTTTCATGCATAATACCATGGGTTAGTCTAGGATTATCATTAGAAGATGAACTTAATTAGGAATACTTTGTTTGTTCTTCTTTATTCTGGAAATTCTCTCTTTGGTATATGGTTCTAACATCTCTTTGTCGGATGAATTAGTTTGTATGGGTTGAAATTTGGACTCTAAAATTGATCTCCTTGTGATTATGTTATTTGAGGGTCCCTTGAATCCTCATAACTCAGTAAGTATTATTCTAGACATATATGTTGAGGACTAATCCAATTTTGAATTCTTTTAGCAGAATATTCTTAAAAATGAAGCTAGCTTGCACCATATTGAGTAATCTCTAGATGATCTTCCAATTCCCGAGCATCATGTTTTGATGATTAATGATGCATCCTGGTAAGGTTATACTAATTATATTAGCATTCCTGCATAAGTTTTCTATTATGATTTGATAGGATCAGTTATGGAAGAATCTTAGTCTCTAATGGATCAAGGAGTAAGTAGGTTATTCTCTAAATATTTCTCTAACAACTCACAATAGCATTAAGTTTCTCTGTGAAGCAATCACATTGTTTGATATACTTTTAGTTTGGGAGTTTCTTTGTAATGTTGTCTCAGGCTTTTCAAAGAAAGGTTGCATACCATGAATGAGAAGTTTGGAAACACGATTAGTATTAGAGAGCTCCATAACTACTAGCTATATCAGTGTATGAGCATATTCATGTAATGTAAGCCAGATGGCTCTTACTTGTAAATGGGGACAATTCTATCCTCATTAGAATTGAAATTAATCAACAAATGTATGTATATGTAATATGTAATAGTGATGAAAATAACACTATCTCATAAGCTATATAAACAAGAATTTGTAAACTATCAATAATCCAAGCTTATAAAGCTTTGTGCTATACCAGAGGTTTTCTTGAGCTCGGTTCCTTCCTCCCGGTGCCCCTACTAAACCAAGCTATAAAATTTTAAATAAAATAATAATTAAAAAACTTTTGGCTTCAACATTTTACCCATAAAAAAGAAGAAAAAGTTAATTTTATTTATCAAGAAGTCTTAAGAAATAGGTGCAACTGGATTAATAAGATCCAAAAATATGAAATTTTGGTATATAATATAAAATTGGTTAGAGACCAAGGCTTGACCAAATTGATGATGAATATGATCATAGAAGCCTACGAGGTCAACGTAAATAATTTTGATTATGCATATACTTGTTGTCCATTAAAATATGATACTTAGTACAAGGGCATTATCTTCTAGATTTGTAACATGAATTTTTCCTCTATGATGAATGAGTTCTACTGAATAATTTTCATGCTATACTACTAAAAGTATGTACTAATACATCGTAACTTTTTGTCAAGTTATCTTGATGGGCTAATCCTCAAGTGCCTTAACTAAGAAAATTTCAAAAATGTGATGGATCATTTCCATCAAGGTATTTGTGGAAGACAATTCAAGGTCATGACCAAAGTGTACAAGATCCTTAGAGAAGGATAATAATTACCTACATTATCTAGAGATGTGGTAAGAAGGGTGAGAAGATATGACTCCTACCATATAATTTTAGATAAGTTGAAGTTTATGAGTGTTCTTTTTCTTATGTTACTAATGGTAAAGGCTCTGTTCTAGCATTGGGGAATTGAATTTAAAGGGAAATTTACAAAAGATAGAAATAGATACAAGTGGATTCTTATGGCCACCAACTACTTCACCAAGCATGTTGAGGCAATCCCAACTCCTAATACTAATTCAAAAGTTATGGTACGTTTCCTACTAAACAAAATTATAACCAAATTAGATGCACCCATAAGGATCAATGTTTGAATTTTGTACACTAAATATGAAATTAATCTAATATGTTCATACCTCTACCATGCCTAAGGATACAAAAAAGTTGAGTCCAACAATAAAATCTTCATGAAGATAATTAAGAGAATATCATATATGAACAAAAGAAGGCATGACAATAAGTTAAAACATGCACTATGGGCATACAAGATGACCTATAAGATAATTGCTACTTGCAGTCCATTTACACTTATCCATTGGTTGGATGCCAAGATGCCAATAAGTTTAGAGTACTTTTGTATCGGCTTTTTCAAGACATTAATGGAGCAAAGAATGATGCAACCTAACATAGAGACTAATGCACAACTAAGTGAATTAAATGAAATGAGAATGCTTGCACGTGAAAAGATTTTGTCACATCAATAATAAACAAATCATATATTTGATAATAAATCACTGCAAATAAACTTAGAAGTAGGTTGGATATTTGGTCCTCATGAGAAATGTTAGATCAAAGGATAAATAAAAGCATAATAAGTATAATCAATTATGGCTTGAGAAATATGAAGTTATAGAGGAGCATGGTCACAATATGTACCATCTAAAATATTTTGTAGGCAATTTGATGGACCCACCCATTCATGGAAATAATTCAAAGCTAATGCATTACTTCATGTAAGTAATGGCACTCTACCTTATACAATATTATGTTTTGTTTCATATCATGTCTTGTCTTGAAAATATGATATTGCTCACATCTTTGTGCAATAATGATCCTTATTTGATCATGATTAAGTGCATGGTCATATGCCCATTTTTGTGTATCTTTATGGTTTTCTTTAAAATATTTGGATTCTCTTTGTATCTTCAAGTGACAAATGTCCACAACTAGTGCTAATTTTCACACTCAATTTGATAATTTTAGCATTTTCCTAGGTTCATGTCTTCCTTTGTGTCTTCTAGTACTAGTCACTCATAGTTGATATATGTTTTAAAATTTTATCATTGGATCCCCAATATTACATTTTACCTAAGGATACTCAATCAATATGCTATTATCAAAGACCCTTCGTAGACTTGTTTGGAGGGACATATTTTGGTTTGTGGTTGATGTCAATCATTGTGATTTTGGTTGTGGCTGATCTTGTTTATATTTATGTGCGTGATTATTTTGGGTTCTTTGTTCTTCATTAAGCTATGAGCCTTGGTTGGGACTTAATATCAAAGCTCTATATTCCAAGGTCCTTGACATTTACTTCCCCCTTTCCCCCTCACTTAATTTTCTCTTAGGTCATCGATTATCCAAGGCATCCAAGATCTTGGAACTAGGTTAAAAGATCCTTGTCCCTCCCATCTTCTTGACCTCACCAATTCCCTTCATCTCCTTTGATTCCCCTTCCTTTGGGTATAGTCCCTTGGGTGGAACTGGGCCTTGGATCCTAGTTACAAGGTCTATGTTTCTCTTGATGCTTTTTCCTCATAACCACATTTCTTTCAATCTCACTGCTCATTATGCTCACTCAAGGTCACATCCTTGATCTCATGTACCACTTGAGACTTGATCCTTCCTTCACCCTTTATATTGGGAAGTCTCCCTAATTACTTCTTAGCCTCAAGGCCTAGAGTCCATACTTTATTTGGGTTGTCAAGGGAGCCTATCACCATCACACCTATTCTCTTATCTGTGTTTTTTCAATTTTATTTATTTCTATCCCCTTCAAGTTCCCTTCATATTACCTAATCTAAAACTTTGTGATTCCTAACATATTTTCATTCCTCAACCTTGATTCTCCCATGTGTTCACTACTATACATTCCTTTCTCAGTTGGATTGATCCTCCATGACTCATCTCTTTATATCTATGGTTCTCCTCCTTAGACTTGAAAAACCTATCACATGCATAAAATGGCTAGGAAACCATCATCTTGAGTGTTATTCATCTACTCCCTATCATGATAGGATATCTTAATTACAATGTATAATGGTTCACTTATCCCAAAAGGTTTTTCTATTATTCTTCATGTACTCATCTTATGCAATAATAAATAGAAAAAAAGAGGGAAATCATTATTGATGAGCTATTCTATATATTTGAGGTGTCATACCATGCTCTATTATGAGTACAACCATCATTTGTGCCATGATTGCATATTGTCAAGGACCAATGAATGATGCTTTAATGGTATATGTGGCCATGCTACCATAATTTCATTCATTGAGGTCCCTACAACTTTGATATCTCCATGTTGGATTTTTGCTAATCATTTTGTTGGTTCTATGAGATTGAATGAATCCCACATAACACATTCATGAATTCATTTTCCTCCCAATCTTTTCATGAGATTATCAGATTACGAGACTCCAAAAGGATTGGGCATTTTAATCATGTATGTCCATGTTCAAATTGGAAATAATATAAGTAAGATCAAATTATATTTAACAGTGATTTTAATTAATAAATAAATAATTTTGGAGTATTTGTTTTTTTTAAAGTGTGTGTATTTGTTGGCCACGCGCCAACGGCTTTTACCGTTTTAAAAAGTATTACCTGGTTCAACTCTTATTTCTGTTTTTCTGTTTTTTTTGTTTTTGTCGTTTTTCTGTTTTTTCATTTTTTCATTTTTGTCGTTTTTTCATTTTTTCAGTTTTTGTTCAGCGTCCGTAGTAGATATTCAGAAGACAGAGAAGCTCTTCTCTCTATATTACAAATTGAAAAGAGCAGTTTCATAGAACATTGGATTGTCTAGAGTATAGCCTCCAAATGGCAAATTTACACTATAAATTTGTGAGTAGATTTTATTTCTAAGGAAATGTAAACATCATGCTAACAATTTCTTAGGTTTTTCCTCATTGCTTGTTTGCATATTGGGAGGGTTTTAATGTTTTCCTCTTCCTTTTTTCAATTGTATCGTAGCTTATATGTCAGAACTGCAGAACTTGACAACCAAGATGGGAATTGCAATGAGAAAGCCTCAGAAGACTATAAAGCCTCTGCATTCCTTCCAGCAATTTGAGGACTCTAATTCTCTTCATATATATCTGTCGGAAGGAAGATGGGTGGTAGGGTTTGTAAGGAATTGAGGAAGGATTATTATAGAGAGCTTAACTTGTTGAGACACTTACCTGTATCAGAATACCAACAAGGTGCGGGGAAGATGATGAGTGACAACCCACATAGGTAAAAAGCACACCATCTATATATACTTCTTGTACAATTTGAATTTCCACTGTAAGAAAGACCTTGCTTATGCATCACTCTATGTAAATCTTAACTATTTTTTTTCTTATATTTTGTAGTTCTTTGACTTGTTGGAACTTTGCCTAAAGAAAGAGAGGAGTAGCTGTTTGCGTGGTAATTTTGGACTCAAATGTGCGTTCATTTAGAGTGAGGTTTTTTTCATTGGTTCTTGTTTGCTTTTGAATTACATGTTTGAAATTGATTCAGATTTGAGTTGAGGAAGAGAGGAATTTTAGTCTAACAAGATTAGATTGTTTTCTTATTATAGGATTCAGTGGGTTGTTGACTTGTTCTTTCCTCATCACTCATACACATCTTTATTGAGACCAATCTTCTGCGAAGGAATGTTGTATCCCACATACTGGCTGCCTTCGATGTCTATCAAGCGGCCCACTTTGCAGGGCATTGTAACAACACTTCTAGAGGTTGGTTTTAGCATAATTTGATTTTGTAAGGTTTATGTGCTATTGAAATTACCATGATAAATAAATTGAATATGAAGGAACAATGAATAGATGTTCCCAAGCAACAACAGAATAGGTAATGCAGGTTTTGAATATCTTGTGTTTAATTGGGACTTAATAATAATATGTTTATGCTTTTGTTAGGGTTTTTATTTGTATTTCTTTCCTGAAACCCTCCCAGTGCATTTAACATTCACGTTATATTAGCATAAGTATTTCGTTTAGATGTTAGAAACCATAGTAGTGTGACTATTGTGAAAAATTGAATAGTGACCTGCCAAAAACCGCTTGGCAGTCCATATATCAGATCAAAAGACTGTTAACTTCAACAATTTATACTTTGTTTATAAATTATATTCCTCTCATATGAATATATAGGGTCAGAATATCCATTTAATTACTAAAATTATCCTGTCCAATTTGTTGGAAGATAGTTTGACAGGCTAGCTTGTAATTCAAAATCAGAACAAGGTTAGTAAGGCTGCAATCTTTTGTTCTCAACAGGGGTAGTGATGGTCTCTTAGTGTTATGCCTTTGGAAGAATGACCATGACTAAAATGAATTCAAACCTTCCAAAGCATTAAAGCAATCTCATAGCTCATTATGTATCAACAAGTTTGCGATTCCTTGTCAACCTATGGGTTGTATGTTGTATCACCAAACCTAGTGTCCCAGTTCAAAGAAAAGAGGCTCATAGTACCTATCATGTAATAAATTTTCCATTTTCCTCAACTGTGTGTTGTATGTTACATCAACAACCCCAGAATCCCATCACATTCATTCCCCTGCTTTCCTCATTTGTTTTTTCAAGGTGATCCAAATGCCACTCTGTCTCCATAGAATCATCCACAAATTCTTTGCTAGTCACACTATGTTTCTCAATCAGGAAGAAGATGGTCGCCAATTGATGAATTTGAATGCTTGAACACCATCTATTGTACATCAGCAATGATAACTACCTTAGATTAATAGAGGAGTTAAAACTGTACTAGTTTTATGTAGATTCCCCCTCTCTGACATTACCGTGACTGATTAACTTTCAGTTGTGCATGCTTTTGCTAACTGTGGGATATCCCTACTTTAGTTTTTGTTTTTTGTCTCATTTATACATACACATCATCTTCCAACATTCTCCCAATAACCTCCCTAACAATTTGTTTATTGATTGGATGCCTCTTTCAATTCATATTTCTTCAATATTAAATATACAGTCTCATCTTATGCGTTCGTTAAAACATCTGCAACATCTGTATTTTAGAATTTATGTTGTATAATCCATAGTTTCTTTGCCAGTTGTGTTGTACATTTCTAAAATAGGAAGAAAATGATCTCCAACTGATGAGTTTTAATGCCTTGCTCCAATGCCATCTGTTGTGAATCAGCTACCATAACTACCTTTGGATTAACAGATGAATTAATTCTGATCTAGATTTATAGATATTACCCCTTTGTTACATTACCGTGACAAATGATTCTCAGTAGTGCATGCTCTTCATATTGTGGGGTCTGTCTACTACTGTTTTTTTTTTTTTTTTTTTTTGTTGTCTCATTTGCATATGCTAATCATCTTCTAGCATTTTCAAAGTAACTTCTCTTATAAATTTTTGATCATTGGATGCATCTTTTAGTTCACATTTCTACAAGGACAAATATGCTACCTCATCTTATGCATTCTTCAAAGCAGTTGCAATGAATGCATTTCAAAATTGATGCTAAGTTGCATGTATATTAGATGAGAATCCATGTTAGTTTCTTTTTTGTGATTTTTACATAATTAATGATGGTGATTTGCATGGTTTACAAGTTCTGAATTCATGACGGTTACTTTCTCATGATTTTCACATACTTGATGATGGGAATACTAGTTTTTTTTTTGACAAATCTCAAATGGTAGCCATAGGTGGAACTAGTCCTCTTGATGAATGCCTTTCCTCTTACAGCAGTATCATCTAGTTTCAATATTTCAGTAGAAGATTAAGCTGTATAAAATCTTCACATAGTCCACAGCTCTTGTCCTTGTTCTCCCTCCATTATATCTCTAGAAAATTCTCCTATAATGAAGAATAGTCAAACAGGCACCCCGCACATGGAAAATATAAAAGAAAGATTTCTCAAACAAGGAAACTTCTGATCCTCTTTCAGACTCAATATCCTACAGTTAACAGTTATTCCCTAATAGAATCCGACTTAATATTCCTCCAGTTAACTGCTTAAAACTGTCCTTTAATGGCTTGAAACTAACCCCCCTTCACACCTCTTACCCATGAGTGGTCTTTACACATGTCAAAGTCTCAAGAATGCATCTAAAAATGATTATTCTGGCTGCAATATTTCCTTAAACTCCATATAGCTATCCTTTCGTATTTTTGACTCTTCATTAAGCCTATGCCATTTAGCATGCCATTGATTTCCTTGTTACCTTCCATCATATCTCAAGTCTTATCTCCAGCTTGGACTGCCATCTTTTGTCTAACCAACAATGCTCAGAATCTTTGCATGGTCGTCTTTGGTTCCTTATTATTATGTTAGCCTCTCATAGACTTGTCATCACAGCTACTCTTTCTTGTGAACACTATCATTGTTCACTATCATATCATTTCAAAATATCATCATACACCTTAAGTCATGATTCTACATTTTGAAAGTGTTATAATCATTCATCAAACAATGAAGACTACGCTTCCTTTTGTGTTTAACACTACGATTTTTCAAATAAAATTGTTTCCTTCCATTATATCTATGCATTGTTCTTCTTTGTGGACAGAGTTTATCCAACTGTTGAAACTTTTCTGAGCAGTCTTCATAGGGTCTGATCTTGTATAGGATTGAACCCATCTTCAGAGCTTTGTCTTACCTTCTTAGGGATTATCACCACCATTAAACTATCTTTAAACTTCTAACCTCATGATTGAATCCTGCCATTACTTAGGACTGTCACTTTATTCTACTATCACCCTTCTCATGTCTTCTTTTGACAATCATTCATCATCAGTGGCTTTATAAGGTGGGTTTCTTTACTGGACTGTCTCAAAATCTTTATGTTCTTTGCAGCCATGACAACCATCCCTATGGCTGTTACTGTCTTGGTACCCTTGGAATGTCATGCACACAATGACTCCATCCCTTGATATTTGCTTCATTATTTTGTTTTGATTGTTCAATGATTTGAACCAAAGACTTCAACTTAGCAAAAAAATGTGCAAGCATCATATTGACAAAATCATCATTTTCTCATGGTGAGTCTTGTCCACTGGAGGTTACCAAGAAATCTTCTCCCTTTTCCACATGTTTCAAGCTTATAAATGTTACACTTGATATGACAGTCTTTAAATATGACAGTCTTTGTTAGACTCAGAAGTAAAAAATGTTCATAATCTTCAACGTCAAATACCCCTTAGCAGATATTCTTTGAATGACTGAACATACTATCAAACTTAGAGCAATCATCATAACTAACTGTTGCGTGAATATTACATGCTAATAAACCACACTTTCCTTTCTTAAATCTATCCTTAATACTTATGCATTGATATCGTCACTGTACTCTCAAGAATTGCTCACTGTCTTTGGGTGTAATGAACTATGATTTTCTACCTGGTCTCCTAGCCATAACCTTTTCTTCTCTCTACTGTCCTTGAGGGCATATGATTGATATAAATAACACTATCCTTTATCACATTTACTGCAACTTCTCTTCATTGCTCCATAAGACTGTTATTGTGTTCTCCATACCCCTGTCACTGCTGGTCTGAGCTTTTATTTTCTTTCTATCTATCATTGTGTTGATCTTGACTACCATTATAATAAGTCTCTCTAGTGCTCTTGAGTATCGTTGGCTAGCTTCTGCTAGAGTATTGTTGGATTGAACAACACTACATGATACTGATCTTAGTGACTGTCATTTTGATCTTATAGTGTTGTCTTCTTTTATTGTTGTAGAAGACTGTCCTTTTGATTAACTCACCACACCTTCCTTGAAAAGTCACTCTCTTTCCATAGGAGCTTAAATGCATTAGCATTAGCGCATGGCTTGTTTGTTATTATGATATTTCTAAATATCATTGCTTTATTAGTTATTTTCTTGGATGCTCTGTCTTGTTCCCTTATTAGAAGTAAACTCTTCAAATATCGCATCATGTTCAGATCTGAAGATGAAAAGTGCTAGAAAATTGACTTCCGTCATAGTCAATATATCGAGACTTCAGATTCCTCACCAAAACCTTAACAGGAAATTCTCCATTTTCAGATGCACATAACAACGTTCTCATTATGATGGGTTTTATGTTGAATTTGATGCCAACAATGGTCTTCTAGCTGAGAGTTTGTACAAGTTTTGAGAACTTGGGGCTTCCATATGAGTTCTTTTCTATAAACAAGCTTCAATAACTATGATGCAAGATGTCATAAAGAACAGATCAGAAGCCGATGAAAATATGCATCTCACCTTTTGTTGTCAGAGGAAGAGACAAAAACAGCCATCCTAACACCACTATTTACCTTTGACAATAAAGCACAATGATAGCAGTGTATATATTATATCTACCGTAACAAAATCTCTATAACAACAATGATGGATAATCTTCAATTTTGATGATGACATTCTATCTGTTCCCCTGTACCCCATCACAGAGTCCCATTTCTCTTTTGTTGACTGTGTTTTTCCTCTTTTTCTCACCCAGGACTGTCTTCCTATCAAGATCCTTGAAAAGGACAATGTTCTTTACAACTTTGAATGTTTCCACTAGCCTGCAAACTGTCTTTTGGATTTTATACTACATTCAACACTATCCTCTGGCTTTTCTTGGCTATCATGACCTTTCAGTCTCCATATTATGTTCAGAGTATAAGTTTGTGAAGTCTGATCTCAAATTTGTACTATCCTCTGCCTTTTCTTTAATCTTTTCCAGTTCATTTGCTGCACTCATGCACATTAAACTGTCTTTTTTCTTCACTTGCATGCTTTATGTTCCTTTTAATGTCCATTCCAAGTTCTTAGATGTTTGCATGACATGTAGAAGCAAATGTGCATGAAAGTCTGCCCCCATAACGTCATCTGAGCCTGATTTTTCCCTCACCCCATCTTTTGAAATATTTTACACATGCAGCAAATCTTGTGTTTCTTAAAGAGTCTGATACAATATATTTTACCTTTTGACGTGAACAAAAATGTATCCACAAGATAAAATTGGAAAAGTGGTCCACAAGATGATTTTGTTCTGAGATGTGGATACAAGTCCCATACCCAACAAACCCTTTGTATATATGATAGCGAGTTGATGTGGAAGTCACAACAACAATATTCTTAACCACATTAGCGGCACATGCATATGGTTAAAAAAAACAAATCAAGATCTGCCTTCCATGTCTTGGTATTATCACAAGGACTTAGAGACAGTAAATACAATGTCTATCATTGCATGACCTTGCGTAGAAGAATAATGGTGGCCTCTAAAAGTTGTGGAACCAATTTTTAGTTCATCTTTCACAAACTGAAAGTATTGCAAGCATCAAATGTTCGTGAAAAGAGAAAACCCTTCAATGCATTAAAGATAGAACAAAAAAACCCGACACTACATGTATCCTCTTTAAACTGCCAGCTGAATATTTTGGGTGCCCAATTGTCATAAACCTTCTTATTCAACACCATAGAAGATCTGAAAGTCATCATGGAAGATCTCAATGTTTGGAAACCCTAATAGGTCAACCCCTATCAAACAGAACTCAAGCTAATTTTTTTTCCAACAAACTTCCCCTAATCTACATGCAAAGTGGCTGCCTTATGTAATGCAGAGTTAGGGAGATACATGTGGTTTCAATGCTTTTTATAGTAGCAAGAAAATTTAAAAACCTTAAGCACCAAAGAGTTCATCTTTTCAAAGGTCAAATGTCATGACATATATTTAATAACAAGTGCTAATGAATTAACCTCGGGAACTCAAAATTCTCTTGCACCAACCAAAAATAAGATCTTTGAAATAGCAAGGGCAATCAGCCTAGGGGTCATTTTTACCCAAGAGGTAAAAATGAGCTAACAGTGATATCCTTTTTTTACTGTCATAAATGCTTATCTTTCCCCATTATTGGAAGACACTATTATGCTCTTGATTTCCTTCTAGGGGATTGCTTACCAAAAATTCCACTATGCTTGACTGTCACCTTAATTTGACATTTCTTGTATTTTGCTCTTCAATCTCTACTATTGCAAGTATTAATGTCTATCACTGCATTCTTATCATTTCTCTGCCATCGTTTACTTTCTCATTGACCTTTCCATCATCCATCATTACCAAACTTCTCCTTTTTTAGTACTGTCCTTTGCATAATGCTTCCTTGGATGAATGTCCTTTAGTGGACTGTCACCTTATCCTCCATACTGTTAGTGAGTCATGCTACTGAGCCTCTAAAATCTTTCATGTACTTCTTGCAAAAACTTGACTTGATGTCTACTCTCCTTTGATCTTCCATCAAGAACTATTGCATGCTCACTGTTGTTTGGCATGACTGTCATGGGATAATTGTCCCCATTGTGATGTTTCTTGTGGCTATACTTGGATTGCTGGTTGTCTTCAGCTGTCTTCAAAATTTTACCTTCACAGTTAACTAAAAATCCTTTGAGATCAACGTTCTTTTGACACCAACTTGTTTAACATTGACTATTATACCTATTAGTTCATCATTCCCTTGGCCTAGTTTGCTTTGTTCAACTCCAACAACATTTGTGATTGTCACATGACCATTTAGATTGTCTTCCATTTTAGCCTTTTAAATTCTTCATAGGACTGACTGTTCTATGGTTTTCCTTTTCTGTTTCTATATGGCAACCATTATCAACAATTTATCCAACGTTTTCAAAGGCTGTTCTTGTCTTGCTTGTAAGCTTTTATAGATTGTTTCTACACAACCTTAATGTTTGGACTTACAATTGTCCACTAATTTCTTAGGCAAGACTGTCACTTCAACATGAAGGCTGTCATAATTTTGTTTTAGCACTGTCCACTGATATTTATGGGACATGAATTTCCATCTATTGGACTGTCATTTTTGTTCACCATCCTTTAATAGACTGAATTTCTCAAAAATAATGACAAATGCCAAGGCAAAAAGGTAATAAAATATTGTGCTTTTACACTTCATGGATTGTCTCTCCTCACATGACCCTGCAAAACATTTTTATAATAATCTTGATTTCAATGCGCAAAGTAATGCCAAGAGAACAAATTATTAATCAACAAATACAGTCTATGACAACAAAGATGTATGTCTTGCATATATTGAAATCTTTTTATAGGTCACAACAACAACTTTAGAAGCTGGACCAAAAAGTTTATGCCCTCTACATGTGGACTATCAAAACAAACCGTGTTTCTAGCTTTTCACAGTCTTCTTGAAGGTACAGGACTAGAAATCCCTACCATTATGAATCAATAAGCTTAATGTTTTCAACACCTATCATGGTCAAATGTTTTTTCACCCGACTATTCTCCTCAACAGGGTACCACAATCATGTTTTCTTAAGTATTTATTGTCTTTTGATAAGACCCTCAAATTCAACCTGTCACACTAGCTACTGACCATCAAAACACCTGCCTTCATTGCATGAATATCATTCTCTTCACGAGTGTATCATTGAGTGACTTGATTTTTAGTTCTTAGTTCATGATTGATCTCTCTTATAACCCCTATTGAGCCATACTGTCCTTTGCATCCAATCTTCACTTCAAGCTATCATGGAACTGATTTCATGGCTTTCTATCCTGGCTCAGCATTATTTCTTCATATTCTTTTCTTCTTGGCTGCCTTTCCTTTTTGGGCTCCTTCATGCATTGTCTCTTGTCTATGTAAAGCATTTGTTAAGCAAAGTGTTCATAGCATCTTTGGTCCTTGTATTGTATAATCACTGCCCCCCTTTGTGCTCTATAGCATGACACTATTTTTATCATTGAAGTCTACACTTTCCAAAATAAGCTGATTGTATCTTCCCTCTGCTTTGAAGTCTTGACTCTCAATTAACAAGGTTTTGACTCTCAAGATCCCATTCACTGTCACTTATATGCATTATCTACTGTGCTTCTTCTTCAAATTCTTTCCAGCCCATATTGTCATGTCAAGTTCTGTACCTGAGGTTCTCAACTTTAAAAAGACTTTTCTATTCTTAATAGAAGTCTTCATTTCCTCACCGTATTTCTTGTGGTGAATGTCAGTTGTCATTTTCTTCCCTGTTGAATTCATTGTATGGGCTATGCTCTTCATCTCTATGCTCCACCATTGTGATTGTTTCTTTTGCCAACGAACTCCATTGCCTTCACTTGCTTACTGTCATCTTTGTCATTTCCTTTTATGCCTGTCCAGCCCCTTAAGATGCTGCCATGCTTGTCAATTTAAACTTAGTACATATTCCCTTGTTTGTGCACACATACATGCAATGCTCTTATCTTTACAAGAGAACTCACAGATAAGGGAAGTTTCAGCTTGGTCTGCCTTAGCACAAAACTTAAACCTAAATCTAAGGCTTACATCAAGGTAAATTTTAACAATGAAGAGGTTTAGGAAGTTCCTTCTTTTCCATCTTGTTTTTTGTGAATGTATGTTCTTCCATTTCTATTCACGTGTCACAATCCACAATGCCAAGTGTCATTTGAACCACATCTTATGGACAATTTAACTAAGCACTTTCTATCAAAGTCATCTAAAGGTTGGGCATGTACCATTCATAAGCATTCCTAATATGGTACAAAATCTAGAGGTGAATGTGATGTTGATTGGAGACTAAAATTTATCACAGTTGTCAAAGATTTAGTCCCATCCAAAGAAACTTAATCCCAACATTGGAAGCATCTTGTCTTGATTACATCATGATTGTTTGTGACTGGAACATGCCTTTTGCATGGTGCTCTTGTACATTCACTGCCACTTTGTGGCTCTTTTTCTTTTCACCTTATTCGAGATGCCAACGTGCTCTATCATTTCATATCAAGCTTTGTCTCTCTTACACTTGCCCTTCTTTTCCTGCAACCTTTCACATTTCACAAAAATGGTTTTCTTCTAGGCAACATAGAGTGTTGGGTTTTGACAAAAGGTTTGGCAGAATTTGAACTACCATACAAGAAGACTTATACAGTCATTTGAGATGTTGACAAACCAATGCATTATCTTCAAAATCAAATTCTTGATAGCTGTCATTTGAGGATGCATAAGATTTGATTGCCCTTTTTCCTTTTAGTTATCAAAAACTTTCGCTTCATCACTGTGGATAGTCACTTCTCCTTCCAGTCTTCTTGTCTCAAGGAAACATCACCTTCTGTCCATTTAATCTCTTTCCTTAATCATCCCTGGGTTGTTACCATTGACTGAACATTCACTACCTCTGTCTTTCTCTTGTATTGGTAGGTTTTCTTCCCATCGTTCTTATATTCTTCCTACTGTCGCAAGTTCGCTCTCTCATCATCTCACTGTCTTAGGGTCTTTTAAGGATGATCCTTTGTCTTGAGTCTGCCCTTATCCTTTAATTCCTCAGATTTGTGTGAAGACTTCCCTTCTTATTATGTTCAAATTTTTTCATTTGTAAGCCACTGTAAAATGGGATACTTTATAACCTTCATCCATAATTTTGAAACATTTCTGTCAATTTTAATTGGCTGGGAAAAATTCTGAATTGTTTGCATTCTATTTTATGCGTTTGAAAGAGATAATAAAGTTAATGTCTTGCTTAAAATATTCCTCCATAATAAATTCAAATTATGTACTATAGTTCTATTTTACTTGGGAGCAACAATCATAAGAATCATCGTCCATATCAATGTCTATCGACTCATTTTGAATTTTGAACAAATCCAAAATATAGGTGGACGTTGTTGTTTCACATGTAGAATAACTGGCTTGTAAGACAGTTTAAAATTTCTTTTTGTTTTTAACTAATAGATTGTCCCAACATTCTGTCTCATTCTAGATGGATTGTATTTGCTTTACTTTCGCATATAACACTTGTTCAGAAATCCGCTCGAAGAATTTTAATTTTTTAGATTAGCTAGACATCCACCCAAAGATTAGTTATAGATTTTTTGGTCTTGTTCTTGACCTTACAATTTTTGAACTTTTCATATCCATTGAATTGGTGTGTGTTATCAAGTCATTACCCTGCATGTTGTGTTGATGTCCTGAATTGCATGTTAAGCTCCTTCGTCACATCAGCTTTGCTTGACTCAATATTTAATTGACCACACTCTTTGGCCTTGTTCATAAGTGGCTTGCAGCTGAATTCGTTTTTTTCTAAGTGGTTTAAGTTTATCCAAAATCAAGATGAGCATATACTTGATCAATCTTGTTGGTAGCAATACAAATTTTGATGGACACTTTTATTTGAAATAAACACCTCGAGCTGAGTAATCTCACAACAGTAAAAAATTTGATGTATAAAAGAACATGATAAGAGGATCTAGAGGAGTTTGGGAATGTAAAAAACCTAGTTCCATTTCAGCTCATGAACCAACTTTCTGGTCAAATCCTTGAAAGCATTGGCTAGTTCCCATATCTTGAAGGCTTGTCCCAGTATAATATTAAGAACAATTTCACAGGCCAACTACCATAGAAACTTGGTAACTTATCAAAATTTAACTTGATTGATGTTTCTGAGAACTAGTTTAATGGCTCACAAGACGTAACCTGCAATACTTCCTTGTTCATGATAACCATTTTGCAAGAGAGATATTCAATTCTTATGCCGATTGCAAAAATTTGGTTCATTTCAGAGTGAGTATTAATAATATAATGGTGAGGTACCCAAAAGAAGTTGGGGTTTTCCAAATACCAATATTATTGACCTCAAGTTTAATAAATTCGATAGTGGACTTTGTCCCAAGATCAGTGTCATGCCCCACCTAGGATTGATATAAATCACAATTTTAATAAGTAAATTAAGGCTGACCTAGTATTATTGAATTTAACACGCTTTATATGCTGGCTGACCCCATTCTATGTTAGCCAACTTCCTTGGGAAGTGAATAAAAAGCGCGTGCACACACACACACATATATTGTATGGGTTAATGAGGAGTTGAGGATTTTTTTTTTTAACTGGCAATCAGGAATTAAATACCAGCAATTAGCATTATTAGAAGGAAGTTCTTAGGTTTGGAAGAGACACCTCTCTTGAATAGACGGTGGTCACCTAAAAAAGACACGATTTCAGCGATAAGGGAAGAATATTTAGGGAGGGACTTGGATTTGAGAAAGGTATTGATCAAAGGAATAAGAAAGGATTTCTCATACCCTTATAAATATCTGAATATAAGGAACAAGATCAGATCGGACTTTACAATGATCATAGTGAAACATAGGAAAATGATTAATCAGATAAATAGGGGAATAGATCTATGTAATGTCCCTGTTTAGATCACCTTATATTTTGCCCACAAAGAACCGGGGTATCATTGTCTGTTGATTAATATGGGTTCAGATCTGGTCTGATTACTATTATCAGAACTGCTTATCCCCTTCTATATCCTCTAGGAGTGGTCAATTTGTTGTATATATAGCTTTCAATCGGAGGTGAGGAGTCACGTCTTTTATAAAGTCACAATTCTTCATTGCATATCTCTTGATTCTTTATGAAACTTAATTAACTTGTAATTATTTATTTATTTTCATATTTTAATTTTTTTATTAATATTCAATGATTCATTATTAAATCCTATTGTAGAAAGGGGACATTACAATTGATCAAGCTGCAGCAATAAGGGAAAATTGAACCAATCAGATCTGTCTTACCACGATCTCATTCAAGCATAGAGAATTTGAATAGTATCTGCAAATTGGTATGAAGTGTCGGTACTTATAATAAGAAGCATAGTGGGTCTTATTTAAAAATTTCTTGCTTATGAATAATGGTCCTATCTATGCTTTTTGCTAATGAATAATGTATATGAATATGATATTATCATGTGGTCTTTTATGTGAAGAATACATGCAATAATGTGTAACTCTTATATGTTTTCTATAATCAATCATGGTAGGGATAATAAGGGAATGCAAGGAGGGGAAACTATTATGAGGATGTCTTTTAAGAATGCCACTTCATGGTGGTGACAGATTGACCCATGAGGCCAAAGGGGTGCAAGGAGTGCCCCGTCCTTGGGCTTAGAAGGGAAGGACCCTCGAGACACATTATTGCAGTTTCCTCAAATCCATACTTTGATTGACCATTATGTCAAGGTACTCTAATCATAAGGAGGATAAGGTTGGCAATGGAAGAGTGGAACGACTATGGGATTCCTCAAGTACACCCCCTCATATGGATGGCAAAGGGCCACATGATGGCCAAGAGGGATGACATCCACTCTTGGGCCTAGTGTAGAGGATTGTTTAAGGAACCCTACTATGCTCCTACTCCTATAGATTTGAAACCCAAATGTATCTTCGAGCATAACTTTTGCTTCCATAGAACACGAAACTAAGCTTGTTTGTCATGTTCCTCTTAAAATGAGGGTTTTATACCCCTGAGCTTAACACTATAGGAAGGCCAACACAAAAAGATTTATATGCTGGCTGATCCTCTTATTGGCGCCCAATACAATTAAATCGGGCTGGCGGACTTGCATACAAAACTAAAATTAAATTAAATAAATTGTGTTTTATTTTGGCCGACCTTCCTTGGAGAATTATAAATAAAATTAATTACTTTATTCCAAGAGGGACTGCCACATGTGTTGGGATATAAACCAAGAAGGAAGGAGATGAAGGAATTGTTAGGGAGGTTAGGAGTGGATTTAAGAGGAAGATCCACAACGGTCTTGAGCAGTTTTATAAGAAAGCTTATACCAGATTTGGAGGAGAAATATCATATAGCATTAGGGCAAAACTTTGATCAGATCTTAGAACAAGACATTAGCAAGATTTATAAGCAGAATTTGGGCAGATCTGAGAATAGTTATGAGGCAGAGATAGGCAGTGAATATCTTAGAAAATAGCAGAGGACAGTAATCATGGTTTTCATGTGCAGAAATTTAGTTTGAAGGCAACACTTATAAAAGAAGGCAGTTTGTCTATAAGATTAGTGAACACATAAGGTAGTGGTTGGTTCTATTTTGGAAGAGGCATGCTTGTGTAAAGGTGTGATCATCTTCTAAAGACAACTACCTTCCATAGTTCCTCTTCAAAGAGAAATAGAGGTATAAAGGTAGAAGGCTTGATTAAAGAAAGGTATGGAAGAAAAGAGGAGAACCAATAATGGTCAGCAGATCGAGCAAGCATCCAACAAGAAGCTACATACAACAATTATGTCTGTTAGAAGAGCAGCGTTCAAGGACTTATAAGCAATTTAGATGGAGCAGTAAATATGATTATAATATGGAACAATATATATAATTTGAGGTGCGATTAAAGGAAGAAGACAAACGTTTTAAGTAGCAATTTGATACTCAAAATCACCTAAAAGCAGCAATCAAGAGATAAACAAGGCATAACAGTTTTGAAGAGGCATCTTTACGAAAGTTTATGACCATTGTCAAAGGTCAACCATTTCCAAAGGGTGTCTCACTTGATAGAGACATAAAAGTATAAGATATAGAAGGCCATGAGGGAGAAGGCACCAAGATACATGGATAGGCATCTACAACAATAAATAAATGAATGGAGTCCAAAGTATCTTCACATTGAAAGATATATTATAAATAGTGATCGAAATAAAAGAAAATTAGATACATACAACAATCCATCACACCAACATAGCATTGAGTACCAATGGATGATATTAGATTGGACAAGAGCATATAATCCATCAATAGATAACAGTTGAGGAATTGCAATCTAACCATACATTCAACATCTTGGTATAAGTAATGCTCATATCAAATCATTGTCTGAAATCCACCTTGCAAGAGGGAGGGCTTGAGGTGTAAGAGAAGGGTGGCGAGTGGGCTCGTAATTAGGCCATGCTAGAAGGAACATTGCGGCCTAGTACAAAGAGGGCACTTACAGAGTCAAGAAACCCCTTACAACCTCTTGACAACTCCACAAGATGGCTGTAGAGAATAGTTATTCATACTATCTAAAGCCCACCTTACAAGAGAGAGGGCTTGATGTGTGAGAGAAGGGTGGTGAGGTTCTCTTAAGAATGCCATCCTAGTAGTACCCTTGCCACCTAGGACAAAGAGAGCACTTACAAAGTCAAGTAACCCCATACAATCTCCACTCGACAAGACATGATTAGGGAAAGCAAGTACAAGTTGCCAAACAAGAGGGTTGTGGTAGACACCCACTCTTAGGCTTGGTGTAGAAATGGCTTCGAATAGATCCATCACGTCTCTTCCCCCAATGTGTTTGTGAATATAATATGGCTTGACTAACCCTAATGATTAATCGTATTATTGAGAAAAGTTTTATTCAATAAGATGCAATCCTAACCCTTATTTGTTGCAATTGTGATTTTAGGGAAAATTCTAGGTCAAATTAGGAAGGGACATTACATTGTTACTGCCCTTTGAACTGTCTTTTGCTATTGCATTCAAACTATCTTTTGTAGACTTTGAAATTTTGAATCCGTGACCTTTTGCTAGACTGTCCACTTTCTACAAGTATGATGACTACTATCCTGAAAACTATGGAATATCAACATCTATCACTGTCACTTACCTGCCTTCATGTATGAATGCAATCCATTGCTATTAGTAGCCTTATGACTATCTTATGCCTTTGTCTCAATTTCCATGCCACTATGACAAATCTATACTTTTGTCATTGAAAATCAATGTCATAGCATTCTTAATTTGCACCTTGTTGCCTACTTCATAATTTGAAGGTGCTATTTATGCTCTTTGTTGTTCACTATACATGCAATCACACTGTTGTCCATCATCTCTTCACATTGTTCAACAAATATCTTTGGTGGCCCCTTGACATCATGGTATTTCAATAGGAATGCTAACGTTTGCTTTCTTGTCTTCAATGTTATGAACCTTCATTACATGTCAGTGCAAACTCCTTTTCATGTTTCATTTGATTGTTTATTCTCCATTTCTTCCTTCTTCATCCCTTTCTTAGCCTGTCCTTTTGATTTGTATCCATTATGCTTTTTTGTTAAGGTTTTAGGATCATTGCAAATGTAATAGCACTATCTGATTGTATGTCTTTCCTGTTGTGAAAATCAGATCGTCCTATAGAGATTATATGTGAGTGCTGTAGTGAAATAGATTACCATTGTGATTGATCTTTTCACCAGCCATTGATATATATTTATATCTTTTGAATAGTCGCGTCTTGAAGAGTCATGACCATATAATAATATAATATGACAATTATGGTAATAACCATAATTGTCTACTATAATAATGACAACAATATAATATATCATTGTATTATAATATTATCATTACTATATTAATAATATAATAATGATAATAATATAATATAAATATCACAACTCTTCATTATTAACATTGTATAATATATATATAATAACAATACGAATGAAGCTATCTCTTAACACTCCCTCTTAGCGAGTGAGTATTAAATACCAAAAGTCTATCATGACATCCGCCACTTCGGGACACACAAGTTAATGTAGTCTCGTCATGAAAATAGACTTGAATATCATGATCTCCGCACAGTCGGGACACACAAATAAGTAGTCTATCATGATATGGTTTCGTTATTACACATCCAGTAATAACAAGAGTCAAGATCTCCGCACAGTTGGGACACACAATTAATTAGTCTATCTTGACACTTTGGTTAACTATTTACAAGATCGTCACCTTGAAATATTAACCCACACAAAAATGATCATTTTCACACAATATTGCAATATATATTTTTACATTTATTCATGAATAAAAAACCCATAAAGTCACCTTGACTCTTCTCAAAGGGTGGATTCACTCTAGTTCATCCAGAGAGTGGAAATCAAGACTTCCACTATCAAAGACAAGAATTATTTAACAATTCAAGTCAAACTCTCAGTCATGACAATTTAAAAACAACTCAATGTTGTTTAGCCATGAACATAATACAGTCCGGAACACATCATGACAGTTTGAAACCAACAACTTAATGTTGTCTAACCACGATATAGTTATTGCACAACAAGTAATAGCATTTGGGATACCTCCTTTTCACCTAATAAGGCTTTATTCCTCAACATACCAAGGTTATCTGAAGGTACACAATCTTCTTTCTAGCAAGACGCTTGGTAAGAGTATCAGTTGTTTGTTCTTTAGTGAGGATGTACCTCCACTGAATTACATTTGTTTGCACGATCTCATAGTCTTGGTGAATTCTGAGATTACAAAGTATACACCATCTTGACATGTTATACTCCCTCTGAATTTTTATGACCAAGATCTTGATCTTCTAGCTTCTCCCTCTGACATGGAAGCATAGCCTTCTCACATGGTAATTCATCATAATTTTCTGCTACAGTTTCTCGAACACTAGAGAGCCAACAAAACATGGTCTACTTCCTCAAGATCCTCGTATATCCACTGATGCATATCCTCTTTCTATACTCAGCTCAATGTCATTACAGGATGTGACTTCATACTTTTCTTCCTGAGAGAATCTATATCTCATACTGGGTTTTCATAAGGCTGTGTTTTAGCATAGGATGCATTTTGATCTTTTTCAAGGCCATAACATTAACACTCCCTCTTGGACTTGAGGGAAGATAATAAGGACCTCTAGTATGATGTTCATCTTAATGAATTGTAGTCTCGAGATGTATGAATTACTTCAATCAGAGATTCTATCCATGTGCATCTCATCTGTGATTCTATCCACGTGTTTCCACATCTATAACCTCATACTTGTTTCACCTTCAGCAGTGATCTCCCTCTCAATCAATATGATCAAGTAAGTTGACTGAATCATATGTTCCCTTCGAAGCTCAAGCTCATCAAATTCTTGACCTTCCTGAAGATGTCAGTCTCCCTCTGAATCTGGAATTCACATGTTTTCATCCTGAAAAATATGTCAGAGATAGACTACGAATAGTTCATAAGGCTAAACTATCTCAAGCATAAAAATGATAGAAGCATACAACATTTATTATTTAATAAATTACAAACTGCAAATTCAAATAAAACATGAATTACTTATCTTTTATAAAATTTCAAGTGTTTCCTTTCGTAAGGTGAGCCCATTAATATGATACTCGTACCCATCATCCTTCTTCATAACATATCCATTTCATTCTGATCCGCTATGGAATCAACTATGGAATCAACCGTGTTGGCTCAAATATGCAAATATGCACTAGCACCAAATGCTGAAGGCAATTGCTCTCATAGCAGATCCGTAAAGGATAATTAAGAGAAATATCCCGCAATGATAATTGGTTACTATCCCACTAGTACTATCCCCTTTTTTTTTTTTTCAATTAACTTAGATAACTTATCCTTCTTACTTCATCAAACACTTACTCTCAACTTTATGACTGGTAGAAATCAGACAGAATAGATTCACTTTCAGACTTTACAGAGATACTCACTAACTTTCTTTACATCTACAATCATACAACTTGCTTTTGTAACAGACTTAGTATTTCTTATCAATAATTTTCATACACTGTTGTCTCTCCTTCATTGATCCCTTTACATCCTTTAAATAAATTCTCTCTTTCTTTCCATCTAATGAGTACTTTGCAATGCAGTTAAAAACTGTCTAGAACCAGTTACAACTGAAGCAGTTAACAGTTGGTTGTCAGTTACAACCAACCCTTAAGCAAATGAAACTAATCCAAGCTTTTATTATTGAAACGGGAATGCTTCAGACAAAACTTAAAACAACATAATAATAATACAGTTCGCTGTTCCAACTGAATACAGTTATAACTGAAGTCATTAATAAGCAATGCTTTGACAATCATTCCTTTATATGCTGAACACAAGACTTTTAGTAATGAGTTTGCTGTTACACGTGAAAACAATAAATGATTCCAGCCAGACATCTGCAATACCACGATACAAAGAGGCACAATCCGAAACAAAGATCAAAGGTATGTGTTTGTCCAACACTAATCCAATCTGCATTTATCAGACACGGGCTTCTGCAGATTTCATGCATCTTATCAGATTTTATTTCATAAATCTTATCAGATTCTCTAATGCATCTTAACATCAAGACAAAAAATTGATTATCCGACAATGTAAAAATTGTTCATATCGATAGTTATAAGCGTCGATTGGTTGCAGTATGGCTCAAAAGGAAAATTTAATGTTGGTTACTTTTGACCGCGTATCTCAAATCTTGGAAGGTGAAGGCCCCTCGTATATACCATTCTGACTATGGCATAGAGAATATCATGTAAAGATGAAATATATTCGGGCTTTTGTATAGGCTCCCAATTGAATAGATGTATATAGTATGCTCTCATAGCTTAATCTGCCCTAAAGACAGCCATTTTGTTAAGTTTATATTATTGACGTCAGTAATTCGGTTGTTCGTCCTCTGCAGACCTGTAAGTTTCTAAGGTGTTTCAGAAGTCAAATGTGTTGCCTTTTATTTGCTGCAGGATATCTGATCTGCAATTATGAGGTTTGTTGTTTGCCCAGTTTTATTCCTGTATGATGTCCCTGTTAGTACTATTAGGGATTTGAGATTATTCCCTTATAACTTCCGTTGCAAGAGACCTCTTTCTCTCGAATACTCTAATAGCACTAAGGGGGATGGCAATGATGTTGCTCAATTACAAGAATATATTTGATATCACTTATAATTTTATATCAAGTTTAAGATTAAGTATCTCCGTTATCTTCAATTACATTTGTGCAAGGATAATTATGCAATATAGATTATGCAGTTGATGTTGTAGATGGCTATCTCTCATATACGTTGTTTATCCATGCTGCATATACAGGCTAAAGAATATCTCGATGCTAGAGATATCGATTCACAGGCTGTGTCTGATCCTTATTTATTTAAACGCACTTATACTAAGGCTGTCTCTGATATTAGTTATATTGATAGTGTTTCTGGTTGATGCCGTCTCTGATATTGATTGTAATTACTTGCACCGTTCAATTGCTAATCAGCTTTCTCTCAACAGAGTGATCCACACGGAATTATATATGTTATGTTCAATAATCTGATCTGCCAGGTAGGATATCGCTGCCAATTTATCACTGATTGTTTCTAAATATATATTATTCTCTTATAGGTTAGGCTCTGATACCATGTTGTGAAAATCAGATCGTCCTATAGAGATTATATGTGAGTGCTGTAGTGAAATAGATTACCATTGTGATTGATCTTTTCACCAGCCATTGATATATATTTATATCTTTTGAATAGTCGCGTCTTGAAGAGTCATGACCATATAATAATATAATATGACAATTATGGTAATAACCATAATTGTCTACTATAATAATGACAACAATATAATATATCATTGTATTATAATATTATCATTACTATATTAATAATATAATAATGATAATAATATAATATAAATATCACAACTCTTCATTATTAACATTGTATAATATATATATAATAACAATACGAATGAAGCTATCTCTTAACATTTCCAAATGCATCAATCTCTTGTATATATACAAGGAAAAGACAAGAAGAGACATGTCCCTTCATGGGACATGTCTATTCATTAATTTGAGTTAATTAACTATATAGTTATTATAAGAATAAATATAGATTAATTATATAATATATAAAATAATATTAATTATTATATATATTAATATATATATGTATATGTAATAAATCATTTCTCATAATAATCATATAGTCAGTTTTATTTATCTGACCGATGCTAGATACATCAACACTCCCTCTTAGCTAGGGAGGATAAATCAATCCAATGTCAACACTTATGACACTTGATAGCATCAACCCTAAGATGTAAGAAATAGAAGCATCATCCTCATGATGTAATCAATAGAAACAGTCTCAAGATGTAGATTGCCTCCATCGAAGATTCTATCCACAAGCTCTCGTGTGGATTGCCTCCATCAATGATTATATCCACAAGCTCTCAAGTGGATTGCCTCCATCGGTGATTCTATCCACAAGCTCTCGTGTGGATTGCCTCCATCGATGATTCTATCCACAAATTCACGAGCTTTAGTGTGGATTGCCTCTATCGGCGATTCTATCCACAAGTTCCCGAGTGGATTGCCTCAATCGGCGATTCTATCCAGAAGCTCTCGTGTGGATTGCCTCCATCGGCGATTCTATCCACAAACTCATGAGCTTTAGTGTGGATTTCCTCTATCGGTGATTCTATCCACAAGTTCTCAGGTGGATTGCCTCAATCGGCGATTCTATCCACAAGCTCTCGTGTGGATTGCCTCTATTGGCGATTCTATCCACAAACTCATGAGCTTTAGTGTGGATTGCCTCTATCGGCGATTCTATCCACAAGTTCCTAGGTGGATTGACTCAATCGGCGATTCTATCCACAAGCTCTCGTGTGGATTGCCTCCATCGGCGATTCTATCCACAAACTCACGAGCTTTAGTGTGGATGGCCTCTATTGGCGATTCTATCCACAAGTTCTCAGGTGGATTGCCTCAATCGGCGATTCTATCCACAAGCTCTGATACTGTGTTAAGGTTTTAGGATCATTGCAAATGTAATAGCACTATCTGATTGTATGTCTTTCCAAATGCATCAATCTCTTGTATATATACAAGGAAAAGACAAGAAGAGACATGTCCCTTCATGGGACATGTCTATTCATTAATCTAATTTAATTAAATATATAGTTATTATAAGAATAAATATAGATTAACTATATATATATATGCATATTAATATATAAATTAATATTAATTATTATATATATTAAATTTTAATATATATATATGTATATGTAATAAATCATTTCTCATAATAATCATATAGTCAGTTTTATTTATAATAATGTCAACTTGAAACTATAACATGAAGTTGCTTTTTAGAGGGAAAATGAAATAAAAGAAATTAACTGAAGCGCTTCTCTCAAAATAGGGAAAGTCTATTATAAAAGGAGGAAAAAGGGAATTGTGAAGGATTTTGAACGTTGTTATTTTTATTTTGAGTCTTTTCTCTGCGAGCTTGAAGCTTTGCTTGAAGGTCTAGTAAATCCCTAGGATGGAAACCCTAGATGATTTGGTGATTTGGACGAAAAACCTAGATCGGCCCTCTTGGTGGATTCACTTCAGAATTAACAAGTGCATTACATTGTTCAGTTTATGGACAACTATCTCATCCTTGGCCGTGACTTGGAGATATTCAAGGCACCATTGTAAGGGCGGATTCTCATTGATATTTGGCCCTATTTGTGGGCGATTGTGTTGTAACAACTTCTCCATTTTGGGCAGCGATCATTCCTCATGTTGTAGCAATTATTTGTGGGTTTGGGTGATATTGACTCCCCCCTTCTATGTTGGTATTGGTGCACCTCTATAACAGCAGTTCCATTTTTGCATTGGTCAGTCTTCTTACATGTCATTCAATCTTCTTCCGTATGCTACAAATGATCATATCTCATAGGGCTTTGATTATATTGGAGAGGAATCACGTGGGTATGTTGCATGTAAATTTTATGCATGATGTACCATTGTAACAACATTATATTTGGTGTAACAACCATGCATGATTTATATTAGAATAATTTTCAGTAGATTTGTCTGTGAAATTGCTTCTTTCCTTGGAAATCTATATCGTTTCCTTTGCATGTTTGCATGTATTTTGCAATGAAATGAAGCAAAACATGTCAAGAAGCAAAAACCCAAATCGGATTTGAGACAATATCCTAGTTCAAGATAATTTTGTTGTATCGGAGCTGCTGATCGTGCTAGCTTGTTAAGGTTTTGTAGTTGCTTGTGTGTTGGATGTTATTGCATTGCAATTTGGTGAATATCAGATGATTGCATCTCAGTTTAGAAGTAGTTTATAAAGAGGGTTACCATCGCATGTTATTTTTAAGCAGTCTTGTTTAGTGGATTTGCATTGCATGTCAACGTGGTGAATATCTAGATGGTTACATGTCACTTTTGATCAATTTGTGAAAGTGGGTTATTGCATGTCAGTTGAATTGACTCTATGCACCATAGAAAGGTAGAACCACACAGATATTACACCAAAAGCAGGTCATGAAAACATAAAACAGCTGAAATTAACCCAGTTGAAACAAAGGTGGGTGAAAGAAGAGGTGAGAGCCCACCCAAGGACTGTTCATTTAATGGACTGCCCCTCTTGAAGGCACAATCTTCTTGCATTTTTTTAAGCACTCCTACTCCTATTAGTTGGCTTAGGGTTGTCATGCTATAATATGCAAGAGATTGTTATTTGTAATGTCCCCTCACTGGGAGGCCACCTATTTCCCAATAATTAACATATATCATTAAACATTGTTATGCCTTCATTAAGTTATTGGGATTATAAAACTTCTACTTCTTCGTAATGTAATAAATAACCAATTATATTTTGGGTTTGTCCTCACTATTTCTTTAACACTAACAAAGGATGACAAAATTATTGTGCTAGGGCGCTTGGAAACCATCTACAAGCAAGCTCTTGCAAGGTTTCAGGAACACACGCTCATACCTATCTCAGGACTTCTCCCTCAAGGCTTCAAAAATCAATGTCCTTACCCCATCTTGGGACTTACCCGTCTTGCTAGGAATTAATCCACCTCTCCCTACACAAACCCAATAGCATTACGAAGGTATTAGCGGAAGACTAAGGAATAGGCCATTAATTATATTGGTCTTTCAAGCATTAAAAATGCATATGCATATAAGTGAAATTAAGCATGGATGTCATATAAATCCGATATCTAGTATTATGCATATATTCCAAGACCACATTATATGTCTTTGAATTTTCTGTGTATTCCATTTCTTATTAAATCCTATTTGCCCCTCTTTCCTCAAATGAACCTTTTTCCCTTTATATCTCTCAATGTAAGGGAGAGGCCACACCTTTTTATCATAAATAACTTTTGGCAAGAGAAACAACCTTTCACCATTGGCACCCTTGAAAGAGTGCAACTCTTTATTATTTCTACCCTTTGAAATTGACACAACCTTTCACAATAAGAGCTGCACTTCTTATTTAAATCAGATCTCTACTTCTTATTCCTCCTTTTCTGATTATAGAACAAACATTTATTTCCTTGATCCTTTTTGGATGCCCATTTCAAATGAATCCTTGTCCCTTATATATCTCCCCATATGAGGGAAGAGTCATGCCTTCTCATTATTTTTCCCTTTTGAAAGAGTTACAACTCTTGAGCCTTAAGTACATTCTAATTATCTTTTATTTTAGGAAATTGCTCTCTTCTTTATTTTAATTTAATGATTATTATTTCCCTTAAATTAAATGATTTCTTATTTTTGTGGGGACATGACATTATTACATTGCTTGTTTCCAAGCATGAAAGTATCCTTTTAACACATCCTTTGAGTGTCACCTATGGCCTCATTGGTAACAAATGCAATGGCTATGAAGCAAAAAGAATTCCATTATATCTGTAGCTCAATAACAAATGATCTACAATATTCCTTGATTGGATTGTATTCTTTATACACTATATGTTCTGTGCAACTCAATACCATATTCAACCATTTGACAACAGTTGTCTCCCAAGACACTATGCTCTTCATCATGCCTAAACTCTTAACCCTTGATCACTATGGAAGCCTTTTGTCATTCTTGAGCAAACACGTCTTTATGCTCCAAACTCCAAAATCTATCCATTCTCTTGGGATTAAGGTTTCTCAACCATTCTAAATGCTAACTTTGATTTTGCATTCATTTGTTGTTTTTATTTATTATTTTAATTAATCAATTGCTTATGAATACCTAGTCATATGTGGGATCCATAGGCTTGGTGGAATCCTACTTCGCGATGATTGTATGCCACATGTCACACATGTCGAGGTAGGCATCCCACTTTGAAGATCTTGACAAGTGTTAGCCTATGACATATTCTATGACAAATCAGACAAGTGGCAAGAGATCCCTTTTGCATGGAGAAGGTGGGTGCCCAAGTTGGGTAATGATAAGTTGTAAGGAAATGTGCTATTCATAGTCAGGTTGTAACAAAATTGTCTTACAACTATAAGCTGTAAGTGATGACAATATTTATGAATGATTTTTATGATAGTTGTAAGATGCGTAAGAGCATTTGTCATTGCTTAAAATAGTAAATTTTGGGTGCTCAACATTTGAGGTTCGAATGGGGAGTCATTTAGAGATGTACATGTGTCATTTGCATGCTTCTCAATGGTTGAAAAATAGTGCCAAATATTTTGCACGATCGCATCTTTTTGCTTCATCTACAAGCTTCCTTCTTTGTTGTATTTCTCTATAAAAGTAGCCTTGGAGAGAGTTATTTTATATTTTTGCAAGTGTTATGTTGTTGAAATTGATTCAAAGTGCTGGATTGATTGTTGAAAACTCTTGTTGAAGTAGTGTACTAGTATTGTATTGTAATTGTTGTTTTGGTCATACAAGGTAATGCACTTTTGGAGTGTGGGGTTTTTCTCTCGAAAGGGTTTTTGCCATGATATATTGTGTTTTATATGGTATAATCTTTATACTTGTTATTATATCCCTGTGAATGTGTTTTTGATTCTGTAGTAGCTAAAATTTGTAAAGAAAATTTTCATTATCTCCTGCATGAGATTAGTGTTAGGAAGCGTTTTCTACACTTTTGCTTCCTTTCACATACTTGGTCCACAACTTGTTCATAGTGTCACTCCCTACCCATTGAAGATTACCAATAAATCTTCTATTTTCTCCATGTTTCAAAATTGAGTCTTTTGTATTCACAAAAATTTGTTTTGTGTATTTTAGCCTTGTAGACAATCATGTGTATTGTATAAGCGTGTTTGTATCATTGCAACTTACACCATAAGAAATTTCAATGGGGCAATTGAGATTCTTGCATGCAATAAAGACCATTTTTTAGTCTCACCTTAGAAAGCATGAGCTAGTGACAACAAGAGTTTATTTGCAAAATTATAACCAACGTGTCTCCACTTCGATATGAATGCTAAATAAACCATTTTTTTTGTGGCTTATGTAACATTTCACACTGAGCTTGTGCCTCTGAGATCTTGTCTGTTCTACTACCTATTCCGTCATAGTCATGATATTTTGAAAGATTTTGTCTCATACGTTGAAATCTTCACAATATACCCAATGAATAATGACCACCTAACCAAGGTTAGGAGGTTTGTTGATAACTTGTAATAGTCACAAAGTTTGGTTCACTATTATCATTAACATTTTCTTTTTGACATTTTTACAAGAATTCTTTCAACTAATCTGTCATTACTTTTAATTATTTGGATTTGTCGCTCTGCCACTTTCTCATAACGGTGTATAGGCTTGAGATTTTCTCACAAATGCAAACTACATTTTCTAAAATATTTCAAGATCATGAAAATAGTTCATGAAAGCATATTTTGTTGTCAATAACTTATCAAATGATGACCCTATATATGGCTTTTACATTAGCAATGAGTGCAAGTGATAGAAATTTTCCAACATAATTGTATTATTAATAGAATTTTATGGAAAAGAAGCAATAGACCTATAACTGAGTGTTTAAGTGTGAGGAAACAAGTTATTACTAGCTCTTGAGATCTCTACTTCTTGAAATTTTCCACTTTTCTTCCCTTCAATCTTGCAAATTTGGGGAGCCTTTTCATGGGAAATTTCCATGCTGAAAATTTAAGCTAAAACCCTTCAATTGCGTGGGCACTAGCTGTCCCATTCTCGTAAAGGCCCTCCTTTTTCTTGTAACATCTTATATGCCTTTGTAATAGTTCTACAATTGCATTTCACTCGAGTGCGTGGGCTTGAATACTCCATTTGTTTTGCTGTGCCACGAATGGAGATCAATTTGAATAAGAAACCCTAACTCTCCTCTTGTTGCGTATAGAGCTCAACATAAGTAACAAGAAAAACAACATTTACCTCTCTTTCCATTGATCATTGCTAAGAATCAACATATACATAGTATGAAACAAAAAAATATTTTCATTTCTTAGGTGGCTAAGGATCACCCCTTTATGCATTTGATTTCAAACATTTTATAGCCCCCAAAGATCAAAAAAATTTATCAAAAAACATTTTAGTCCAAAAAACTAAAATAAGTTAACTGCTAGTTAAGATGATCTATGCTTTTAATGTTTCAATGATTTTTCCTAACATGTTGCAGGATCTCAAGAAGGTACTTGATGTTACTAATTCTATTCTAATCCTTGTTCTACTTGGAATTTGTGATTTAGGGCAAAAGTTAGGACATTTAACAAAAGGGACATTACAATTAGCATTGAAAAGGAATAATAGAATTCTATATTAGCAACAATTATTTTTAGTGATCTTGGTGCCAAAGATTGGAATGCTATCACAATTAGTCAGATTTGGAGTCCACAATAATCAATATATAGGTTCAATCTCATAAGAAATCGAACATTATGGGGTACATTTCCTTTGTCTAGCAATGGAGTTTTGAAAGATTTGATCACCAATGACAATATGCCTTTAATCTATATTTTAGCATTAGTAGTTCAAAAGTGAAACTAATCTTGTGCCAAAATGTTGGATTTTCTATGATTAATTTTTTAGCTATTTTCATTAGGTTTGAACTAGAATTTTGATAACTCATTTGTGTAGAGTTCTCATTTAGGGTCTCCCCATAACTTTGGCTATTTTATTTTGTTTCTATCTGGTGTCAGCATGGTTTGAAGCATGTAGCTATGTGGGTTCCTAGTCATACATGACTTTCAAGTTGGTATTGTAGAAATATATTTTGGTTATTAGCTAAAGGATTGATTCTCCTTATCTTTGTTGCATTTCTTCCTTTTGCTTTATTTTCCAGTAGGATTCATACTTTTGTTTGACTTTTATGTTTTTTTAATGAAATTTGATTTCTATGTTGAGAATTATAATATTGTAGGCTCCTGAGAATTGGTTTTTTTAATTTTAATCACTATTTATTTAATGTATTTGTATACTTGTGTTCTTATTGGATATACCACAATTGTTGTTTAAGGCCAGTCATTGTGCTCTTGCATTACCATCTATCAAACAAATGCTAACAAACGTCTATTCAAACTTTTGGGTTACATTCTACACCATATCATATTTGCAAGGATACTAATTGTTGTTGTTGCACCAATAGAGACTTTGTGTTTTATTGTGCAAATTGCTTTCAAGGTGAATAAAAGAGCAAGTACTTTTCAGACTTTGTTTTGAAGGAGCTTGTGATATCAAATTTGTCTTCTTATGCAACATATGTGATATCATCTTGAATTTATTGGGAAAGGTGCATATATTAATTGTGTTATTGTAGAAATAAGCTTTCGATCCTATTTCTTGTAAACTTTGTGTTACAACTTAGTAGATTGAAGTAGAGTTAGTTGTTAAAAGATAAGAGATATTTGAGAGACTTTGTGCTTCTATTCTAATTATTCAAATAAGTCTAAGATGCACTATATTAACAGACTTTGAGTTGTTCTATATTGCATATATCTTTAAATCATTTTAGAAATGTTAAGAAGACTTTAGGCTTGTGTAACTTTCTAGTTAAGATAGAAGAACTAGCATGCTTCTGATTGTTCTTTTGTTTAATCAAAAGTCTATTGGTATTATTACTGCAGTAGGTACTTTTTGGTGAAAATATTGTATTAGGAGTTTGGTGAAGTTTGTGCATCATTCCTTAAAAAAAGTGGAATTGATCTTATGTCTTTCCCAACTTTAATTTCTAGTTAAGTACTTATTGAGTCAAACAGTGATAAGAAGGGCATCTCCCTTGTTGAGAGGAGAGATTACATCTCAAGTATATTGTGCCTAAATACCTCATTTTGCAAGTGGTTATAAAGATGCCTGCGAAATAGTTAGCTGACAGTACGTATCTTGAAATAGGGTAGGCCAATAGTATTTTGGCCTCAAGATCTTGTGAGGTGTGACTACCAAATCTCCACTTACAAGAACTATAAGTTTTCCACATTCAAAGAAAAATAAGCCTATTCCAAGTGAAGTTTCCCTATTCTTCTTGAAACCATTGATTCCATTTATTCCAGTTTTTCCAAAGATGGCTGTGATGAACAAATCACAACTTTCTATATTTCTTGTGGTGTGATGTTTCAGTACAATTGTTTGTGTAAACATTACAAGCCAACACAACTAATTGGTTCTATAATCTCGTACAAGGCTCTATCACTAGTTGAGACACACTCAAAGACAAGTTTGAGGAGCGATTCAAGCTTGCCAAGGATGAACTTGCTTTGCTAGCCCAATTAACACAAATGAAAAAGGATGCACATGAAGGTATGCCTGAATTCATTGCCAAGTTTAATAAATTCATAAATGAAATTTGTACTGTTGCAATGCCCACTCCTGAGAATCTCAAATGCTTTTTCATCATGTAGCTTTCTGAAGTCAGCTTCTTGTTAAGAAGAGTTGTCCCAACAAGTCTTGCAAATGCAAAAACTCTAGCAACAAAGATTGAGGATGGCTTTATCCTAGCTGAAAACATTCAAAAAGACCCAAATCAGTCTAAAGGAAATTCATTTTTAGAACCTTCCACTTCAGGCACCATTGATCCAATGGTGCAGAAGTTGGAAAATGAACTTTTTGCTTTGAAGAAGCAAATTTCTTAAGGATCATATGCTGCCCCATACAGCGATATTCCCTAATAGACATATCCAAACACTACCCACAATTATGTAGCAAAGAATCAAGCTAAGCTTCCTCCTCTAGAGAGGCTTGCTCCTGAGGCCCCTCCAGGCAACTCAACAATGGGGTACTATGAAACAAACCAAGCTGGTTCTCAATCAACTGAATATCAAACGAAGGACAAATTTGCCTTTTATCATGATGATGAAGAAGCAATTGGCGACTCTACTATTGGATATGTACACCCTGAAGATGCAGAATCCGAGGAGGCATGTGGTGAGGCCTATGTTGTTTTCATGTGTTCAAGAAGCCAACTTGATCCATTAAAAGATGGAGTCGAGGCAAAAGATGTTCCTTAGAGGCCTATAACCCTTGCAAAGAGGGGAACTCCACTCTAAATCATCATCTCAAGAATCAGTCTCGGATGTTGATTCGGAAACTAGAGAATAATTCCTTTAGTTGAAGGGAAATAAAATTCCTAAAGGCCTAATTTCTCTAGAGATACTGTTTGACAAACATGATAGGAATGTCAAAAAGCAACAACAATCTGGAGCTAGTTCTTCCACGAAGTTTGAAAAATACAATCTCAGATCAAAGGCTGTTATGAAAATGGCGAATATTGGAAAATGTTGTACTCCAGAGGAAAGGGAGAAGTTCATTTCGTTGTTGCGTTCAATACATGGATGTTTTGGTGTATTACTAGGATGATCTCAAATCCTTTCGCCCAAAGGAAGCGCAACACGAAATTCCCCTCAACCTTGGTGTTGTCCCATTCTGACAGAAGAGGAGTCAATACAATCCGAAAATCTTAGGTACTCTATTATTTGAAATTTAGAAGATGATTGATGCACGAATCATCTTCCCTATTCACCATTCAATGTGGATAGCGAAGATTGTTCCAGTGCATAAAAAGAATGGGGAAATCCACATATGTGTGGATTTTAGAAATCTCAATCAGCTGTCATTGAAGGACAAGTACCCATTGTTGGTAATGGATCAAGTTCTACAAGTAGTGATGGGTTCTCAAATGCTGTCCATGCTTGACAGATTTTCTGGCTATAATTAGATTGAAGTCAACAAGGACAACCAACACAAGACTGCATTCATGATGCCATGGGGCACCTTTGCATACTGTAGGATGCCATTCAGTCTCATGAATGCGGGTGCAACTTTTCAGCGAGCAATGAATCTTGCCTTCCAGGAAATCATAAGTTTATTGTTGTTTATTTGGATGACTTGATTGTATTCTCAAAGAATAGGCAAGATCATTTTTATCATCTTCAACAAGTTCTGGATAGGTGTAGACAACATGGCGTTTCTCTCAACCTCAAGAAATCAGTGTTCTAAGTTATAGATGGAAAGCTCTTGGGACACATTGTGTCCAAGGAGGGTATAAAGATTGACCTTGAAAGGGTAAAATCAAATCAAAGCCTTTCGCTTCTCTCAAGTAAAACAACGGTTCATTCTTTCCTTGGGAAGGTGAATTTCTTGCAAAGATTAGTTCCAGACTAAGCAGAAAAGACTCATCATATTGTAGATATGATGAAAGGTAAAAATATTTTCCAATGGAGTCAAGAAGGAAAGACAACATTTGCGGAAATCAAAGAAGCAATTGCGCATGTTCGATGTTAGTCTGCCCAGACTACACAAAAAATTTCATCATGTATAGTTATGCTTCCGAGCATATTGTCTTCGATTTTGATGTAGAAGAATAATGTGGGAATTAAATTCCCTATCTCGTTCATGAGCTGCCCATTGAAAGCTCATGAGTTGAAATACTCTCTAATGGAAAAGCATGCCTTTGCCATGGTCAAAGCGGTACAGCGCTTTAGGTACTACATTTAAACTCACATGTCATAGCTTTTGTTCCATATACTACTGTCAAGTCAATCTTGACAAAGCAAAATTTTGGCACTAAAAGAGGTAATTGGATCACCAAGATCCAAGAATATGACATGGAGATAAGGCCCATGAAGCTGGGTCATGGAAAAAAGGCTTATGTTATCTTATGGCTGAGAATAAACCAAATGAAATAGAAGAGGAAACCTCTGAATCTCTTCCAACAGTTTTATTCGTCAGTATGACTGACGAGTGGTATTCTAATGTTGCTCATTATCTTACATATGGTGAGTGTCCTCCACATTTTTTATATAAGGAGAAAAGAAACACAATGTTGAAGGCTGCAAATTTTATCCTTTGGGATAATGGTTTGTACAAGCAAGGCTTGGATGGAACATTCCTTTGTTGTGTCGAGAAACTGCAACAAGTGAGGTTGCTTGAATCATTCCACAACCTTGCATGTGGTGGTCGTTTCTCCGCACCTGTCACAACTCACAAGATCTTGAGGGCAAAATACTATTGGCCTACCCTATTTCAAGATACGTACTGTTGGCTAGCTATTTTTTAAGCGTCTTTACAACCACTTACAAAATGAGATATTTAAGCACAATATACTCGAGATGTAATCTCTCCTCTCAACAAGAAGGGACGTGGAAAATTTATAGTTCTTGTAAGTTTCGTAGTCACACCTCACAAGATCTTGATGCCAAAATACTATTGGCCTACCCTATTTCAAGATACGTACTGTCAGCTAACTATTTCGCAAGCATCTTTATAACCACTTGCAAAATGAGGTATTTAGGCACAATATACTTGAGATGTAATCTCTCCTCTCAACAAGGGAGATGCCCTTTCTATCACCGTTTGACTCAATAAGTACTTAACTGGAAATTAAAGCTGGGCAAGACATAAGATCAATTCCACTTTTTTTAGGAATGATGCACAAACTTCACCAAACTCCTAATACAATATTTTCACCAAAAAGTACCTACTGCAGTAATAATACCAATATACTTTTGATTAAACAAAAGAACAATCAGAAGCATGCTAGTTCTTCTATCTTAACTAGAAAGTTACACAAGCCCAAAGTCTTCTGCACTTTTCTAAAATGATTTAAAGAAATATGCAATATAAAACAACTCAAAGTCTGTTAATATAGTGCAGCATCTTAGACTTATTTGAATAATTATAATAGAAGCACAAAGTCTCTCAAATCTCTCTTATCTTTTAACAACTAACTCTACTTCGATGTACTAAGTTGTAACACAAAGTTTACAAGAAATAGGATCAAAAGCTTATTTCTATAATAACACAATTAATATATGCACCTTTCTCAATAAACTCAAGATGATATCACATATGTTGCATAAGAAGACAAATTTGATATCACAAGCTCCTTCAAAACAAAGTCTGAAAAGTACTTGCTCTTTTATTCACCTTGAAAGCAATTTGCACAATAAAACACAAAGTCTCTATCGGTGCAACAACAACAATTGCTATCTTTGCAAATATGATATGGTGTAGAATGTAACCCAAAAGTTTGAATAGACGTTTGTTAGCATTTGTTTGATAGATGGTAATGCAAGAGCACAATGATTGGCCTTAAACAACAATTGTGGTATATCCAATAAGAACACAAGTATACAAATACATTAAATAAATAGTGATTAAAATTAAAAAAACCAATTCTCAGGAGCCTACAATATTATAATTCTCAACATAGAAATCAAATTTCATTAGAAAAGCATAAAAGTCAAACAAAAAGCATGAATCCTACTGGAAAATAAAGCAAAAGGAAGAAATACAACAAAGATAAGGAGAATCAATCCTTTAGCTAATAACCAAAATATATTTCTACAATACAAACTTGATAGTCATGTATGACTAGGAACCCACATAGCTACATTCTTCAAACTATGCTGACACCAGATAGAAACAAAATAAAATAGCCAAAGTTATGGGGAGACCCTAAATGAGAACTCTACACAAGTGAGTTATCAAAATTCTAGTTCAAACTTAATGAAAATAGCTAAAAAATTAATCATAGAAAATCCAACATTTTGGAACAAGATTAGTTTCACTTTTGAACTATTAATGCTAATATATAGATTAAAGACATATTGTCATTGATGATCAAATCTTTCAAAACTCCATTGCTAGACAAAGGAAATGTACCCCATAATGTTCGATTTCTTATGAAATTGAACCTATAGATTGATTATTGTGGACTCCAAATCTGACTAATTGTGATGTCATTCCAATCTTTGGCACCAAGATCACTAAGAATAATTGTTGCTAATATAGAATTTTATTATTCATTTTCAATACTAATTGTAATGTCCCTTTTGTTAAATGTCCTAGCTTTTGCCCTAAATCACAAATTCCAAGTAGAACAAGGATTAGAATATAATTAGTAATATCAAGTACCTCGTTGAGATCCTGCAACATGTCAGGAAAAATTATTGAAACATTAAAAGCATAGATCATCTTAACTAGCGGTTAACTTATTTTAGTTTTTTGGACTAAAATGTTTTTTGATGAATTTTTTTGATCTTTGGGGGTTATAAAATGTTTTAAATCAAATGCATGAAGGGGTGAGCCTTAGCCACCTAAGAAATGAAAATGTTTTTTTTTTCATACTATGTATATGTTGATTCCTAGCAATGATCAATGGAAAGAGAGGTAAATGTTTTTCTTGTTACTTATGTTGAGCTCTATACGCAACAAGAGGACAGTTAGAGTTTCTTGTTCAAATTAATCTGCATTCGTGGAACAACAAACAAAAATGATGGATTATTCAAGCCCACACACTCGAGTGAAAGGCAATTGTAGAACTATTAAAACGGCATATAAGATGTTACAAGAAAAATGAGGGCCTTTACAAGAATGAGACAGTTAGTGCCCGCACAATTGAAGAGTTTTAGCTTAAATTTTCAGCGTGGAAGTTTCCTATGAAAAGGCTCCCCAAATTTGCAAGATTGAAGGGAAGAAAAGTGGAACATGGAGTAGAGATCTCAAGAGCTAGTAATAACTTGTTTCCTCACACTTAAACACTCAGTTATAGGTTTGTTGCTTCCTTTCCACAAAATTCTATTAATAATACAATTATGTTGGAAAAGTTCTATCACTTGCGCTCATTGCTAATGTAAAAGCCATATATAGGGTCATCATTTGATAAGTTATTGACAACAAAATATGTTTTCATGAACTACTTTATGAACTTAAAATATTTTAGAAAATGTATTTTGCATTTGTGAGAAAATCTCAAGCCTATACACTGTTATGAGAAAGTGGCAGAGCGATAAATCCAAAATAATTAAAAGCAATGACATATTAGTTGAAAGACTTCTTGTAAAAATGCCAAAAAGAAAATGTTAATGATAATAGTGAACTAGACTTTGTGACTGTTACAAGTTATCAACAAACCTCTTAACCTTGGTTAGGTGGTTACTATTCATTGGATATATTGTAAAGATTTCAACCTATGAGACAAGATCATTCAAAATATCAGGACTATGTTGGAATAGCCAGTAGAATATACAAGATCCTAGAGGCATAAACTCAATGTGAAATGTTACATAAGCCACAAAAAGATGGTTTATTTAGCATTCAAAACGAAGTAGAGATACATTAGCAATTGTTTTGCAAATAAATTCTTGTTGTTACTGGCTATTGCTTTTTAAGGTGAGACTAAGAATGACCTTTCCTGAATGAAAGGGTCTCAATGGCCCTTTCGAAATTTCTTATGGTGTGAGTTGCAATGATAGAAACACATTACAATACACATGATTATCTACACGACTGGAATACAAAGGACAGTTTCTTGTGAATACAAAAGACTCAGTCTTGAAATGTGGAGAAACGAGAAGATTTATTGGTAATCTTCAATGGGTAGGGAGTGATTCCATGAACAAGTTGTGGACCAAGTATGTGAAAGGAAATAAAGGTGTAGAAAATGCTTTCTAACACAAATCTTGTGCAGGAGATAGTGCAATTTTTCTTTACAAATCTTACTTACTACAAAATCATAAACATATTCACAAGGATATAATAACATGCATAAGGATTATACCATATAAAACATAATATTTCGTGGCGAAAACCCTTTAAGGAGAAAAACCCCACATTTTAAAAGCGCGTTACTTTGTATTACTGAAACAACAATTACAATAGAATACTTGTACACTATTTCAACATGAGTCTTTAACAATGAATCGAACACTTTGAATCAATTTCGACAGCATAACAGTTCACTTGCAAAAACATAAAATAACTCACACCCTTGAAGGCCACTTTTTATAGAGAAATACAACAAAGAAGGAAGCTTGTAGATGAAGCAAAAAGATGGGGTCATGCAAAACATTGGACACCATTTCTCAACCACCAAAAAATATGGAAATGATACATGTACGTCTTCAAATGACTCACCATTCGAACCTCCTATGTTGGGCACTCAAAATTTACTATTTTGAGTAATGAAAAATGCTCTTATGCATCTTACAATTATCATAAGAATTCATTATAAATATTGTCATCACTTACAACTTATATTTGTAAGAGAATTTTTCATAACTTGACTATGAGTAGAACACTTCCTTACAATTTGTCATAACCCAACTTGGGCACCTACCTTCTCCATACAAAGGGATCTCTTGCCACTTGTCCGATTTGTCATAGTCTAACACTTGTCAAGATCTTCAAAGTGGGATACCTACCTCCACATGTGCGACATATGTGTCATACAATCATCACCAAGTAGGATGCTACCAAGCCTATGGGTCCCACTAGATGACTAGATATTCATGAACATTTAATTAATTAAAATAACAAATAAATACAACAAATGAATGCAAAATCAATTTTAGTGTTTAGAAAGGTTGAGACACCTTAATCCCAACAATATGGATAGATTTTGGAGTTTGGAGCACAAATTGATGCAGGAGCATCTTAGGATCTTGGCAATCTTGCATCAACAAAAAAAATGTTTGTTTTCCTGTTTTCTTGTCTGATCAACTTGATGTTTTGGTCAGTGGTCGATCTGTGCTTGTTCTTTTGAGTTGCGATCGCTACAGTGTGTTCTTGGCATCGTCCTGAAGCTTATCCTATGATCACACCTCATTTGGATTCATCGCACCTAAGTTATGACAGATTCTTTGTGGGACTGTCTTGTTCTTCATTTCCCGGTTGGTCATTATGGTTTTTGGATCCTGTTTCGATCTACCGGTTGGTTTTTTCGTGCGCGATCGTGCCAGATCTTTGTTATGTTGGAGGCCGACATATTTGTGCTGTCGCATCTCTTAATCCTTTCATTGGGGGTTGTTCCTAAGGATTTGGGGCCCGACCTATTTGTTGTAGCATGTTTTCTCAATTATTGGGGAAATGTAATCTTTTTTGGGCCAACCGATGATGTAAATTGCTATATAAGCTATGGATTTGTTCCTAAGCAAAAAGGCGGTAGGTTGTGGGGATGATCTCTTAGATTATTTGGCCTAGTTGGGCTAAATTTGTAAAGGTTTTGGATGTAATCAAGCATGTATTCTTGGCATGTAAGGCTGCATGTTGCAGATCTGTTGTAAATGATTTACCGATGATAATAAAAGGTTGAATCTCTCATTTTCTTGCTATTTTGTCTTGTTTCTTCCATTGTGTTGTATGGGCTACAAGGGTTGGACCAATCTCCTTGAGGTTTCTCCATCCTTGACTGCATCAGATGGTATCAAAGAGAAAGGTTGAATGACGTTGAGATTCTTGTATTGGTAGATCCGAGTTCCTGACTTGTGAAGCCCTGGACTTGTTGGTCGTGAGGTGGTAGAGTGAAGATCTGACTTGCAATCACATAGGATTGGCACAAGGAGGCTAGGAAAGGTTTGCTACTGGTTGTTGAGAGTTGAAGGCATACCAAGGGTGTACAGATCATTGGTTGGATGAGCATCTTGCAATAGATCACCCATGGAGAGGTTGTTGCACTTGAGGATTGGAAAATGTCGTCTAGAAGGATGAACCCTAGAAGGTTAGAGCAAATGATGGAAGATTTCAGAGTTGAGATGAGGAATGAGATCAGAAATGTGTTTATGGGGTTGAGAAAGAATCCTGAGACTGATGAGTAATATGAGGAGACTGCTGAAGATCTTGAGGTTGTAGATGCTGCGATCCCTGCAGATGAAGAAAGATTGTTGAAAGTGATGACACAAGTAAGAGTCATAGGATGGATGTTTCTACTTTCACCGGTTCATTGCATCCTGAGGATTTGATAGATTGGATTGGAGAGTTAGAAGATTACTTTGAGCTTGAAGATGTTAGAGATCCACAGAGGGTTAGGTTAGCACAGACTAAGTTGAAGGGTCATGTTGCCTTATGGTGGAAGGAATTACAGAAGGATAGAGAGGTGCATGGTGAGACAAAAATCACTAGATGGAAGGTGATGGTTGCTAGGTTAAAAGCTAAATTCATTCCTGAGGATTATGAGTTAGAGTTGCTCAAGAAATTGTAGAACTTGAGGCAAAAAGACATGAGTGTGGAAGAATATACTGAGGAATTCTATAAGATGACTATCAGATCTTGTCACAAAGAAGTATCTAAGGAGAAGGTGGCTAGGTATGTTAATGGTCTGAGATTTAATATAAAGGATGACTTGAGTATGTTGAGGCTTTCTATTATTGAGGATGCTTATCCGTATACATTGAGAGCAGAAGATAAGTTGAAGAGAAGAAGTAACCGTAGGGGGAGGGAGAAACAAGTTAGCAACAATGGCAAGGAGAAGCAAACTATTGAAGTTGAATCTGATCAGAGGTTACCTAGAAGAGTGAATGGTAGCAAGGAATTTAAAGGTACTTGTTTCAAACGTGGTAGCATAGGACATAGGGATTTTCAATGTTCTGAAGGATCTAGTAAGAACATGAGAAAACATAATCTTGTGGCGCATGAGGAACAAACTACTGATGAATCAGTGGTTAATGAAGGAGAGCCTGAGATAGGAGAGTCTCTTATGCTTAGGAGAGTCATGTTGAATAAAAAGGAAGCTGAACCTATACAAAGGAGGAATTTGTTTAGGACTGTTTGCAAATCAGGAGGTAAATGTTGTAAGGTTGTTATGGATAGTGGTAGTACTGACAACTTGGCATTAGAGGAGATGGTACAAAAGTTGGGTTTAAGGAGACTTAAACATCCTTGTCCTTATTAGATAAGTTGGTTTTTAGATGAACACATGGTGGAGGTGAAAGAGCAATGTTTGGTTAACTTCAGCATTGGACCTTACAGAGATGAAGTGTTATGTGATGTGGTGTCTATGAGTTCTTGTCATGTTTTATTGGGAAGACCTTGGCAATTTGATAGAGGAGCTATTCATGATTGCAGAAGAAATTCGGTCACAGTAGAGAAGGATGGACAAAAGTTTACTCTAGTTCCTTTGAAGGAAGCAAAAAGGAGAAGTGCAAGGAATTTAAGTATGGTAAAGAGGTATTGTTTAGAGAAGCAGACTACAGAGGTTAGTATGGATCAGAAGAAGGATCTTGAAGGCAGATCTGATGAAGGCAAGTTGGTATCTGATTGTATGAAAGGTAAAGTGAAGCAGCAGAGGACTAGGTGCCAACATTGAATTTGCAATGTAGATGTCTTCCTTAACACCCAAAAATAACTCATGAAAGGCTGATCTACTATGAGTAACACCCATAAAATCACTATGCTCAATCATAACATTGTCAACGCCAACTATAAACTCAGAATTAGAGAAGTCTTGCTTCTCATTATGTATGGAATGATGTATGTCATGAATTTTCTTGGACCGATTTATTACTGTTGTTCTAGAATAAACAAATTCAGTCCTTTTAGAAGAATCATCATCAAAATAGCCATGCTTAATCAATGCATCATGCATGGCAACCCTTGAAGATTCAATCTCACTAATTACTCCATGAATAGGAGCAGCAAATTCATGTAAATGAGAGAGAATAACACTTCTGTTCTTAATCAGAGATCTAGGACTGATTGTAGCCTTTCTCTTATTACCTTAGAAAACTTTAATGCAGAGCACACTTGCATACACTTGGCACCCCAATCTAGTATCTTATCAAGTCTTAAAACTATGACATCCTCATACTCAACTAAATTATCAATAACATAAGGGTGATAGATCAACATACATATTATTCCTATTCTTCTCCAACTGCTGTCATAAAATCAGATTGGGGGAAAATAGAAGTTGCCACCATATCCTCATGCTTATTTATCCTTCCATGAATGTCAGCCATGCTACACATGTCTTCACTATCCTTCTTGGATTTGTGCCCATGTGAAGTCAAGAGATTGCTATCCCCATTTAGAAAATCAGAATTATGTTCAAGTTTTTTCAAGGTGTCTTCATTTCCCTTCCTTGTATTGTTCTTGAGGGTAGAGTGTCCTTTTATGAATGCTGACCTATGAAGCACATCCCGCTGCAAGTAACATGGATTTCTAGATGCCATTAATCCAATCCATACATTTACCTCCATGAGTGATATGTTTTCCCTTATCAATTGTCTCCAAGGTGTAGTATGCAAAACAAAGCAAACATTATCAAAATGCAAGATCTTCTTAGTAGACAACCTCTTAGACTCCATAATCAGCTCTTTAAGATAAAATGCTTCATATGGCCTCAACAATTGCTCTTTCATCGGAGGTGATGCTTGATTAGCCAAATTGGAATGAAATATGTTCCATTCCACACAAATGGATATATGACTTGTGGCTGGCCTGTCAAGTATGTAACTATTATCATCATTGTTTTGAGCCTTCTAGGGGCTCTCTAAAAGAGGACAGTTATAAACTCTAGGATGCCAACTAGACTTCGTTCTTTCTTCACGTAACTCATTAGCGGGCTTAGCTCAAGAAGTTCTTCCTTTGCACGCTCAAGTTGTATATTTTCTTCTCTTGGAAGAAATAATGATCTAATGTATGATTCCCTTTGTTTCCTTGCATTGTCTAGCTGGTTACATTGTTCCTTGACGTCTTGTAGGTGTTGTCTTGCTTGGGCAGCAAGCATTTTTGGCTTCTTAGCTCTTTGTAACCACCCATCACACATATCCTGTGTCCTTTTAACATCTTCCATGGTATGATGTACAGAATTAGAACCTTCGTAGCTTGAGTCCATAGTATATACTTCATGTTTGACACCTTCAACTTGAGTGCCAACATTGGAAGACTCAACAATACCATCATTTTCATGTGTAAGGGCTGCAAATTCAAAATTTTGCATAGGTAAGGGACTGCTGCTCCAAATCAGGGAGTCAATCATTTCTTCATGCATTTGTGTGATATCTTCATAGATCTTAATCTCCTCTCCTTTCATGAGTGGACTGTCAACAATAAGTGCTGGTTCACTACATACTGAAAAACGTGAATTGCCTCCACATAGGTGATCAATTATTGCTGGTTTGGAAAACCCTGGGACAGACCTTTGAATAATATGTTATTCCTCTTTGCTCAAACCGTCATATGGCTGAAGTGAACTTGTGGCTTCTTCTTCAAATGAATTTTCAGCATTGGGTTGATTTATATGCTCATCATTAGTGACTTCAATGTGTTTATTGTTGTTATGCCTCTTATCCATCTTTTTAGCTTCTTCCAAAAACACTTTCTCTAACAATAATGACATATCTGATTGGTATTTTTGAAATGCTTGAAAGAAGTCATTCATACCATTTATAAGTTTTCCCATATGTCAATCATTTCTTTGTGGAATTGCATTATTTTTCCTATCCCTTTCTTTAACTGGTGAGGCAGCAAGGAAAGTAGGTAACAATCTTCCATCTTTAATTCTAGCCATGAAACTTACTCGCAGTCCAACTGAAAACCATTCCAAACTGAAGTATACACAGTTTGAATTCACTGAACAAGCTGACAGAATCCAAGCTATGATACCACTGCAAGATCCCCCCTGAATCTGATCCAATTTTTCCATTTTGTTTGGTTTGATGTATGTCTTGGGCTCTTGGGAAGGGTGATGTTTCTGAGTTTGGCTGAGTGCGTTTTGATGCTTGTTTATGATAACATATTGCAAATAATGGAAGGAAATGACTACGCAACGAATCAAAACATGTACAACTAAATGATATGGAAAAACATGTATTTATTGTTTGTTGCTAACTGAAACTAGAGATTACAGACCTATCATCAGCCCCAAATCAGATTGTTACAATTCAATCCATAGGGTTTAATTCCATATAATCAATAGGTATCATACCTGGATGTTAGCTAGCTGTTCTAGGTTGATGTGGACCACTTTGGGACTGGTAAATGACCACTTTCAGGTTTGATATGAAGTCTGATATGCAACAGCAAGACTGATATGATCTGCTACAGGTCTGATATGCAATTTCCAGCCATCATATTCACTACCACGAATCTGATATGCACTTTCCAACCACGATATAAATTACTACAGATCTTATAATGATTTCAAACCTTAACACCCAATTGTAGTAGGTTATATTCTCACTGAAGAATGGTACAACAGGTTGGTTTGGCTGCTGAATGATGATGACATAGGCCCAAACGTTCCAGATCTGCAACTAAATGGCAAATTCAACTTGCTGTTACAGAAATGTCTGACTTATCTCTGACAATAACTCCAAACCTGCATAAGAATCTCTCCAATGAAGCTCAAACAAGATCCTTATGGGGATTCCCCTCAACTATGAACTATGTTTTCATCCGGTTCACTATTCTCCAAGGGTTTTCGTCCTTAGAAATTCTGATCTACTATTGGAAACCAACTTGCTGCTGTAGAAATGAATCATAGAATGATGAAATGGCTACCCTCCAAGTTATGTTGCTCTCTCAAAACCCTAATTTAATTTTAGGTTTGCCTTCCAATTATTTTTGTTCTCTACTACATACTTTATTTGATTTTTTTAATCAAATTATTTCCTCCTCTAGGCCGATCAAACATTTTCCCTATGCTCCCCTTTTATTATTTTAAGTTATTTTTAAAACAGCTTATGTTAGGTCTCCCAGCCAACATGGCCTATGGTGGTCCCCTTTTTTATAATAATAAAATACTTTATTTAGAGAGCTATTTTCAATTAAATGGAATTATTAAAGTTATTACTTTAATAATCCAAATTTATTCCTGGATTTACCACTTGAACTCCCAAACTAGAAACTAAATGATGTCCTAGTCCAAGGGTGATAATTGGATGTGGCTTACAATTGACAGTCTCTTCCTAAAAAGTAAGGATCCTCCTTAAAAATAGGAAATGGTCTCTGATCAACATGAAATGCTTATAAGGTCTCCCTACTACACTCCATGGGTCTCCGGATGGTCAATAAGTCAATTGGTAGTCCAACCCTGAAAAATAGGAGCTACAATCGAAACTCTCAAAATGGTCCTAGAGGTCCCCTTCTGCGTCTTGGTCAATCCCTAAAAAATAGGACACCCTCCTAAAATTTAGGAGATTGCCTCAAACTGTCCAAAATGACTAAAAGCCCTTGCATAGCTCCGCAAACCTTAGTATGGGTCTCCTTTCCACTCCACTGGTCTATGGGAACCCGATGATAGGCCAATCCCTACTCAACTGCCTATTACCTAGGGAAGGGTCATTACAAAATAATAAATAAATACAACAAATGAATGCAAAATCAATGTTAGTTGAGGTTTGTTTAAGATCTTTGCTGATCATTTCTCTCGACTGTTGTTCGTGGGATTTATTTCCTGAGTTGGCTGAGGGTCTCTCTCAATATTTTAAGTGTAAATGGACTGCTGGTTTGAAGGATTACAACTTTCTCCTACACACTTGTTAGTAGTGGGCTGCTCATGCTCTGTAGCAAGCTGCTTTGAATGATATTTAACCTGATTTGAAGTTCTAGGCATTTGAATTGTGGTCACCTTCATTTGAAAATTGCATTAATGTTCTATTGCATGCCTTGGAGTTGAGGATTTAAGTTTTGAAAATAAACTCTTATTGCTGTTCAAATTCTGTTCATAAACAGAGAAGATTCCAGATCTGAGATACTCCTAGTAAGCAGTCCAAATAATGGAACCTGGCTATTTGTGATTCTTATGACTGTTACAAGCCATTTAATCTTGTAATTATCAAATTTAAAATGAATAATGGCATATATGAATATTTTCTAATTATCTCTACTCAAAACGCACCAGCATTACAATTATTCAAAAATCAGACAAGAACACTCAATCTTGCCAAACCCAACAAAGAAAATTGTGGATTGATTATTACATATCAACACGTTTGTAGACCCTTAGTAGATGAAAGAACTGGAAGATTCAAAAGACCATATTGAATCTCCTCAAAAATCTCCACATGAGATGCTATATTGTCTACTTCAGCCAAAGGAACAATAGGAGCAAAATGTGAAGTATATACTCGAGATTGGCAACAAAGCTCCCCAACTGCAACTATATCTTTGTTATGCAAATCCTGGATTATGATAGAATGTAGTGTGAAATCAACACTCTTTCTTGTCCCACACAAAGAGCATAATTAAATGATATGTTTTCCATGTCAATAGATCCTTTCCCACAAATATGCATATATTTGTTGTTGGCCATTAGGATGTTTGGTGATGAACCAGACTTGAATGAAGAGAACATACTTTGTGATGAAGCCAAATGATGAGAAGCTCTAGAATCAAGTGTCCTCTAACTCAAAATCTCTAATAGCAACATGTTCTTGCCCCTTATGTTCTTTGACTTTGATGATGAAGAATAAGATGAACCTCTTGACATTTTCGAAGGCTAATTGATTTGACTCTTCTTAAGAAGATTCTGTTGGAAATATTGTCATTAATGTCAAGTAACTACATTAGATTATCATCTCAAAGCAATTGAAGGAGTTTTGACAGAGGTCAAAATGAGGATTCAGATTATGAAGCTTCAAGATACATTGAAGATGTTAATGTTTATGAATAGTAATTTATACAATGTTTTCATAAGGCAGCAATATAAGTAAAGGATGTTAGCCGGAAAGACTACTTTATGTTATGTCGTGTATTAGTTATGTTGTCCTGACGGTAATTAGTTATTATCGAAGGGGTTGGGTGGCGACGTTTGGTCACACCCCTTCGGTTAGATAAATATGTACCACCTACGGGTGAAAAGGGGGAATCATTATGTGAATGTACTCATACGTTGGAATGATTAATGAAAACATCTAGTGTTCTTTGATATATTCTGTGTTCATTACATTTCCTGTACTATGTCTATGCAATATTAAGTTTACCCCAGCGGGCAAACATCCGGGGTCGTTGCCAAACGAATTCGGCAAGTGATGGAATGAGCGGATAAATGGGACTACTATTTGAGGAGAATGTCAATGTGAGGATGAATGAGGACGGAATTACAAAACTTTTTGGAGGAGAGCATGCTCTGACAATCAACTTTTGCGTTCGGTTGCATTCAACCATTGAAACATTCGTACGAAGGGAAGCCGTAGGAGATCAATTCTTCGATAGAATTGATGCCCAATCTTTTAAATAAGGATAGGAGTAAAAGGGAACAGACAAATGTCTTGGAGGCTACGCATCAAGCCCTAATCCTTGCCCAATAAGTCGAACGTCGACGAAGGTTCAAACAACTCGCTGAGGGACAACCAGCCTATGGGTTAACCAAAGGGAACCATGGAGATGGTACCGAAGGTAACTATGGGGGTGTCACAGGAGGTGTAACAACCGAAGGAGACAATTACCGTACAATAGAACAACGATGGGTAAGAAGTAGTGAAGAATTACTGGAGGAAAGACGACAAAGGCTGAATTTGATTGAGGGAACACGGGAACAATTTCGAAACTTGTCCATCTCACCACGGGTAGAGGACATAGGAAGCAGGAGTGTCGAAGGATCCAACGTGGCTGGAGGTGCTGAAGGGGCACAAGCGCCGGATAGCCAAGACACTGTTTGATCCTCGTACGCCGAATGTAGGAAGACAATCTGGTAGTTGGAACGTGGTACCCACTATATTGTAGTTTAACCTGGGTGGGTAGACACAAACCCCACCTCTCTAACCCCAAGGGTCACAGCCGGTACAACAACCAGTAGCCATGGCCTCGAATAAATAGAAACTGCTCAAGTTCATGGGCCAGGCGAAGGAGGATCCTGTTCGCCATTGCCGAACTTGTGAAACCATATGGACCGCTAACAAAGTCACGGACCAGGACGAGTGGGTCAGACAGTTCCCTGCCACATTGAGGGAAGGGGCCATTGACTGGTACTCCAATGTGGATAAAACTGGTTTGACAACATGGGCCACAGTGAAGAAGGCTTTCTAGACAGAATTTCAGTTGCTGAGAGATAACAATGAGATCCTTGCTAAAATTTACAACACAAAACAAGCGAAGAATGAGTCGGTTCGAGCCTACGGGCGACAACTAAAGGAACTCATTGGAAAAATGGAATCTGCCCCAGCCGACGAACTAAAGAAATGATGGTTCGTCGAAGGACTAAAAAATTCTCTCCGCAAGAAGATGAAAATTGTACCCCTGACATCGTACGATAATGCATATAACTGTGCAATAGACCTGGAGAGTGAATGCAACACTTCCAAGAAAATTAAGTCCTCAGATGATGAATTCGTGATGGAAAGTAGTGAGGAAGAATCAAGTAAGAAAGTGCATGCTTTACAAAAAGACCTCTAGAGGATGATGAAAGAATTTAAGGCAACCAAAGGAGGCTCAAGCAAAACCAAGGAAGATGCTCTGTGATGTACGGACTGCAAAGAAGCGAGACACACCAAAGGTTCTTGTCTGAGGAAACCTTTTTGCGACATCTGCCAGATTGCGGGACATTCCACCAAAGAATGTCCCTACAATTCGAGGGCTAGGAATCAACAAGTGTTGCTTACACAAGAGCAACCCTCCACATCTGGAACCGACGGTCAACAAAATACTGCATCGTCCGACGGCTACAAAAATAATCGACGGGGAGGCAGAGGGAATAATGATAACAATAATAACCGCCCTTGGATCCAGTATGATGCGAAGGGGAGACCAATGATATAATGCATAAATTGCAACCAATGGGGATACTTTGCCCGGGAGTGCCAGAAGGAGGCTCCCGCTCCACAAAAATTATGTTGGTGGTGTGGACCGGGGGACCATGAAGAAGCCAACTACCCAAAGCTCAGTTGCAACCTCCTTGACGTGGAGAGAGGGGGTAGAGAAAAGGAGATCTTGGCAATTACACGAGCACAAATGAAGAAGGCCACCTATCCTGACCCTCGTACAGAGAAACAAAGAGTACTCGAGGCGAAGGTCGAGATTGAGAGGGAATTGTAGGACCGAAGGGACTTAATGGATACCTCCGACGCTTCTACTCGAGCCATGGCAGAACAAAATATCCTAAGGTAGATGATGCAATTGGAGATACCGGTAAAGGTCAAGGACCTGCTCGAAACGATGCTGCATCTAAAAACAACCCTGTTTTTAGGACAAAACACCCCAACAAGTACATTTGAACGGGCGGAGGTTCCTGGTGGCTCTGTAGCGGACCCAATGACACTAGCTATAAACAGTGGGCGAAACCTTGTAGTAGTAGAGATGGGTATCTTGGGTACCATTCTCACTAACACAATTGTCGATGGTGGATCAGGGGTGAAGGTTCTACCCAAAGAAACTTGGAAGAGTATGGGGAAACCTACACTGTGGCTGCCGACCTTCAACTTACTGGGGGCTGACCAACATGGCATCATACCCCTCGGAACCTTGATGGCCCAACAAGTAACCATTGGGACACAACCATTCATCTTGGACTTCGTAGTAATTCCCCTGAAGTAGAAAGGATACAACGCCATCCTAGGGAGAGGGTGGCTTGTGGCTGCCAAAGCAAATCACAACTGGAAAAGAAACATTTTATCATTCGAGAAAGGAGGCAGAAAGATTGTCATTCACCTCACTACACAGATGGTAGGAGAGGAAATGGCATCTTCCTCAGACTTCGAATCGGACGAAAGAGTAGACGAAGGGAAGGAGAGTATGGAGCCCAACAAGGAACGAATACTAAAATTAGACGATGATACAGACTCTATGAATGGTCTCTTCCACTGGCAAATAGAGGACTACGAACTCTTCCAACCAACATGCAATGTACTAAGTATTGAGGAAGAGACGAAAACATTTCCCCCGGAGTACGGTGAATACAAGGAAGGGGATGTGAAAGTAAGCGAAGTCCCGACGCATAAATTTGATGAGCAAAACCCCACGAAGTATATGGAGTCGTCCGTCAAACCAATGAATCTAGGCAAGGAAGAGGAACCTAAGATCATTCTTGTCGGCGACGACTGGAATCCTGAGTGGAAAACCACAGCCTTAAAAATCTTTATTCTCCTTTTCTTCTTATGTACAGGCAAGAGACCGTCTCTGTAGAACTTATGGTTCCAAGCCTTTGGATCACCATTGAAAATAGACTCAACGATAGGGAAAGCTTGAGGGAGCAGCTACACACTCTCAATAAATTAGATGAAAGATGAATGATAGCACAATGGGGAACTAAGGTCGCACAACAATAGAGAAAACATTGGCACGATAAGAACCTATGAAAGATGCGTTCCTCCCCTGGCCAGCTGGTGCTGAAGTACAATGGAAAGAATGAGATTAAGCCAAGAAAATTTGAAGTCAAAAGGGTGGGACCATACGAAGCTCGAGAAGTCGGCTATGACGAGGCCGTCAAGTTGTGGACTCTCCATGAATTGGAGATACATGAGGCCATCAACGGGTCTAAATTGAGACCTTACCCGGAGAGGATGGACTTGAGAGGAGGGATAGAGCACCCGAGAGGATGGAAAGGGAATCGAGAGGTTAGGCAGGCGACCCAAGAGCTGTCCATACGGGTGATCGGAGAAGCATCGGAAGGTAATTAGATTGAAAAAAATAAAAAATAAAAAATTACTGTATGACTAATGTCTGTACGATCGTACGATGAGAAAAAAAGTTAAAAAAAAAAAATATAGAGAGAACCGCCGGAGGTCACCGAACGGTGACTGGCACTGAACGGTGACTGGTACCAAATGGTGATGTCACCAAACGACGACGCAAGCACCGGACGGTGAAGTCACCGAACGGTGAAGCCACTGAACGGTGACTGTCACTGGGCGGTGAAGTCACCGAACGGTGACAATTCACCGTCATAAGAAGAACAGAGACGACACATCCTCAATTAGACCGTACGGCTTAGTATGAAGGTGAGAGGAAGGCTAATTAGGGAGAAGTTCCATATAGATGACAAGGAGTGGCAGCAGCGAGGGCGATTCCCAATCGCATGGTATAGTACATGGCGCAGGTTTTTCGTACTCCATAGAGAGAAGGTTCTAAAAAAAATGATGAAAAATAAAAACAGTTCACAATGAATAGCGTATGACATCGAAGGGAAGGACATAAGCAGGTAGTGATTGGCCATTTGCACAGGCACCGTAAGCAGTTGGCAGAAAGAGTATGGCATTAGAAGCAAATCATGAAAATGGTGTGCCCCATGGACTTCTGTGTGGTTTGAAGGTGTTAATTTGGTGTGCCCCATGGATAGTATGCCCCTCGACCTTGTTGGGGGTGTTGCTCTCAGACCCCCATATTAATTTTGAGGTACACTACAACTGTGAGTTGGGGCATTGGAGCAGTCAACATAAGCATTGGGTTTGTTTCCTACAGTGAGAGAAAAGCCTGAAGCCAAGCATTGGAAGGAAAGCCCTAAGCCGCAGAGGGAGACGGGTCTGGAGGTTGTGAACCAACAGAGTTTAAGGGAAGGCATTACAAGAACAAAGGCCTTGCAAGAACAAGAAGTCTTACGACATGAGGCAATTATTCAGTTCAGTTATCGGCCTTTGGGGAGTGTGACTAGTTGATGAGACTCGGAGCTGTTGTAGGCATGGAGTGTCTGCACGCCAGAGGTGGAGAGAGCATAGAGCAATCCTTTCGAGAGGGGTACTACGCTTTGAGGCACTCAGAGTAGGTTTTTGCTGGATGTGAGGATGTCTTGGTGGATGCACAAAGAACTCGGGAGGAGCTGACCACCTGGTTGGAGGCAGTAGAGAGACACTTGGCTCAGTGTACCCAGGAGTTGGAAGCAGAGAAGGTGGCATAGGTGGCTATCGAAGTTAGATTGGCTAGGGAGACAATATCATTTGAACAAGAGTTAGTGGAGGCTACAGCTGAAAAGTGTGTTCTGGAGACAAGTTTGGTGTAGGCATGGAGGAATGTAATGTGACGGAAAAAGAACTTCTCGAAAGCAGCATTGATGGTGAAGGCGACACATCAGCTTCTTCAGGGATGCCCCTTTGCCCCTTCTTCTCAGTGATTTTCTTATTCTATGTAGTGTATTTCATCTCCCTTTTGTTGTGAGTCGCCGGAGACGACTTTCTTTTTGGGGGGGATGATGTTAGCCGGAAAGACTATTTTATGTTATGTTGTCCCGACGGTAACTAGTTATTAAAAGGGGTTGGGTGGCGACATTGGGTCACGCCCCTTTGGGTAGATAAATATGTGCCACCTACGGGTGAAAAGGGGGAATCATTATGTGATTGTACTCATACGTTGGAATGATTAATGAAAGCATCTAGTGTTCTCTGATATATTCTATGTTTATTACATTTCCTATACTATGTCTATGCAATATTAAGTTTACCCCAAAAGGCAAACAAAGGAGCATTAATGTATGTATGAGATCTTGACTTCAATATATGTTTTGGGATGAACTTCATGAACAGGTCCTCAATATAGTGCTTTTATATATAGTAGAAACGATTAGACTATGGACAGTCTATTCCATAAACAGTACGCCATCTCATACTGCAACCTTGAGATTGATGAAGATTATTAGCACAGGGACAAAAAGAGATTGACAGAGCTTTAATACGAGCAGCAATTTTGCAATGAACAAAGGAGAAATTAATATGGATCAACGAGCTTTTATATTTCCCTCTTTCATCAAGCAACAAACTAGTAGTCAGGAATGACTTTGCAGACTAAATTCAGTTCATCATTGTATCAAAAAAAGATCAAGCTATCTCAGTTTAGTGATTATGTAGAACAATGAAGGAGCAGTGATTAGTGAGAAGGCTATAAAGTAGAGTTTAATGAATTAAAGGTTACAATGTACAGTGACAAAGGCAGAAATGTGGATGTCTAATCTACAGGCAGTTAGTAAAACACAGCATACACCATTTTGACCAGCTGTAGTGTATTTGAAAAAAGTTTAGTTAATATGTTAAATGGTGGAATTTGACAAAATAAACAAATAAAGAAATGAGTAGATCAAAAGGATATGCGCTGAATGAAGGAGACAAAACTTATGAAAAAGACAAAATAAGAAGAAGACAAAGTTTGTCTTATCTGTAAGCAGCGACCATACAAAGGGAATTAAAAGACAAAGTTAGATAAGATTTGTCTAAGACAGTGATTACAGTTAGACTGTTACGATGAACAAGTCAGCATATTGATGGACGGCAGCCTAATGATGACATGGCAGCTCTCAAGTTTTATATTGAAAGTTTGTGATTAAAATAAACAAAACAAATGTTAATAATAATAACGATAAGAGACAAAAATTAGCAAGCAATGATTTATAGTCTTCAGCGATTTATGTCTATGAAAAGATGCCATGATAAAAGGATAACTGATGGCTCTAAATGAGAAGGTGTGATTTCATAAAGTGCTTTAATTTAATTGTGAATTATGTTTGGTAACAGAAAGGGATACCTCATTTCAAATGGACGCCTCTTTACATAGAAATACAAGAAGATATAAAAGAGATGACTAAGGAGTTGAGTAAAGTGTGTGTGTTGTGTGAAGTGTGCAGTGAGTGGCTGAAAAAATATATAATAGATCATTTTTAGTAAAGAGAAAACTTGCATAAAAAGAATACATGTAGAGATATCTTGAACAGATTTAAGAGATCCTTGTATCAGATTACAAGGCATATATGCAGAATTAGAGAGGACTATATGCTATAAGATAATTATTCAAAATTCTGGAAGAAAATACTGAGTATATAAGTTAGAGAAGAGAAAGGGTGTTCTCTGTTTATTGTGTGCTCCAACTGCAGGTATACCCATATATATATGTATATATATATACTACATAGAGGATGTTTTGAGAAAAGTAAAACAAGAGGACTGTAAGGGTATTGCTCTTGCAGATACACAGATACATATTTTGAGGAGAGTTTTATGAGAATTTTATTCAGACTTTGATCAGACTTGCAGCAAATTGGTGAAGTTTGTAATCAGAATTTGTGCCAATATAGTGAATCCATGACCAGTTGAGATAGCAACATTTTCAAGGTGGAATTTAAGATTTAAGTGAAGCTGGTGCTTTGCTTTTAGGGGTTGGTGCCTCTTGTAGCTTGGTGCCTACAAATTGTGGGAGTTGGTGCTTCCAGTGAGTTGGTGCTCATAAACTTAGGGGTTGGTGCCTACAAACAAGTTGTAAAAGGAGAATCATATAAACAATTGACTTGTCGTGGTTTTCTCCCATTTGGGCTTCCACGTAAAACATTGTGTTATTGTGTTCTGATGTGCATGATTGTTAAATTTAATAATTGATGCTATTGTGATGAATAAATTTTAAATTGGTAAAAGTAATTGTTATACTAATTTACCCCTCACGCCGCCCATCCCCAACCCCTCTTAGTATAACCGTGTGCTCTTCAAATTCTTCAATTGACCAAGTTGTTTTGAACACCATTGATGTTCATCATGCTTTGTTTTCTTGTAATCTGCACACTTAGGCTTCTTCTTAGATGATTCCTTTTGAGAGGGAGAGGATTTAAACTTTTTGTGTAGTTTGTATTTTCATCTTTTGCTTCTTCTCACAATTCCCTGATTCTTTTGTACCTTAGGCTCACTAGCCACCAATGCTTGTGACTTAAAAGATTTGATTATACTCATTTTACTTTGCTTCCTCTTGGATTAGAAGATTTGCAAAGGCATCAAAAGTAGGCTCATTATGTGTTGCTTTCATAAAAAGACGATGGCTACTAAAGCTGGAAACAAACACTGAATACTCATGACCAAGCTTTGATAACACATTTAGAGTCAATTGTAAATCCTCTTTGATGATATTGCAATCTTTTAGCTATGTTATTAGTTGCTTAATCTTGGAGATGTAGTCTTAGATGTGGTCAAAACCTTTAAGATGAAGATTCTTCAAATCATTGTCAATGTGATAACCAGTGATCTTATTTGTTTTATAATACATAGATTTAAAATTTTTTCTCATGCTTGCTTTAAGTGTTTTGCATAATGCAATATGAAAATTGCATATCAAAAGAGACAATGAATTTATGCATGCAAGTGTTTTTGCATGATTGATCTCTCATATTGACTTTCCACTAGCATCAGTGTGTTCATAAATGGTTTCTCTTAGATGTACACTATAATCCTTTTCCATGAGATAGTTCTATATTGATTTTCGCCATGAAGCATGATTATATGAAGTCAGTAGTTTAATTTGAGATCTCCCCATTGTAAGAACACACAAGGAAAAAAAGCAATTAACCACAACAAAACTGCCTCCCTAAATTGCTCATTTAAAGATTTGCTGAAATGTATGATCTTGTAACTTAATGCTCAGTATGATTATAGGTGCAACTTGTCACAACCAACAAACTAGACTTGATCTTTGTGCATGCATATGCCAAATTTGGCCATAGAATCAAAGTACAATTTTAAATAGCATGAGATTAATTTGATCACACCATTGCAAAGTACAAAAAATATTATGCAGTTTTAAAAAATACAACAATTTTTTTTTAATGTAAGAGAAAGAATCAAGCCCTAAAATTTCCCAAAATGAGAGCTGTTTAGCAACACCTATGAGAATCCACAACTTTTGGAAAAACTGGGTAGAGTAAAAAACCGAATATGCCACTACAAAAAGCATGAAATTTGCTCCAAATAAAAAAAATGCTCCCAAAAAGGAGTACCTATGATTGAGTTATGGCCATTTTAAGATTGATTGACAAATAGGAAACTACGATGGAGATGGGCTGGCTGGCGGGTGAAGGTTGGCTAACATCTTGTTGACGTTAGTATAGACGCTAGAGCTCAATGGTATATTCCTTGTTTCACCAAAATATTCCTAGGTTGTGAAAATGTTGTTGAATTTTTTTGGCGGTGGACAAAATAGCCACTTGTCAAATATTCTTCTACGAGTTTGAATTTGTAGTTGGTGGTGGTAATTATTGGCAATATGACTGAGGGCGTGGCGAGCCTATTGGCCATTGCCATGTGTTGCCAATGCAGAGCATGTTGTATCACGCATTATGCAGTTTGCAAAGCCTATAGGGTATGCAAAGTACCTTGTCACCACTTAAATTCTCTAGATTTAATTTAATTTTCTAAAGAAACTTTATAAAAATAACCTATGTTGCATGGGTGCTCGTATCCATACCCCTAGGATGCGTACCGGGTACTTGTACATGTACCCAAGTACCGGATACTCGGTGGGTACTCAGTGGAGAGTATGATAGCTAAGGACCTTGATTAAGCTTTCTAATTTTTGTTTCAGTTTTTTGGTTGCGTATCAGCTTGCTGTTTATCAAGCTTAATTCAGTATGTAATCAGTTTGAAACTTTGACACAATACTGATTAACATTAAAGTTTATCATTGTTCAAATCAAAAGTTTAACATTTCAATATGTCATTGTTATATGATTTATGATCTTCTTGTTCATGTTTAAAGTTTGCCTTATCTGTTATGCATCTAAACATTTAGTATATATTATTATTACAAACATATTGCAAATCTGAAACTGAAAACAATACATTACATTTGCAAACTTTATCACTTTTCTTGTTTTGAAAACTCATTGTCATGACACTCATATTTTCAGATTTTTTATAAAATATTAAATTATATTAAAAAAATTGATGGTACCCAGCTACCCCCATCCCCTAGTTTGAAAAATAGTCATACCCCTACCCGAAGTACCCAAGTACCCGTGCAACCTTTACCCAAGTACCCTCGTCCCTGTGCAGACTAAATTCAGTTCATCATTGTATCAAGAAAAGATCAAGCTATCTCAGTTTAGTGATTATGTAGAACATCGAAGGAGCAGTGATTAATGAGAAGGCTATAAAGCAGAGTTTAATGAATTAAAGGTTGCAATGTACAGTGACAAAGGCAGAAATGTGGATATCTAATCTACAGGCAGTTAGTAAAACACAGCATACACTATTTTGACCAGCAGTAATGTATTTGAAAAAAGTTTAGTTAATATGTTAAATGGTTCAATTTGACAAAATAAACAAATAATGAAATGAGTAGATGAAAAGGATATGCGATGAATGAAGGAGACAAAACTTATTAAAAAGACAAAATAAGAAGACAAAGTTTGTCTTATCTGTAAGCAGCGACCATACAAAGGGAATTAAAAGACAAAATTAAATAAGATTTGTCTAAGGCAGTGATTGCAGTTAGACTGTTAGGATGAACGAGTCGGCATATTGATGGACGGCAGCATATTGATGACATGGGAGCTCTCAAGTTTGATATTGAATGTTTGTGATTAAAATAAACAAAACAAATGGTAATAATAATAACGATAAGAGACAAAAATTAGCAAGCAACGATTCATAGTCTTCAGCGATTTATGTCAATGAAAAGATGCCATGATTTATGAAGCAAATTAAATTAATTTGCATTTTACGATTTGGGATTTGATAAAAGGATAACCGATGGCTCTAAATGAGAAGGTGTGATTTCATAAAGTGCTGGGATTTAATTGTGAATTATATTTGGTAATAGAAAGGGATACCTCATTTCAAATGGACGCCTCCTTTCATAGAAATACAAGAAGATATAAAAGAGGTGATTAAGGAGTTGAGTAAAGTGTGTGTGTTGTGTGAAGTATGAAGTGAGTGGCTGAAAAAATATATAATAGAAGATCATTTGTATTAGACAGAAAACTTTCATAAAAAGAATAAATGTAGAGATATCTTGAACAGATTTAATAGATCCTTGTATCAGATTACAAGGCATATATGCAGAATTAGAGAGGACTGTCTGTTGTCACAAACTTAGTTGTTATTGGTAAAGTCATAGGCAAACATCAATCCCACTGGAACACCGGTACATCACACCGGTACTCATAATTGTGAACCGGTAGACTAAGCAAGAAAGAAGTGTACTTTAACCGGTCACACTTATACCGGTCCAGGTTTTTCCAACCGGTCATGGGATACACATAGGGAATAGATGACTAACTGGATACAAGTTCTTCACCGGTTAAGTGCATGATAATCTGAACTGGATTAGACAGAGCATTTTTTAGTTAAATTGGAGTTAGCTTTTTCAATGAAACTTAAGATAACTTTGTTTTATTTGCGAGCGTTTTCAATGAAACTTAAGATAACTTTGTTTTATTTGCGAGCGTTTTGAGGTAAACTCAGGATCAGTTTGCAAGATTTTTTTGCATACATGTTTTATGGAAGAGTTTACAGCTTTGCGAAACTATGAGATGTATTTTTAATAAGATAATTTCTTATAAATACAAGTCAAAGGACATGAAATATGTGTTGTTGAATATCAAGAGCATAGAGCGAAGAAGAGCAGGAGAGCAGAATCTTTTGAGAGGAATCACAGTCAGGAAAGGTGAAAGGGAGAGAAAGATTCAACAGCCAAGCAGAGGAAAGGGTAACAGGTATGATCTAATTCGACAGATAGTGTCATCATAAGATCATTGTTTTAAATTGAGAAGCATATTTAAATCCCTCAATCAGGGTGAACCCTTACAGGTTTTTTGTATAAATCCCTTTACCAGGTAACATCTTTATTGGTGTTTTAAGTCCTCTTACAAGGCGACTCCTAACAGGGTCAAGATCCGAACAGGTCTTCTATCAAATCCCTTAACCGGGTAGCACTCTTACCAGTGCTTTGTAAGCTTCTAACAAGGCAGCTTTATTACTGCAGTAGTGGAGTTTGTTGGTTCTGTCCCATCGTGATATTTTCCTTCTAACCGAGGGTTTCCAGGTATATATGTTGTGTTGACCTGTGTATTCAATTTCTGTTTATGGGTGTTGTAATATTCTTTTAATTTATGTATTAGAAAGATTATCTGTTTGTTCAATAGAAGAATTAGAAATTGAAATTATTGATTCACCCCCCCTCTCAGTAACCGGTTAGGAATAACAATTGCTATCAAAGCTTAGGTTCTCAAAGATATAAAACTTAACCGCTTGAGTAAAGATCATGGAGGGTTACAGGTACCAAAAACAGCTTGAGGAAGCCAATGATATGATAGCCTTTCTTGAGAATAGACTGAGGAGGTCTCTTGCCAAGAGGAAAGAGATGGCTCTGCAACTGAGTGAGAGTCATGAAACCATTGAGGAACTCGTTGGGTAGAGTGGATCTGATGAAGCAGAAGAGGCGATCTCTGATCTCATGGAGAAAAATCAGAATCTGACCGATCAAATCTCCAATTTGAAAAGGGAGCAGGAAAGTCATGCTCTGAGGATGACTGAACTCATCAAAGCCAAAAGAAAAGTTGATGATGAGAAAACCAGTGCCATAGAAGCACAGTTAACTGCAGAAAGAGCAAGAAATCTGGTTGAAGATGCACTAAGAGAGAGTGATGCTCTCATATTGCAACTGCATGCAGACATGCAAGGCATAAATCAGGAGAATGCAATCATGCATGAGCTTTTGCATGACAAAGATGGAGCATGCAAAAAGATCGCTGCTGAATTGGATCATTTTAAGGAGCAACTGAAAACTCTTGAAGAGAGGAATGAGAAACTTAGAAGGTACAATGAAAGTTCTGAGAAGCTTGATGAGCAACTGAGGGCTCAAAGAAAGCACAAAGATCCCACAGGACTTGGGTACATCGGTCAAAGCAACAATGAAACTGGTGAGTCCTCTGGAGACAAGCAAGGCAAAAAGGAAAATAAGAAACCAATAGAAGACAGGTAAAAAGACTTTCAGACTCTCTTGCAAACATTGTGGCAAACCGGGTCATAAATCTAATGACTGTAGAAATGCACCGGTAAAACCATTTTCCTCTAACAGATACTACAACAATTGTTACAAGTATGGTCACAAGACCTTTGAATGCAGGTCTCGCTCCAACAGTGTGTCCAGTGGAAGCAGGTGAAGCTTCAAGGGTTATTGCTATGCTTGCAATAAAGTTGGACACAAAGAAGAAGAATGCAGGTCCAAAACCATGGCATTCAAATCCCCACCAAGACCGGTATTCCATAAAAGGAATGTAGACCAGAGCACATCCAATTGTGCTACTTGTGGGCCATCAGGGCATAGGAACTTTGGATGTCACTCACCCATGGACAGGGAAATAAGGGTCAATCCTTGGAAAGAAACTAGAATGACTTGTTACAACTGTAACAAGATTGGGCATTTGGCAAGGAATGCAGGAATCGGCCGATGAACAAAGGAAAAGGTCCGGCCAAACCGGTCAAGAAGAAGTTGTCCCCCAACTAGAAGGATAACAAGAGTAAAGAAACCAATAGGGAAATCAAGAAGACTTAGTCAGTTAAGGGGACAAAAGTTCCACTGAGGAGAAATCTGAGGTAAGGTCATCTACTGATGGTGATATCTCTTTAGCAAATTAAGCCTAAGGGCTTAAGGAGAATAGGTAGCCAGCCTACTGTTCTCGGAGGAATTGGTGAGTTGTGATCTCACTTAGTCAAGAAGTGGAACCGGGAAGGAGTCACTGGTCAAACATGTAAACCGGACAGGTAAGAGTTGCTGATGTAGCAAGGTGAATATTGCAATTAAGGATATGTGAATAGGTAACGAGTCTGTGAACCGGTTGTTGAAAGAAAGTTTAGGTAAGGGCAATTAATACAGTAACCGTTAACAAATGTTACCGTTTGCTAATTACCATTGCAACCTAAGTCTATAAAAGGGAAAGCAGATTACTCTTTTCACTTTACATTGCGATTTGTGATTATTATTTTGAGTAATCTTTTCTTGTTGCGATTTACGTTCTTTGCTTAGCGAATTTTGTAAATTTTATCAAGAACTTTCTGTTCATACCGGTTTAGTAACAATGACATCTTCATCTTCTGTGGTGAGCCTCATAAGTGCAAATCAATTGGATAGACTAGTTTACGACATCACGGTGGTTCAAAAATGAGAGAATGATATGGTGGGAGCTCTATCATTCGTCCCTGCAAGTGTATTGTTGACTGAGGATGTAACGACATTCATCCACAACAAATAGGAGGAACTGGGTGAAACATTCATCCAGAGTGAATACCTTTCACTTTGTGAAGACGAGAAGCTTCAATCCAAATACACGAAGCTTGAATGATTGAATCATCGGGTTTGATCAACGGAGTGAAATATCCAACCGTGTTTCGACCGGATTGGATTAGATTGGTTCTGAGTAGGGTTCACAAACCAGGGATGTGGCTTGCGAAAGGCGCGCTCACACCGATCAAGAAAGAAGACCTATGAAGGGTAACTAGTTATAACGTCGTAGGGGAAGCTCTAACCCTAAGGACTATAGCTAATGCAGAAGACACTCGATTGACAAAGTCCAAATACAACAGTCGAATGATGACTGTGAATGACATTGAAGATGATGGCGTTCGATTTGCGGCAGCGGTTATCGGCTATAAGGTATATTAGTCGAGTAACTTGAATAGCGTACCGTGAGGTGCGATACATGTTGGACAGAGGATTATGCACAATAATGCAAGATATGACATATGTGCTATGCTAAGGGGGCAGATTTTTGAAAACCTAAAGAAGCTCAGCTTGATCAAGAAGAAGTTTTTGAAGTATGGGACATTACTGGTATGTTTGTTCTTTTATTACCAAAACTTCTTTCCAGGCATAGGCAAGGTCACATGGCAAGAAGATAAACCAGTAATGGTTCAAATAGGTGAGTTAGCAAATAACTTGGGGAACCGGTTTAATGTCATGAATGATTACTTTGAGGCCTTTCAGCTAAGAATGCACAACAGAGAAAGAATTGCCTCTACCATTGTCGAAGAATACAAGGAAGAGATGTGTTTTCTGGTAAACACTGATCATTGTATTATCCAGGTTGTGGAGCCAAGGTCCGAGTATGCACCGGAGCTTGGTAATGAGATTACTTCTAAGATTGCAAAGGCATATGCTGATGCACTTCAAGAAAGCAACTTAGATCTCTCAACATACTGGGTTGGGACCTATGAGAAGATTCTGACAAATTTGAAGAAAAAGACATCTGCAAAGGAACCGAAGAAGGTGTATGTGAAAAGAACTCCTACTCCTAGGAAGAAGAAGCCAGTGGTTGAAGAACCAAAGGTTCAAAGAAAGAGGACTTGACAAGCATCCAGTGCACAAGGTGAGGAAGTGGAAGAAACAGAAACTGAAGAAACCACTACTCTTTATAGAAAGAGAAAGACTGGGAAATAGGTAAAAGATGATGCACCTAGAGGAAGAAAACCAACCATTGATGAAGTGGTTGAAGGGATAAAGGAGACAAGTGGATTGGGTGGAGTCAAAAGAAGGTATGATCTTGGTGATGAGGAAGATAAGAGAAAGCTGGAAGAAGTTGTTTTTGTTCTTCACAAGCACAACTTAACACCTGTTGTACTTCTTAAAACAATTCCTGAATCTAGTAGGAATAATTGAAGGTAGATGGAAATCTTCCTCAGATAAGGAAAGCGAGCTGAGGATAAGGGCTCTGCTAGAAGTACAAAATCACCTGAGCTTGGAAGAGGCAACCAATCAAGCTAACCTATACAAACAGAGTTTCAACATCAGAAAGAGAATCGGTTAGGTCCTAATTGGTGAAGTGGATAAAGTACACAATGAAGGGGTTGCTACATGGACGACTGTTTCTGAGCAGCAACACCAAGTTGAAACAGAATGCCAAAAGACCACAGAGCCACTGGTGAAAGATACTAGAAAAGGAAAGGGCATATTGGGAGTAGAGACTCCAGTCATAGCAAAGATTGCAACTGAACCGGTCATTGTAGATATCTCTGGAGACACAGGTGGTGATCTCACTCCACCAACCCTACTTGCTTCCCCAATTAAAGGTAAAGCTCGAACCTTAACTGTAGATAATATAGTGGATGAAATTGTGGATTTCGGTGAAGTGTCAAATGCTACAAAATGGTTTAGTGTTTTGGTAGAGGAAGATAAGGAGAAAATATAAATTTCTCTGTTAGAAACCTTTTTAGATTTCAACAAAAGTCCTAGGGACTACAGGCCTCTATTTCCGCCTAAATTGAATAAAAGGATAATGACCAAATGGAGAACCGGTCTAGCCCAAAACAACAAGATAATAAGGGAAACTTTGACACAAGTAAGATCAGGTCTCAATGATGAGACAATAAATTTTTTGATGGAAGCAGAGTCACTCAATTTGGACACAAAGAATAGGGTTGCCAAGATAATTAATGGACAGGAAAAAGAAGTGTATGAAGATTCTCTAGATTTTTGGCAAAAATATAACTTCATCACTCTCAAGTTTACAGGTCCACAAGACATCTCACAAGATGAACCTGAAAAAGAGATGGTTCCACTGGTACAGTTCACAGCTAGTGAACAAGGAACCACTGGTTAGAAGGAAGATATACTTGAACAACTCATAGCCAGTGAACAAGTTAATCTGGGAGAAGAAGCTCCAACAGGTGGATATGAGACATTTGTAAGACCAGATGATTAAGAACAAGGAGAGGCATCAACAAAGATGACTGTAGAAAAAGAAACATATAAAGCAGAAATAGTTTTTGTTGGTCAACAGGTTGCTGAAGAGCAACAACAGATTGAGCAACCACCGGAAGGAGAATAACTAGAAGGGGAAGTACATCCAGAAGAAGAGGTACGACAAGAGGAGATACCTCAACAACAGGAGTTGCTTGTTACTGAAGAACATGAGAAACTTGTAGAAGAAGAACTTGCACAAGAGAGTAGACAGAAGGAACCGATAGATGTTCCAAGTACATCTTCGTCAAAGAGAAAGCTAACCTTTTCAACAGATTCTGAATCATAGAGAAGAAAAGTTAGTGAAACAGTTGTTGACATAAGAAAAATGTCAACAAGGCAACTAAAGGAACTCACTAAGAGAAAATTGGATATGGTTCTCTCTAGTGTAAGGAATATCTTGTACAATTTTGCACCTGATACAGACATATATGAAGACGAACCGGTAGTTGATCAATTGGAAGTACTAGCACAAGCAATTGGGGAAGACATCATTGACCCAGAAACAATTGCAATTGATCACTATGAGAAGAAAATAATTGATATTCTTCATAAATAGGTTGAAGAACTCAAAGCTACTGTATCTACAGGAACCGGGTAGCTACAACAATAGATACAGGAAGCTGGAAGGTTGATCACAAGGACTTCAACAAACTTTGAAGACTTTGTTAAAGATATAACTAAGAGAGCGAACAAGACAACAAAAGAGCTAAAGGTTCTAACATCAAAATTTGATGCGAAGAGCTCTTCTGCAACTGAGTACAGCCGAAAGCTGACAAGTCTTGCTCTCACCTTAAGGAAAGCTTTAGAAGAAAACACAAAGAATCCAAGATCTTATTGGGTTCCAGTTGTTCATTGCATCAACTTTTGATCTAATGCAGACAACGACAACTGAAACAGTCAGACTGATCAAAGATCCTGATTACAAAATAGTGGAAGACATGGAAAATATAATTGTCTCACTGCAAGCAGCAAAGAAGAATTTAGATCATGTAACAAGTGTATGGAAGCCATTGCTTGAGTCTGCAAAGAAGATTTACAAGGATATATTCAATAAGTTACAGGTGTAAAGAGTAACAACCCTTTGTCCTTTGGAGGCAAAATGGGGAAGATGTAACTGCAGATCAGATGCAAAGATCACAACAGATGAAAGAATAGAGAAGAGAGAGATGACAGTGTGTTAGAATATGCTACAAAAAGACAAGCAAATCTACAGGGGAAGTCTACAGGTGATGTATTGATATGTTTTTCCACCAATGCCAAAGGGGAAGATTGTTGTCATAAACTTAGTTGTCATTGGTAAAGTTATAGGCAAATATCAATCTCACCGGAACACTGGTACATCACACTGGTACTCATAATTGTGAACCGGTAGACTAAGCAAGAAAGCAGTGTACTTTAACTAGTCACGCTTATACTGTTTCAGGTTTTTCCAACTGGTCATGGGATACACAGGGAATAGATGACTAACTGGATACAAGTTCTTCATCGGTTAAGTGCATGATAATCCGAACCGGATTATATGGAGCGTTTTTCAGTTAAACTGGAGTTAGCTTTTTCAGTGGAACTGAAGATAGCTTTGTTTTATCTACGAGTGTTTCGAGGAAAATTCAGGATCAGTTTGCAAGCTTTTTTTGCATGCATGATTTATGGGAGAGTTTACAGCTTGGTGAAACTATGAGATGTATTTTTAATAAGATAATTTCTTATAAATATAGGTCAAAAGACATGAAAGATGTGTTGTTGAATATCAAGAGCATAGAGTGAAGAAGAGCAGGAGAGAAAAATCTTTTGAGAGGAATCACAATAATGAAAGGTGAAAGGGAGAGAAAGATTCAACAACCAAGTAGAGGAAAGGGTAATAGGTATGATTTGATTTGACAAATAGTGTCATCATAAGATCATTGCTTTAAATTGAGAAGCATATTTAAATCCCTCAACCAGGGTGAACCCTTACAGGTTCTTTGTATAAATCCCTTTACCGAGTAACATCTTTATTGGTGTTCTAAGTCCTCTTACAAGGCGACTCCTAACAGGGTCAAGATCCTAACATGTCTTCTATTAAATCCCTTAACCGGGTAGCACTCTTACTAGTGCTTTGTAAGCCTCTAACAAGGCAACTTTATTATTCCAGTAGTGGAGTTTGTGGGTTCTGTCCTACCGTGGTTTTTTCCTTCTAATCGAGGGTTTCCACGTATATATGTTGTGTTGACCTGTGTATTCAATTTTTGTTTATGGGTGTTGTAGCATTCTTTTAATTTCTGTATTAGCAAGAATATCTGTTTGTTCAATAGAAGAATTAGAAATTGAAATTACTGATTCACCCCCCCTCTCAGTAACCGGTTAGGAATAACACTCTATGCTATAAGATAATTATTCAAAATTTTGGAAGACAATACTGAGTATATAAGTTAGAGAAGAGAAAGGGTGTTCATTGTTTATTGTGTGCTCCAACTGTAGGTATACCCATATATATATATATATATATATATATATATACACACACTACATAGAGGATGTTTTGAGAAAAGTAAAACAAGAGGACTGTAAGGGTATTGCTCTTGCAGATTCACAGATATATTTTGAGGAGAGTTTTATGATAATTTTATTGAGACTTTGATCAGACTTGCAGCAAATTGGTGAAGTTTGTAATCAGAATTTGTTCCAATATAGTGAATCCATGACCAGTTGAGATAGCAACATTTTCAAGGTGGAATTTAAGATTTAAGTGAAGCTGGTGCTTTGCTTTTAGGGGTTGGTGCCTCTTGTAGCTTGGTGCCTACAAATTGTGGGAGTTGGTGCTTCCAGTGAGTTGGTGCTCATAAACTTAGGGGTTGGTGCCTACAAACAAGTTGTAAAAGAAGAATTATATAAAGCATTGACTTGTCATGGTTTTCTCCCATTTGGGTTTCCACGTAAAACATTGTGTTATTGTGTTATGATGTGCATGATTGTTAAATTTAGTAATTGATGCTATTGTAATGAATAAATTTTAAATTGGTAAAAGTAATTGTTATACTAATTTACTCCTCACGCCACCCATCCCCAACCCCTCTTAGTATAACCGTGTGCTCTTCAAATTCTTCAATTGACCAAGTTGTTTTGAACACCATTGATGTTCATCATGCTTTGTTTTCTTGTAGTGTGCACACTTAGGCTTCTTCTTAGATGATTCCCTTTGAGAGGGAGAGGATTTAAACTTTTTGTGTAGTTTGTATTTTCATCTTTTGCTTCTTCTCACAATTCCCTGATTCTTTTGTACCTTAGGCTCACTAGCCACCAATGCTTGTGACCTAAAAGAGTTGATTATACTCATTTTACTTTTCTTCCTCTTGGATCACAAGTAGACTCATTATGTGTTGCTTTCATAAAAAGACGATGGGTACTAAAGCTGGAAACAAACACTGAATACTCATGACCAAGCTTTGATAACACATTTAGAGTCAATTGTAAATCCTCTTTGATGATATTGCAATCTTTTAGCTACGTTATTAGTTGCTTAATCTTGGAGATGTAATCTTAGATGTGGTCAATACCTTTAAGATGAAGATTCTTCAAATCATTGTCAATGTGACAACCTGTGATCTTATTTGTTTTAGAATACATAGATTAAAATTTTTTCTCATGCTTGCTTTAAGTGTTTTGCATAATGCAATATGAAAATTGCATATCAAAAGAGACAATGAATTTATGCATGCAAGTGTTTTTGCATGATTGATCTCTCACATTGACTTTCCACTAGCATCATTATGTTCATAAATGGTTTCTCTTAGATGTACACTATAATACTTTTCCATGAGATAGTTCTATTTTGATTTTCGCCATGAAGCATGATTATATGAAGTCAGTAGTTTAATTTGAGATCTCCCCATTGTAAGAACACACAAGGAAAAAAAGCAATTAACCACAACAAAATTGCCTCTCTAAATTGCTCATTTAAAGATTTGCTGAAATGTATGATCTTGTAAGTTAATGCTCGGTGTGATTATAGGTGCAACTTGTCACAACCAACAAACTAGACTTGATCTTTGTGCATGCATATGCCAAATTTGGCCATAGAATCAAAGTACAATTTTAAGTAGGATGAGATTAATTTGATCACACCATTGCAAAGTACAAAAAATATTATGCAGTTTTAAAAAATACAACAAACTTTTTTTAATGTAAGAGAAAGAATGAAGCCCCAAAAGTTCCCAAAATGAGAACTGTTTAGCAACACCTATGAGAATCCACAACTTTTGGAAAAATTGGGTAGAGTAAAAAACTAAATACGCCACTACAAAAAACATGAAATTTGCTCCAAATAAAAAAATGCTCCCAAAAAGGAGTACCTATGATTGAGTTATGGCCATTTTAAGATTGATTGACAAATAGAAAACTACGATGGAGATGGGCTGGCTGGTAGGTGAAGGTTGGCTAACATATTGTTGAGGTTAGTATAGACTCTAGAGCTCGACGGTATATTCCTTGTTTCACCAAAATATTCCTAGGTTGTGAATATATTGTTGAATTTTTTTGAGATTTGGAAGAATTTTTTTGGCGGTGGACAAAATAGCCACTTGTCAAATATTCTTCTACATGAGTTTGAATTTGTAGTTGGTGGTGGTAATTATTGGCAATATGATTGAGGGCACGGCGAGCCTATTGGCTATTGCCATGTGTGGCCAACGCAGAGCATGTTGTATCACGCATTACGTAGTTTGCAAAGCATATAGGGTATGCAAAGTACCTTGTCACCATATAAATTCTCTAGATTTAATTTAAATTTCTAAAGAAACTTTATAAAAATAACCTATGTTGCATGGGTACCCGAATCCATACCCCTGGGATGCGTACCGGGTACTTGTACATGTACCCAAGTACCAGGTACTCGGTGGGTACTCAGTGGAGAGTATGATAGCTAAGGACCTTGATTAAGGTTTTTGATTTTTGTTTCAGTTTTTTGTTTGCGTATCAGCTTGCTGTTTATCAAGCTTAATTCAGTATGTAATCAGTTTGAAACTTTGATACAATACTGATTAACATTAAACTTCATCACTGTTCAAGTTAGAAGTTTAACAATTGCAATATGTCATTGTTATATGAGTTATGATCTTCTTGTTCATATTTAAAGTTTGCCTTATCTGTTATGCATCTAAACATTTAGTATATATTATTATTACAAACATATTGCAAATCTGAAACTGAAAACAATACATTACATTTGCAAACTTAATCACTTTTCTTATTTTGAAAACTCATTGTCATGACACTCATATTTTCAGATTTTCTCTAAAATATTAAATTATATTAAAAAAATTGACGGTACCCAGGTACCCCTATCCCCTAGTTTGAAAAATAGTTGTACACGTACCCGAAGTACCCAAGTACCCTTGTCCCTATACAACCTTTTTTGTCGACTAAACCTACTTGTTGGGGCTTGTAATAGTGGGGAATATTTCACTATGTGGAGAGTATGTTGTACAGTAGAATCTATATAGCTAAGCATGACAAATTTTTCTCTAATGGTTTTGGGCAAAGTGCTCCAAATTTAATGATTTGAGAATTATTTTTTGGTATTTCCCTAATTTGAGCCGGATTTATTTATAAGCTTGAAGCTCAATTTCTGAGTCTTGTAGGCTAATTGGTAAGAGAAAGGGGGACTCCAAAGTCCTTGGAGGTTGCTGGTTCATCGATTCAAGTTTTTTATTTTTTTAAATTTTTGGCAATGAGGCCACTTGGCTATGTGGATTGTTATGTCACTTTCAAAAGTAGTTTCAGATTCCTAGGGTGTTCTTCAAAATTCTTGGAGAGCAATTCTATTTTTAGTAAGGCACCTGGTTGGCTCCGGTCATCATCCTACATCTTCAGAATCATATAGTGTGATCAAAGTTTGATTCCAATTCAGTTTCAATGATTTTTGCAACTTGGGTGTGTTATTGAATAATTAACTAATATTTCACTAATGTTGTATAATGTTGAGAAATAATAAAATTAACAACTTAAAGCAATAACTCATTTGAAAGGCAATGAAATGTTCTTAACTTGGATGCCTAGCTAAGTGGGCCTTTTTGGTGGACATATTGACATCATTGATATCAAGATTGTTGTCATTGATGTCAAAGGTGTATTGAAGATTGTTGGTATGCTTCTTGCCATTAGTGTCAACAAGATGTCATGAATGTCAAATATTGTCAAAAATGTTAGAGGAGAGAGTATTATATGTCCAAGTTTGAAAGGGCCAACGCACTTGATAAAGTTTATGCTCACAAGGTTTTTGCTAGATATTTGAAAATCTTGATATGGTCATAGATATGTCCAATATAATCTTTTGCATGTTGTGAAATTAATGATTGCTGTTGAAGATCTTTTGATCTATGTTTTATGTGAACATAAATGTCATGTTTTGCAAGTCGCTGATTAAGGAGATGATGCTCTTAGGTTTTATCTTATAATTTCACTTGTTGCAAGAGAAGAGCCATTGAGATTCAGGAAGGATGGAGTCTATGTTGTGATTGATAATGTTTCCCTTGCATGGTACAATGCCTATTCTTTTTATTCAGAATGTACAAAGCTTAAAGTTGAAGGTTTAAATGTTTTTAGATTTGTAGAACACAATAAACTACAAACATCATTTTGATGTGTTTGATTAGTGAACCAATTCTAGTAAAGAGTTGAATATGTGTGTCGAAGACAATGCCAACGCTGCCATAGAGGTCTGGTGAGTTATATATTATTGAAGTACACTAGAAGTGAATCATTCTTTGCAAGAGTTGGGAAAGCTCAAGTATTATATGAAGTTGATATTGACTTGTTTTACAGGGTGAATATGAAAGAAAGTAGAATCAATGTTGGCTTGAGGAGCATAGTTTGTATTGATTAAAAGTAAGAAAAGAAATATTGAGTCACTTCTAAAATGATCACTGAAGTAATCACAAATAATATAGTTTTTATTAAGAAAATTTAAAGGCACACAAATGAAGATCAATTGCTTAATGGTATGTAGCAAATAGAAAGATATTGGTTAATAATTCCCCAAGGAAGTGATTAAGACTAATAATGGCAAGCTGATTGTCTCTAAAATGTTTATATTGTCTTCCATTAACCAGCATTTTCATACTGTGCCTTCATCATATACAAGACAGTTATTATGTTGGCGGACTTATATAGACAAGTTGATTGTTGGAGTAAAGTAAATATTTAATTATACATGGCCAACTATACTTTACTTGAAAATTACATTATTCTCTGCACGACCTTGAAAATAAACAATTCTATTAGGAAAGGAAATAGTAAAATTAACTAAATTGAGTTTGTTTCATTTAAGAGGCTGACCATAAGTATAGATGCTTCTTTTCAATAAATTCACATCATTTACTCATGAAGACATGCGATAAGACATAAGTAATGTGAATTGGAAATAAAGAAGGTAAATTTTTAAAGAAATGTCATTTGGTTTTAATCTGATTTAGAGTAGATCATATCCGGTATTAAATAGGAAAAGACATCAATTAAGAGAGTGGTGGAGCAACAAAGAATATATAAGTATAATTTAAGGAAATCATTTAAGAAGAACGTGAGGAATAATAGAAGACTAGAAAAAGAAATTCAAATCTGCATAGAAAGAATTAGAAAAAGATTATTAGATTTATATCATCCTAAAAAGTAAGCACTCTTAATTAGGTGCTCATTTTAGCCCCATTTTAGTATGTATGGGTTCCCACATTGATTTCACACTCTCCTAACACTTATCGAACCGTTAAATTAACATTATAAGTTCTATATTGATTCAATTTCTTCAAAACTCGAGGTCGGTCCTTATTTCTAAGTGTGTCCCTCTATTTTCCTCCAGTCAAATAATGCATTTCATCACCTAGACCCCTTTTTTCTATGTGCAAGAACAGGTTACAGCCTCCAGATCTCAGATTTGTAGTTACAAGTAATTCCGAGACTCCGATAGTCGGGAGTTCGGGTCTAAAAACTCACTTCTCCTATTTTATTTCCAGGTGCATTCAAATTCTTCATTCCCTTTTACATCAGTTTTCTTAGTTGGATTAGACCAGATCTATTTTTATTTAGTCTTTTGCATATCAATATCATTCCTCTCCTTCCAATTCTAAGCAAGAAAGGTATAAAAACCCTTCAAGCATGGATATTGCATTGGCATCTTTCAAGTTGTGTTAATCATAGTTGTGTTGAAGTGGTTTTGTATTCCAATGTGCCATATGAATTGGGGAAAATAGCTCTTTTATGTGATCCCCTTTTCATATTATACAAGAAAGATGTTAATGCAGATATAAAGGAGAAGATTGTCTAGTGAAATTTATAGAGGATCTATAGACAACAAGATGAGTAGATTTGTTAGAGCTACATGAAGTGATATAGAGCGGGTTTTGAGAAAGATATGAGCAAGATCCTGAAGTTGAGTTAAAGTAGACCTTTCAAGGGGAATTAAGACAGACTTGGAGATGGCTTAAAGTCAGATTTATGGCAGTCGCATGAGACATGTGATCATGCAATCACATTTATGTTATGATCATGAGAAGGGGGGATTCATGAAATGAATGAATGAAGGAGATCATAATATCTATAATCCATTGTAGAAGCAACGTTCAAGGTGGAACCTTGTTTGAAAGTTGGTGCTTTGTAAAAGAGAGATTGGTGTCTCTCGCTAAAATGATGCTTAGTTGTGAGGGTTGGTGACCCTAGTAGGTTGGTGCCTATGAATTGAGGGGATTGGTGTCTCTTGTGGGTTGGTGCCTACAAATTTGTAAGAAGATTTTATATAGAAGCAATATTGTGCCATAGTTCTCTCGAAATGTTTCCTCTTAAATTGTGTGTTTTAGTTGTGTTGTGTAATTGTTGTATTTTATGTGTATGATATTATGGAATTGACATGCTCATGGTATTAAATTTGAAAGAGAAAAGAATTGTATTATATTGAATCACATCCACCTGCCAATATGATCGTGTGCTTATCACTTTGCACATGAAATGTTATTAATTCTGGTCATTTTTTAGGGGAAATGAATTATTATGGTTTTGAAGTGCAGGTTCCCTCCAAAATAGCTATAAAAGGTGTTGGGGCTCATTTTTAGATATGTTGATGGTCAGGAATCACATTGTTATGCTATTGGATTGAACATGGGGTTCTACAATCTTTTGAGGACATAAACCCTCATGTGATCTCTAGTTTTGGATTTGAAAGATAACCCCTAGCTAGTTTGTGTGGTTTCGTTTCAGAGATCACTATTGTGCTTGGAATCAGAGTGCTAGTTTTAAATTGCAGATTTATGAATCATTTTTGGAGATTTTCTAGAGTTTATTGAGGATCTTTGAAGGGATTATTTCGAGTTCATAATGGGCCATATAGTTAGGTTTTAGGTATAGTATAAGGGTTTGATGAATAATGCTTCTTTTTTTAGCATCCTTAATCATCAGTGCAGATGGTACATTTAGGTGCGTGTTGGAAGAGAAGTTTAAATGTTGGTCGTACACTTCACGGTACAAGTTGTACCTCATCTGCCCAGCATGAGAGTTGGAGGTTGAAGTGTTATTTTTTAGGCCTTAGGGTGCCTTTATGCATTGATTGGAGTCTCCTTGCGGAAGAATTTATATGCTCTGCTGGGGTGAAAAAAACCATTGATGAAGATTACTGCTCTTCCTTGGTTGTGCTAGCAAGATAATCCTTGTTTTAGTTTCTACAAGTTTTGAAGTTATTATTAGTTTGATTTGTCTTCGTCTTGATCATGTTTGAGGTTTGGCTTGGTGTGATCTTTAGATTGTTGTTTGCTAATCTTTAGATTGTTGTTTGCTAAATCTCAGTTTGAAGAAGGTTCCTTGCTTTTGTGTGATATTTGAGGGTGAATAGTGAGCTATATGGTGTATATCAGTGCAGCAACCTTTGAGGTATAGCAGATCTGTAAGCTGTCATTTCCTTCATTTTGAGGTTGTTTAGAAACCTTTGGAGGTCTTCTATGTGGGATGGGAGGTTTTTTGGATGGTTTTCCATAGGTTCTATGGCCTGCAACTAATGTACAACATACCTGCATCAAATCCTTAATGTCATTTCAGACCTGCTACTCTTACTATCATATATGTTTTCAAGGTATATTCTTGTTGGCATTTCATAAACTATCTTATGTTCTGGACATTATTTCCAGTGATTTAGATCAGAATAGTTTTTATCAAGACTTGTATAAACATTAATTATCTATATCAACACTTTGACAACAGTTGTATCACTGTTTCTAGCATGTACGTGTTGAGTTTGGATTTGGTTAAAAAAATTTGAGGGTGGTAATTACAAGCTCTTGGGTCTTCTAGACGTGATGGTATGGTTCAATTTGACCCAACATGCTCTAAAATTGCAGCTACCTTTTGAATTAGGCAACCACCATCCAACTTCAGATCCTTGTTACATCTGACCTTACATGTCCATTTTGGACAAAATGAAAGTAAAATTGACTTTTTTGAATACCCTCAACTCAATGGTGAACTCAAATTTGTGTCGAGAAACTCCATAATGAACATACAATACAAAGCCACAAAAAAGAACTCCCGCAAATCTGGTATTTTAAGTGTTTTTTTAATCTCTAGACCATCATTCAATGCAAGAGAAGAGCATACTCAACTTTTCGTGATCTACAAAGATTTGCAACCTATATGTCTTAATTGAGACTAACAAGTAGTGATCCCAAAAAGCTTTGATACCGTGTAATAGTTGGTAAGGTATGCTCTATACCATGGAAAATTTGGTTGCAAATTATAGGCACCCAAGATCTTAGAATTTCTATGAGAGCACAAGAGGGATCAACTATGGTAGAATATTTATATTTATCAAAGGATGCAAATATACAATGATGATCTAGCTTTACAATGAAATTGAGATTATAAGGGGAACCACTTGGTTATATAAACAAAGGTGAGAAATAGGATTAAGGAAGCTTACAATAAAGTTGCAAATGTAATCATATTGACATATACATTATAAAATTAAAAGTACTTAGGGAAACACAACAATAGACCTCACACGAGTGATGAGAGTCAAACAAATTAGTAGTAGTACTACTTAATTAACTTCCATAATTCACATAAAACAATCAATGTGCATATGATATAAAAATAAAATGTCCAAAGGCTACAAGTTTGCACTACAAATGTCAAAATGACAAAGTCACAAATGCCAAAAACATAAGAATAGAAAGTATGATGGCTGTCTTTAATCAGCATCTGCCAACATTTCATCTAAATCAAACTCAAGTGGTTGGTGCCACTATGAGTATGAGAGGCTGACTCATCTAATGCCTCTAATGATAAGATGCACAAGGTTTTCGATGATTGAAGAGATGAAGCAAGGATTAAAAAAGGCACTTATAGGGCAAAAATATGAGTTTTGTTTTTTGAGCACTGGAAAAAAGGGGCTGGCTGGCAGTCCCCTTGGTGTTTCTAGGATGTCCCTGGTAATAGTAGACGTTCCCTTAAAAAAAGAGATTTTTTTGGGATTCTGGGAAAATGTCCCAAGGTGCCCCTCATTGTCGAAACATCCTTGGAACGTGGACATGGGCCAAAAATGCATAGGACACGTCCTTGTGTACCCTTGGCATTAATCTTATGGCTTGAAACATAAAGTGATAACTTTCTTATGTGTACCCTAAGTATAGCTAAGAACCTAGTGCAGATAGGACCTAGGTAATGAACTAGCTAGGTAAAAGACCGCTTTCACATCAACATGAGGTCTATTGTTGCTTAAACTATGCTAAGCTATTTGAGGCCTAACCGATTTTTAATTTATATCAAGTATCTTCACTATGGCCTTCATGCAATTTAGTTAGGTATGATAATAAAGCCTAAGTTTAGAAATGTTTTTTTAATTTTTTGGTCAAAAATTGGAGATGATCTTTTGGTTGTCTTTAATAGCTTGTAGGTTTCCAACTAACAGATTGGAATGTTGGTGAGTGTCTCCTTTGGGGAGACTTATGCGCCCATGTATTTTCATAATCCTCTTAGAGTATCATTGATATTATCATGAGAAACATGGCTAGAGGGGTCTAGAAAGTGGATTGTTTGTGGCACTAGGAAGCATGATCCAGTTCTTTCATTTTCATTTGAATGGCTGCATGAAGAAGTCCTTTATGATTATTAGATTTTTGAAAGAGCACAAAGTAAATTTGTAATTTGAGAGGGATTGGGTGGAAAATGGTAGCATCAGAGTCATCATTGGATGTGTGGTGAAGGGTGATGACTTTTGGAGGGGAGAGAACATAATGTCCCCAAATAAGATTTTTCTAGAATTTCTGATACTCTTTTTGTATTTTTTGATTTTTGCAACAAAGAAAAAACTAAAAAAAACAAATTGAAAAATGAAACAAGTAGCTGGAAACTTCTTTTAGAAGTCTATATGGATGGCATATAGTTTCAAATGTAGCAAATGCAACTAATTCAACTTGTAAATATTGAATTACCACATTTACACTAGCTGATTATGACATGTATAATGAGTGGCTATATGAAACACTATGAAAGCAATGATGTTTATATCCGAATAGTTTATGCTCACATATGTTGTATAAATGGTGATATGGCTAGAAATAATAAATTGAAACCTCAAAATGCAAACTATCAACAAATTATGAAACCCCAGGGTATTAAATACACCTATATTTAAATCAAACAACCAAACATCCACTTGAAACTCAAATTTGTTTGATTTGCAACAACTGAATCAATTAAATAGATGGATATCATGCATGGAAACTACAAATTTGGACTTGGAAATGATATATTTCTACTCAAATGTAGCTGTGTGGCTAGCAGAACTATGCATTAATTTTCAGATTTGTAATACCACTCCTTGGCTGATAAACACCCATTTACTGAGTGTTGAGCTTCTGTAAAATAGTTGGAAGGGCTGCAACAGGATTTGGAAGTCAAAAAGCTGTTGGGATTTGCCAAAACAAGGCTGCATAGTAGCCAAAGATTCTTGACAAGGTTGTTTCTTACCTAGAATTACAATTGTACCACAAAATATGTTTGCAAGTAGCAATAATTGCTTGTACAAATTGCCCTAGATGATGTTGAAATGTCTTCTTTAAGCTGATGCATTGAAATTCTTGAAATGCTGGTTGAAGCTATGAATGATGTTGATAAATCTCTTGGGAACCACCACCGATGATGGCACAAGGCCTAAATAGGGGTGAACAACAATATTGATGTCCATTTTCAGAAAATTACTTCATTGTGTGGTAGGCACACAAACAAATAATTGTGGGTGGCTTGCAAACTATGTCCGAAAACCCTGAAAAAAATGATAGAAGTTGATTGCAACTCCTCAAAAAGGGTGGCACTCAAGATCTAGCAACGCAATGATGGTGGAACTAGTACACAATTATGGAATATGGTTTAAGTCTTTAAATCCGAGAGAGGTTGTTGTAGAGGAGCCTCACATGATTTTGTAGCTTCAAACAAAATTTTCATATGTCTTTGAGATATAACTTGTCAAACTTTGGTGGCAATTTTTGGACTTAAGGCACTTAAGAGAAAATATTGTTTTAGTGTACATTGGAAAGTTCGAGAGAGTTGGGGTGCAAAACAAGACTATACCTAACATAGATATGCCCTCCTTGACATATTGTTAATGAGAATCATAGTTACACCACAGTTGGGGACGAGGGGATGGGTTTCTGAGATGTGGGGACAAAGGCTCTCAATTTGGGGATAGCAGGGGATGGTGGCGAGGGGCGGCAGGGGGGTTGTATATATTATATACTATACATCCTTCGGGGGGTTGAACCTTAGGCAGTGATCGACGACTGACGAGCGGTGCAGCTGGCAACTTGAGAACGACATCCCCAAGTCTCAAGGACATCCCTGTCTTGGGGACACTAGTGTTTAAGGGGGGATGTGTCCTCGTGGATCACTTAAGAGAATTTGCACCCAAGATGAACAAAATTAAAACTAGGTTATCTTGCAACTTCACATTGAATGCATCTAATAGTTTTTGGGGAAACAAAAAACGTATGCCATAGCCATATGGTTTTGAGTCTTTAAAATTTGAGAGAATTTTTTTAGAAGGCTCACACAACTTGTAGTTTCAAACAAAGCATTCATATGTGCCATCATCTCCAAAATACAACTTCTGAAAGTTTGTCAATTTTTGTACTTAGGGAAATGAAGAGAAAGCACTAGTTTAATTTTGCATGGAAATTTCAGGAGAGCTTGGGTGCAAAACAAGACTATGCCTGGCATAGACAGGCCTAATCTGACATGTTGGCACTAATGATTTCCCAGGATGAACAAAACGAAAGGCTACCTTGGAACTACACATTACATGCATTTGACAGTTTTTGGGCAACAATTTGATGTTGTCCACGACCATATGGTTTTGAGTTTTCAAGATCCGAGACAGTTATGGTAGAGGGGCCAACCTTGTAGCTTCAAACAAAACATTTGTATGTTCCACTTAGGGTGCTTAAGAGGATGCATTGGCATAGTGTTGCTAGGAATGTTCAGGCGGCTTTGCGAGTGAAATAAGGGCATGCTTGGCATAAACTCAACCACTCGAATGTGTTGGAATTGCCAGTTCATGCATAAAATGAACAAAATAAAAGTTATGGTGTATTACAACTTTTCATTGAATGCACTTAACGATTTTTTGAGCAGTAGGATAAGTTTTGCAATGAGAAAATGGAAAACTAAGAGATGTCATTATAAAGGGTCATCACATGACCCTGTAGCTTTAGACGAAATGATTATATATGCCATAGCTTTCAAGAAAGGCCCATTCAAAATTTGGTAGCTTTTGCACTTTTAGAACTTAAGAGGATGCATTGGCACAATGTTTTGTGGAATGTTTGGGTGACTTGGCAAGCAAAAGAGGGGCACACCTGGAATAAACACGACCACTTAGACATGTTGGTGTTGAGAGTTCATGCCTAGGATGTACAATACAAAAGTTATGCTATAGTGCAACTTTTCATTGAATGTACTTGACGGTTTTGGGGGAAACAAAAAAACCTTTTCCATAAGAAAATGCATTTGAGTCTTGCAAAATTGAGAGACGTTATTATAAATGGTCATCACACGAACATGTAGTTTAAGATAGAACATTTGTATGTGCCATAAATTCCAAGAAATGCCTCCTCAAACTTTGACAATTTTGCAGTTTGGACACTTAAGAGGATGCATTGACATAGTGTGGCCTGGAGCATTCAATTGACTTGGCAAGTGAAACATGGGCATGCCTTGAAAAAACTTGGCCACCTGGATGTGTTGGTGCTAAGGATTCATGTCAAGGATGAAGAGAACGAAAGTTATATTGTATTACAATTTTCAATTGAATGTACTTGACAATTTTTGGGGCAATAGAAAAACTATTGCCACAAGCAAGTGGATTCGAGTCTTACAAAATTGAGAGGTGTTATTGTAGAGTGTCATCACACAACACTATAGCTTCAAACAAAACATTCATATGTGCAATAGATTTTAAGTAATTCCCTGTGAAGTTTTGGCAATTTTGTACTTTGGGCACTTAGGAGGTTGCATCGATATAGTGTGGCCTGGAATGTTTGGACGACTTGGAAAGCCAAATAGGGGGATGCCTTGCATAAACCCAACCATCTGGACATGTTGGCACTGACAGAATGAAAGTTATGCTATGTTGCAACTTTTCACTGAATGTACCTGGCAGTTTATAGCATTGCAAAAGAACATTTTCCACGAGCAAATAGATTCGAGTCTTGGAAAATTGAGAGAGGTTATTGTAGAGGGTCATTACACGATCTCATAGCTTTAGACAAAATGTTCGTATGTGCCATAGATTTCATGAAACCCTCTGTCAAAATTCAGGACTTTGCACTTTAGGGAGTTTAGAGGATGCGTGGGCATAGTGTGGCCTGGAATGTTCAAGTGACTTGGTAAACAAAACATGGGAGTTCTTGGCATAAACTTGGCCACCTGAACATGTTGGCACTGATGGCTGACGGTCATGATGAACATAATGTAAGTTATGCTATATAGCAACTTATCATTGAATAAACTTAATGGTTTTTGGGGCAGTAGGAACACTTTTGCCACGAGCAAATGGATTTCAGTCTTGGAAAACTAAGAGAGTTTATTCTAGAGGATCATCACATGACTCCATAGCTTTAGAAAGAACATTTGTATGTGCCATAGATTATGAGAAACACTCCATCAAAGTTTGATAGTTTTTGCATTATGAGAACTTAAGAGGATGCATGAGGATAGTGTGGGTTGGATTTTTTAGGCGACTTGGGCAGAAATTTAGGGGCACGCCTTTCATAAACTTGGCCATGTGGATGTGTTGGGTTTGACAGTTCATGCTTAGGATGAACATAATGAAAGTTATGCTATAATGCAACTTTTCAGTGAAGGCACTTGATGGTTTTTGAGGCAGTAGAAAATTGTCATCACGAGCAAATGGATTCGAATCTTAGAAAATTGAGGGAGGTTATTATAGAGGGTCATCACATGACCTCGTAGCTTCAATTCTAAGTTATTGAATTGTCTCATTCCTCTACAAATTTCGGGTATAGTATGTTCTTGAATCAAATACATCTTGGAATCTTCCAGAAAGCTATTACATAGAGACTGGAAATGAGGATATTGAGAGAGAATAGGAGGGTACGCGTCTTATGAATCTTTCTAGAACATAGTTGTAGTTCCTTTATTGCAAATCCATAAAAGAACTTGCTTTACTAACTATGCTCTCTCTTAAGAGTTTTCTAGATGATGGATCCTTTACCTGCCAAATTGTATTGGGGAACATCCTTTCCTTCCACTCCCCCTAAATATTTGATATTGAGGATTTTAGCCCATCCTTGATCTTGGTTAATGTAGCATCTCCAAAAGAGCTTAGCAGCCAGAGCATGACCATTCAAATTTACCCGTCGCAAACCAAGACCATCATTTCGCTTTGACCTACACAAAATCCCATTTAACTAAACTCCATTTTGAAGAAAGTAAATAACCTGTCCATAAGATGACTAGGAGCTGATTGCACAAAATTTTGATGACTAGGAAGAGCCTAGATCACAAATTTCAAGAGAGTCACTCTATCAGTAATTGAAAGCCATCTATTGGTCCAATGACCAACCTTATGCCGAAACTTATCTAAAAATTCCTACCAAAAGCCCCCAAGAAAGCGACATATTGAAAAATGAACTCCAAGATTGACAAAAAGGAGAGCACCAATTTGAAACCTCAAAATCCTAGCAATCCCGGCTTGAACGAGAACATGAGTATTAAAAAAGAAGATAAATGATTTCCCTTCATTAATATTTTGTCTAAAGGATTTCAAATAAGCATCCAAAGCTCATCTAAAATTGATAGCCTCATTGATTCTGGCAGCGCCCATTAACACAGTGTCATCCACAAATTGAAGATGAGAAGGAGGAAGAACATGACCCCAATTCCAACCTTGAATCAGTCCTTGCCTAATCCAAGACTTGATAAATCTTCCCAATCCTTTAGCGAATAAAATGAATAAGTACAGGAAAAGGGGATGGCCTTGTTGAAGGACTCTAGAAGTGCCAAATAACTCCGTAGGCTCACTATTAATAAGAACTGCAAAAGAGGAGGAAGTAATGCAACTCATCACTCATCTAATCCACTCAATTCCAAAACCAAAAGCTGCGAGTACTCTTTGCAAAAAGTTCCATTTGACCTTGTCATATGCTTTGGCCATATCTAATTTTATGAACTTGGCCTTCTCCTTAGAAACTACCATAGAGTGCACAATTTTTGTTGCCATGATAATCCCATTCAAAATTTGTCTTCTAGCAATGAAACCACCTTGCTTGTCAAAGATCAATTTGTTTAGCCATGGCTTGAGCCTTTATGCAATCAACTTTGTGAGAATTTTAGAAATCACATTACACAAAGCTATGGGTCTAAAAGAATAAAGAAAATTAACTCCTTTTTTTTATAAGTGCAAGAAATGTATCATTCAAAGCGTTGAGCCCATGTTTATTCCTGAAGGACTCCTGCACTACCTCAAATAGATTCAACTTAATAATTTCCCAAAATTCTTCGTAAAACTCTAGGGAAACCATCCAGCTCCGGAGCTTTACCCTTTTTTGTGCCAAATACCACTACTTCAACCTCAAATAATGATATAGGTCTGATGAGATCCTCATTCATTTCATTGGTAACTATAGAAGGAACACAATCAAGCACAAGTCCTTCCTCCACACTGGTAGGTGTAGAGTCCTCAATAAACAAATTCTCCAAAAAGCTAGTGGCTTCCTGAGTAATCTCCCTAAGGGAAGACAAAAGAACCCCCTTTGAGGAAACAAGAGAGGTAATAAAATTCCCATGTCTTCTGTCCTTTATTGTATTGTGAAAAAACTTTGTGTTTCTGTCACCTTCCTAGAGCCAACCCACCTATGCCTTTTGCTTCCAATAAATGTCCTCCCGAAGCTCCCATTCCTCCAGATCCCTCACCGCAACAACTTCCTCCCTAATAAAGCATTAGCTAAACCTTGATCTGTAATTTGGCGAGTAATAACATCTACCTGAGCTTGAGCATTCTTTTTTTCCAGGAAGATGTTACCAAAACCCAACCTATTCCACCTTTTAAGCTTACACTTAACATGTTGCAATTGCTTGACAAAGGAATACATTCTAGTACCATGAGTAGGCTTTTCCTCACTCCACCTATTAAGCATAAACTCATAAAGGGATGATTCCTAAAGCCACATAAGATGAAATTTAAAAGAGGGATTATTTGACACTTGGAACATTGGCAGTCCATCTATCCTCCATCCAGAAGCAAGATATCAGAAATCTATCCAACCTCTCAGCTATAGCCTCCACTCTGCATTTTCTATTATTCCATGTAAACCATCCATTGGAAGGTTTAACATCCACAACTTCAAGAATTCAATATTGTCCCTTAGATGTCCCATAGAGGGATGAAGTTTGAGATTTCCTCCCCTCTTCTGTTAAAATTGAAACATGGTTAAAATCTCCAGCCAAGATCTAGGGGAATAAAGGAGCAAGAGAGCGAACAAATCATATATGTGACCAAAGCAAATATTTTCTCAAAAGATAGGTTAGAGCATAAACATTAGTAAGAATAAGATTCTCACTGGATTCATAGCTTGTGGCCATGAAAGAGATAGAAGAACTACTAAAATCCACCATAGTGGGACAAGCTTATGCAAATCCCACAAGAAAGCCATACCCTGAGAACTGCCTTGAGCTCCAATGCATTGACAATGGCTCCGAGCCCAAATTTTTGATGCCTTATTGAGTAGACCATCAATAGATGATTGGTAACATGAATAAAGACCACATTAGGAGAATAAGAACCAATCAACTCTCAAATAGCTTTTTGTCTAGGGATGCTATTCAACCCCCTTACATTCCATGAAAGGACAATCATTTTTGAGATGGAGAGAAATGGGAGTCAATGGTCTTCAGACTCTTCACAAAACTAGATTCAACTAATGACTCACCAATGAGTTTCACCTTTTCTTGATCTTTTTTTCCTGCCCATCTTTAGAATCTTTTTAGGAGAACCTTTTTTTAAGAGTTTTTTGATGAATTCCTAGCACAAATGAAGTACCCTTACTTTTACTAATCTCTTGTATATCTTTCTCCACATTAGACCCAAAGCAAATGAGAGTTGGACCATCTTTCATTTCATTGTCTCCACCCGACACCAATTCTCCTAAGGTTCCCAAGTGTACATTTGTGTCCATTTGCACATCTAAACCTTACACCTGTGATCCAACCTAAGGATTATTGTCTTTCTCACCAACTAGATCCTCTGTACCAAAAGTTCTTGGCCCATAGGCAAATTTGCAATAGTCCCATCAAATTGATCTAGATCATCCAAAGCATCAAACCTGTTGAAAATCTCATCGAATTGTTTGTCATGTAGGGTTCTCTTATGGCCTCTTCCTTTATTACGAGGTCTAATCGAAATGAAGCCCTCCTTATCTTCCATCATAGGAGTCTTCCTTTTGTCTTGTTTGGGAATTGAATTAATCAGCCCACTTTTAGAAGTCCTTGCAGATTTAGATTTAGGACATATTCGTTGCAAATGCTCATATTCATGGTAGATTTGACATCCAAATGGAAACTTTTCATAAACAAGCTATTGGATCCATGAATTTGGACCCAACTAAATTTCCATGGAATTAGGTAAAGACTTGCCCAAATCAATTTCTGCACAAGCAAGGGTGTAAGTGATTACTTTTTCATCCATAGTTTGTCATGAAGGACTTGTTGATGTAAGTTTTGTCCACTACAACATGCAGAATCAAATACTTAGTATTCCAAGATGAAACACCAAATCTCCAACTCTCTCTTGAATAAGGATGCTCATATGCTAAACAATGTATCTAGATTGTGTGATCAAATGAGACAACCTCAAGGTTCCTTCTTATTGTGGACTTTCACTCAGTTTTATGATGTGATATGTTGGTTATCACAAAGGGGACTTACATTGTTCATCAATGGATACCATCTTGACTTTAACTTCTTCAATCACCTCCAACCAAATAAATTGCAAGGGAAAGGGTTTAGAGAATCTAATCTAATCCTAGAATGTAAGAGACGATGGATGTCTTTGTGACTCTACTAGACTTAGTTTAGCCATTGACATCAACCAAGATAGTGCAATCTCCTAAGGTAAATGTAAGATGTTCAAACTACCACCATTTCACTAACACTATCCATCGATGCATATCCATGTGCAAGCGATAATCAAAGTTAAGTTCTTAAATATGCCATTCGACCACGCAAGGCAAACTTACAATCAACAAACAACTAGTGGTTTGGTCGAAGCGAGTTCACCAAAGATGCATCCAAAATCACTTCCATTTAACTAAACACGACTTCTAATTAACATGAGGAAATAAAAAAAAACATGCAACACTTCAAATCAACACAAGTAATCCACCATGAAGACCAACAATGAATCAACAATTACTTTGATAGCATTATGGCAACAATTTTAACAAGTCTCCTCCTAATCTACTCTCTAATCTATTTCCTTCTAATCTCTAATCTGACCTGTTACAAATGAGAAGGCTTTGGCCTTTTATAGTTGTTCAACTACAATGAAGGGCCAAGATTGAGACAAGAACAAGGGCTTAGATTAACCCATGAAAAACCCTAATTAGGGTTTTATAACCTGCACTAACAAATATTTAATGCCCACCCAATTACAATTAAGTACCACTACGTGGGCCAATAGAAAAATTACATTGCTTTGTGGGCCAATGAGAAGAGAGGTTAGATAGAAGCTTGCAAGAGAAAACACCCATCAATGGGCCAATGAGAAAATTACATGGCCCTTTATTAACCAATTAGAAAAGAGTGTAGTTAGAAACTTGTAGAAGAAGGAAACTTGTAGAAGAGGTCACCATTTACGAACTAGTAATATGATGCCACTTGTATTTACACCAAGTTATCTCTAAGAATATTCTTTCCTTTATCCTTTTCTCTCTTGGCAGATTAAATGAATCTAGACACAATATGGTGAAGTTCTTCCGCTAGGACATTTGGCACATTCTCATTGGTTGAAGAAATGGGTGCCACCTCAGCGTGCTCACCCTATAGACTTGATAAACACCCCCCTTCGATGGTGGGAAATATCTCATTTTGATAATCTCTTCCTTTGGCTGGTAGACTTGATCAAAATTTTGTACTTGCTTCTTTGATTCCATCTTGAACACCTCAAATTTGGATTTGAATTCTGTACTTGTATCTTGACTTGATCCCTAACTTGTAGCTTGCTGTTGTATGAAACCTTTACACTGGTCTTTGCTTGAAATCCTTGCCTATTCATGACCTACAACATAACATTATACATCAGATTCTGACTAACTTATTCCTCAATAAAGTTGCGGCATAATTGGAAATAAAACCTAATTGCCTACTTGCTGATGTATGAAAACCAGTCAAAAGAAAACTTAATCAGATTCAAAAGATAGTGAATTTGGGTTCTCAACCGTATGGAAATGCTTTCTACTTAATCACCATCAACATCAAAATATCATACCAATCTTCCCAAACCAATTTCACATGGCTGTGTATGATAAATTCTGAGTTTTGATGCCTAAATCTGGGAGTGTTTTGAATCCTAGAAGGCCTGATTTTTTCCCAGATTTAAGAAGTTTCAATATATCCCTTCCATTCAACAGAATGCCTAAATCTGGGAGTGTTAAGAATCCTAGAAGGCCTGATTTTGTTTGATTTCAGGCCTTGAATATGTCTGAGATGACTGAAATTAAACCCTTGCTTGCTGGTAAATTATTAAAATCATGGATTCTTTTACTGGTAAATGTTGAATTCAGAGTCTCTTGCTGGTAAACAATGATAGGGCTTGAAATCAAAATTTGATTTTGCTGATGAATGCTTGTAATCAGACCCCAACTCATTGTAATCAGACCTTAATCTACTAGTAATTGCTTGAAATCAGAGCACTTTCAGCATGAAATCTTGGAGAAGAAATAGTGTAGGTTGGATTGTATCATCTCCTATAAGCAGCCCTGCAAGAAAAATGATAAAAAAAACCTCTAAATCTGCTTCTTAGATCTGCTTGATATCAGTTTGAAAAAACTTCTTTGGAAGTGTAGAATGACCTTGTTTATATAGATGTAGCCTCTTTGATTGATTTTTTTCTTGCAATGCTACAATGTTGGATCTTTATCATCAGGTATTTAATGGCCACCCCCATTTGCACTGAATTTGTAGGTTCCTTATTAAATTTGGGCCTCCAGCCATTTCAAATTTGAACCTTAAACCCCCATAACGGATTGAATTTCTTTATGTAGGCACCTCCTTATTAAATTTAGGCCTCTAGTGGTTAAACTCGAGGTAAGTTGAGGCTATGTTTGATGCCTTGTATTTAAAATTGTGAGGCCCTGCCTTAAATATACATCCACACGTCTGATATAGGGCCCTTTGTGGCTAATTAAAGCTTTAATTTATTGAATATAAGGCCATACATTTCATTAGAGGCCAAATTTAAGGCCTCATGAAGCCTTGCGCCCAGATTTAAGGCCTACGTTTGGAGTTCCAAGGCTCATATCTCGAGTTTTGCCCACACGTTAGGCTAGGAATTCTGATTTTAAGTGAATTAGAGTCTGATCTATATCAGATCAGGCCCACACGTTACCTCCTTGGGACTGATTTGGGTCTCATTTATTCAAATTTTGACCTCATATGCAATTTCAAGGCCACACGCTACCAAATGAGGCCTTGCTTTATCGAGTTTGGTGCCTAGACTTGGGTCTTAAGCCTACATGCTAGGGATATAAGGCTGATCGTTTAGAGTTTTAAGCCCAGATTTGTTAATGGGGCCACACGCTACCACCTTTAGGACCGATTTAGGCCTTGACTTAGTTTGAATCCAGGCCTGATTTGATTAGAATGGCCCATACGTTTCATTTGAGGGCTTATTTGCATTGATTTTAAATTCTAACATCAAGTTTTGAGCCCAGATTTATTAATTGGACAGCCTTGTTTCATTTTGGATCAGATTTAGGTGTTCAATTTGTTTGAATTCAGGTCTTGGTGCAACTTATAAGCCACACGCTACATCTTTGGGCCTATCTTTTCATGTTAAAGTCTGATTTGGGGCCAGACATTGGATTTAAGGCCCATACGTTTCGTACTTTAGTTCCATGCTGAGTTTTACGGTCACATGTTTCATACTTTAGCTCCATGCTGAGTTTTACGGCCACACGTTTCTCCTTGAGCTTTCTTTCATCTTGATGATGGATCAGAGTGTGATCCAAAAGTTGATGAAAAAAAAAGAAAAAACACAATCCATACTAGAAGCAGTAGAAAGAAACAGGTATTTTAGACCTATCTAGCCTCTGAAATTGGCTGCAATTTGCCAATGTGGTCACAAGAGATATTCCATTTGCCCACAGGGATAAAGGTCATTCTTTGAAACATAAATTATATCTATAAACTTTTCTATGTTGCAGGGAGATTTTAGCTTTTGATTCCACCACCTAGCTAATGTTTTAGCTTTTGTTTTACGATTCGAGATTGGGGATATATCAAGCCAATAGTGAAATGGGTATGCCTGTTTACTTGTGTATCCATCTATTCATTTCATAGTTTTTATAATTTTAGTCTGTAAATATATTTGAAGATTTTGATCTATGCACAGTACTTGTTGATTCATACAGATTGGAGGAGTTTTATTTTGAAGATTTTAGTGATGTAATATATGCTTATGTGATTTATTTTTAATCATTGTGAACTTTCCTTGGACAACATGTTTTCTTTTTTGATACTAGAAATTTCAATATGCTTAAAATGGTTTGATAGCAATTCTTAAACCTTAGATCAGTTGAAGCTTGTTTGAAAGAAGTGCAACCATATAGGACATCACTTGAAAAGCTTCATTATGATGGAAAGTTTGTTGGGTTTCCTATTTTCTATTGCTATAACATCATTGGTTTGATTGTAAGGAGAAAATAGTTTTAGTATTTTGTTGGAGTCGTTTTCAACACATTGAATGGCTTTTGAATACATAACAAATAGAAAAGGTGAAATGAGGAAATTTACAGAGTGAAATTGTAGAAAATATGTATATTCTCTATATTTTAATGGTTTCTATATTGTGTATGGACTTTTAATTAAAGACATTTTCTAACATGCACCAAATAATTCATTTTGTATGGTAATTGTAAATTACTTTATTATTGGGCCTTTCTTTATAATAAAAATATGTTGTCCGTGTTTCTTTAACATGCACAAGATATTTCGTTTTGTATAGTAATTGTAAGTCTCAAATTACTTTATTATTAGAATTTTCTTTATAATAAATTAATGTTATTCATGTATTTATTTTACTCTTATTTTCTTTATCAAATAATTTTTTCTTTGTAATAAACATATGTTATTTGTGTATTGATTTTATTCATGTTTTTCTTTGAAATAAATTTATTCACATGAAAAAATTTAAAATTCCACTTAAAGAGTATAAATGGCAAGTGGAGTAAAGTATTGATGATTTTGATGGTAAAAGGTTCATTAATGTTATGTCTGAAATGAGAAATGTGTAGGACTCTTTTGGATTGAAGGAAATAATACAAAAATAAATATCAAGGAATACCATAATATAAAAGATGTCCACAGCTTAGTTGGAAAAAGTTGTATAGTAATGATGACTTAAATTATATGTAAATATTTGTTTAACAATTATAATTAATAAAAGATGTATTATTTTTTGAGGGGTAGAAATACCTATTCCAAACTCTTAAGGATGGCCATGGACATTCTTGAAGAGGTCTTTCTTGTTCCCCATTTATCTTGTTTTTATTGTTTCTTTTTAAAATTAAAGTAAATTAAATTATTTTGTTATTCAAATGAATACTTTGAAAGTTAATTAATGTGCTTTATTTATTGCTAATTAAACAATTGCAAATATATAATTTATATATTTATATTAAAAAAAAGAATACTATCACTCAAATGATAGTTATTACAATCGATGCTTTTAGAATGCTATATGTTTTTATGAACATATTTGAATAGAAATACATGCAACTATGGAATGACGATTATAGCTTGAAGGAAACAATAACTAAGAGTAGAAAGAAACTATTATTAATTAATGGAGTGGAAATAATTAAAGATTTTATGCTTTATAGTGTGAATTTATTTTTCTAATATATTTATTAGGGTTGCTAGAGTGTGCCCAACCAATTGTAATCAAAGTGCTTGGTGGGTGTCTAGTAGTAGGGTTTGTAGGGTTTGTTTACATGTAAAAACAATTTTTTTTTGGTTTTACTAATATGAATTATGTTATGTTTGTAAGGTTTGAATGAGATCAAATATTTAAGTGGCAATTATTTCTTCTGTATTCACTTTAATGAGCATTGGATGATTTATTATTTAGAGATTTTTTTAATTTTATTTTGTAATTAGGTTTTAAGTGGGGTTCTACTGTTATTTTATTGACTTTTCAAAAGTGCCCTTTAATTTAAAATTAGAATTCATTTTTTCTACCCTTAGTATTTTCTTCCTCATTTTGCTCCAAAACCCTACATGTTGGAAATTTAATTTGCAGATTGGGAATTTGGATGGAAATATTTTTCTGGGTGTTGTCTTGAAAGAATTGTTTAGGGGAAACCTACCAATTGTTTAGATCTTGTGTCTTCTCTCGATGTGTGTGGAATTCTCTTCCAATTTGAAGTTTTCTCTAGGTTTCAGGTTGGAAATCTTGATTTCTCTATTGTTTTCTATTTGAACTATTTTTTGAGAATTGTAAATGTATTATGGAGTGGTTTTAAACATTAGTTCCACTTGTAGAATTTTATTTGATTCATTTTTTTTTTTCAAAGTTTGAAATGCTCGTAGAAAAAACAAAGCTCACTCCAATTCAACTGAAAAAGCTAACTCTAGTTTGATTAAAAAATGCTCCGCATAATCCGGTTCGGATTATCAAGCACTTAACCGGTGTGTGATATATATCTGGTTAGTCATTTGCACCCTATGTGTTTTCCAAGACCGGTAGGACAAAGCTTGGACCGGTATAAGCGTGATCAATTAAGGTACATTGCGCACTTGCTCATTCTACCGGTTCACAATCATTACCTATCACGAGTACTGATGTGTTTGATGTTTTCCAATGACAACTAACTTTATGTCAACATGTTGAACCTTCACAGCCATAGGTTGGAGCATATCAAGAGTAGTAGTGGTCACAAAAGAGTCAACACCACTAGAGGGGACTAAATGAGAAACAAGAGGTGGAGATAGATCGACTGAGACGAAGGTTAGAATAGGAGCATCACCTAGGGGGGAGACATCATCTACCTAAAGAGTGTGATCAAAGGAAGAGTTAGAGGCCACGACAATCAAATGATCATCATTTGCATCTTTCCACCATTTGGTAGCACCTTTGCGATGCAAAAGAGAACGATCTGTGGCCATATGACCATTAGAGAAGCACCACCTAACATTTGAAGAGGAAACCCTCAAAATCCAGCGATTGGGTCCATGGCCCACCCTTGGCCATGGGAACTATTTTTGAGTTGTGCAATAGGGGACCAATTGGTTGTCTTGGATTTTCCATTTATTCAGTTTGAATTTTTTAGCTTTTTGGATGTCCATCAATGGTGGATGGTCTCTATGACTAGTTTTGGCATAATTTGGCATTTCATAAAAACATGATTTTGGTGGTTTAAATGTGTTATTATATTGTGGGATATTGGCATTATTTATGGAAATTTTACGATGGGATCGACTCAAATCCCTTCTCTTAGTATTATGACCAATCAAATATGTCGTGTATGTTTGGACATGGCATTGTGCAAATGAGTTAATTGATGATATTGGGGTGTCGTATTTGATTTTGGCATGAGCCCTAGGGTGAGGTCTTAAAGTGAGTTTAATGAGTGGCTCCCAATGCGTTTGTGACCTGTAAGTGGATTGTAGGCTTAATTGTAGTGAGGGGAGTCTTTTGAACGAGGGAAAACATAATAAAATTAATGGGGGCAAACACTAATAAGATAATAGGTTCCCTAAGCATTACATGAGCTCTAGAACAAGGCTATGGGTGACTTGGGAAGGCATGCCCTCACATGAAGCATATAAGGACTTCTCTAGAGAGACATGCTTATTAATGTGACGTTGGTTCTTTGATGATCATCATTCTCATTTATATGAGAGAATGCATCCTCTTGAGCACATACAATGACACCCCCTCCTCTACGCTCTAGAATCTAATGCCTTGTGTAGACTTGAGTACGAACTCGTGAGATAATAATGTGTTCGGTCTTTTGATAGTGATGTTGATCATGTTGATGTGTATACTTCATGTATTGTGTGTGTAATCCTTTCATCCCCCTTGAATTTTTCTTATGTGTAGTATGGGACGTATGGCTATCTCCACGAGCTAATTCATTATTTGTTTCTCATTCTTGTAAAATTGTAATCTTAATGTATTTGGATTGAACATTGTAAACTTCAACAATTCATAACTTGGACACTTCGACATTGGAAGTGATGTCTAGTTGTATCATATTAGTTAAGTAGACATTACTATTTGTAGGTTTAACCTTGCATTTTTAAAGAAATTTTGAGAACCAACACCCTTGCTTGTTGTTCAACACCTCTATTGTTGTTGGATTGACAACACTGACTGTAGATCAATGCCTTTGTTGGAATGGTTCCTTTACTTGCAAATTAGCATATCTGCTAATTGCGGCATCCACCAACAGTTTAGCTTTGCAAATTGCAGATTAATGCATTTGCATGTAGTTCAATGACTTTGCAGTCTGTGGATTGGTGCCTCCACTTATATTTTAGTGTCTTTGCTTCCATACGTCTAAAATCAATGAAATTTGACCTATCTATGATTGTAGAGTTTTTAAGTTCTTGTGTGTACCTTACACATAGGATTATCATAGGAAGACTTTGGTGTTTTAAAATGAATCTCGTTATCGTAGAGAGAGAGAGAGAGTCCTATAGAGAGAAATTCCTAGAGAGAGAGAGATTCCTAGAGAGAGAGAGAGTCCTAGAGAGAGAGTCCCAGAGAGAGAGAGTCCTAAAGAGATAAATTCCTAGAGAGAGAGTAATAAGGGGTGAGGTGAGAGTGGCCTAAGAGGAGAGACAATAATAATGGGTTGGGAGAGAGCATCCTAGAGAGAGAGAGAGTGCGAGGGGTGGGGTTAGAGTGTCCTAAGAGGACATAGTAATAAGGGGTGGGGAGAGAGAGTCCTAGAGAGAGAATGAGTAATAAGGGTTGGGGAGAGGGAGTCCTAAGAGAGAGAGAGAGAGAGGGAGAGAGAGCGAGGGGTGGGGTTAGAGTGTCCGAAGAGGACATAGTAATAAGGGGTGGGGAGAGAGAGTCCTAGAGAGAGAACGAGTAATAAGGGTTGGGGAGAGGGAGTCCTAGGGAGAGAGAGAGAGAGAGAGAGAGAGAGAGAGAGAGAGAGAGAGAGAGAGAGAGAGAGAGAGAGAGAGTCTTAAATGTGGATACATATTGTGTTAAAAAGTGCGATGAGATTTTTAAGGGGGTGGGGGGACTCTTAAGCGGTTTGGTTAGAGATTCTTAATTAGTGTCAAATAGTAGTATGTGAAATAAATAAAGTCTTAATAGACGTGGAGAGAGAGGGTGTCTTAAGAGGGTGTGGACAGAGTATTAAGGAGTTTGGTGAGAGAGTCATAATGGGCACATGGGGAGAGACAAATTTTTAAAAATTTTCTAGTTCATTTTCTAATATTTTTGTAATAATTTTCTAATTTTTTCAAAGGTTTCAAAATTTTCTAAATTTTCCTAAAGTTTCAAGTTTATGTAAATTTTCCTAAGGTTTTAAATTTTTCCAAATTTTCTTAATTTGTTTTAAAATTTTCTAATAAAAATAATTTAAAACTAACATTTTGACATTACTAATTAAAACTAATTTAAAAACAATCAATAAGATTACTAAAAATCTAAAATTTTCTAGTTTTTTCTAACATTTTATAGTATTTTCTAGCATTTTCTAGTATTTTCGAACATCTACTAACATAATTTTGTAACTTAAACCTAATTTTTTAAAATTAAAAAATACCAAAAATGAAATAACTATTTGAAAATTAAAAAATGAACTAAAATAATTTATAAACATATAATTTACAATAAAAAATAATTTAAAAAGAAAAAGAAAAATGTGTGTACTTGGAATATACGACAGTCGAAGGAGATGAAATAGAAGGCAAGGAGGACAAAGTCAACAAGGTCATCACAAAGTCGTCAGGGGTTCCCTCCAACACTGGGGTCTAATGCTCTCCGTGAATAGTAAATGTGAAAATGACACCCCTCCGCTAGAAATTTGTAGTAAATCCTGCCTTAGAGGTCTTCACATTCATGAGTACTCCACTGAGGAAGCATGAACTCAAGTCTTTACCGGTAAAAAAAAAAGCTTTTTCCATTGTCAAAGCAGTAAAACACTCCAGGTACTATATCCTTCATTCCCACTCAATCGTGTATGTACCAGAAAGTGCAACAAAAAGCATACTAACATAGTAGGAGGTTGGAATGAACAAGAGAGAAACTTGGGTAACAAAGATTCAAGAGTATGATCTGACGATTAAGCCTACTAAACTGGTCTGAGGGAGGGGTTTGTGCAAGCTTATGGCTAAGAATGTGGAAGGTTTAGAAGAAACAACAAAAGAATCTCCTTAGGTGTTATTGGTAAGTTTAAAAGATTCATGGTTTTCTGATGTTGCCTATTACTTGACATATGGGGATTGTCTAGAGCACCTCACATCTAAAAAAAACATAATCTGAGACTAAATGAAGGGAAATATGTGATTTCACAAGGAGTCTTATGGAAAAATGGTATTGATGGAACATTCCTAAGGTGTGTTGATGGAGGCCAACAACAACAACTAATGAAGACTTTTCATGAAGAAGCGTGTAGGGGCCATTTATCTTCAATGGTCACAACTTTTAAGATCCTCCGGAATTGTTTCTATTGGATGGGCATGTTCAAAGATGCCTACTCATATGTTATAAATTATGAAAAATGTTAGTTATTCACAAGCAAGCCACAACTTGCAGTCTTACCTTTAAGGCCAATTATTGTGGATGAACCCTTTAAGATTAAAAAAACCTAAACTAATTGCAGGAATGTAAAAAAGATCCACACACTAACACTACACATCCACCAATAGATCAAAAGCTAACTCTATATTCCTTCATTCATTCACTGTGCTTATAAATCTCCTTGCAAAAACTAGACTGTGTACATTCTCAAAGTAGATCCTCCATACAATATGACTTCCAAACTCGAGATATGAGCCTAGGCATGCATAAATAGTCTTAGGTTAGGATTAGGGGAGGTTTTGAGCCCTTAAACACTGATTAAGGTCTTAAGGCTAACTAGGCCGAGCAACTTTTCAAAGGTTGCAAAAGTTGCTAAGCAACTTTTATAACAAAATGAAAAGTCTTTGCATCTTCCTTCCAAATGAACTTAGGAAGTTATCAAGGGGTCCTAGGGTATATCTAGACCCTGAAATTCATATCCAATTTTCAAAACCTCAAATGCAAAGCCTGACATCATAACATACCTGATTATCCTAAGGTAGGACTAAGAGACTATCACCTCTACCTAAGACCTTATAGGACTTCATATCGAAATGGATCCCACAAACATGGTCAACATGACCTTAGGGAAGTCCACACACCAAAATACTTGCAAACATTAGCTAAAAAGAAGGTGCTCCTGCACCATACTCCCCCCTCTACACAAAAGAGAAATTAAGACTTAGTGGAGGAGAGGATAGAAGTGTCTATGCCAGCCTTCTTGAAGTTAGCCTCTTCTACCCATGTTGCTTCAGATTCATGACACCCCTTCCACTTGATGAGGTGCTCCATGTATACCCCATTCCTTGTCTTCTTGTTTACTCTTGATTCAAGGACCCTTTCAGCTTGTGGTTTCTCTCTAGAAGGTAGGAATGTATCCTTGAGGTCTTCAAGTATATCTTCCCTGCCCTAATTGACCTTTGGTAATGGTCCCTTAAATCTGATCAGATCTACTACATTGAACACTGGTGAGATGTTCAGGCCTGCTGGGAGTTCTACGTTGTAGGCATTGTTGCCATACTTGGCTAGCAAGGCCCCACTCTTTTCATCTGCAACTTGGTTGGTATCCCTTTTTTCAGCCTTGAATTATTGAGATGAACCATGACATGGTATCCTACTGAGAATTGTATGTCCTTTCTTGTCATGTCCACCTTGGTTGAGCTTGTGAGTGGCTTCCATGATTGTCTTCTTGACTTGCTCCTGTACTTCCTTCATGGTCTGAGAAAAGTCTTCAACATGGACACTCTTATTCTCCATGGTTCCTAGATCTCTGATCTCACACACCCCTCTTGGATGCATTCCATACACTATCTCAAATGGACTCCTCCCTGTGGTCCTATTTATGTTGTCATTATAGGAATACTCTGCTTGTGGAATGATCATGTCCCATGTTTGTCCATACTCCTTAGTGAGGCATCTCAATAGGTTTCCTAGTACCCTGTTTATTACCCCTATTTGCCCATCCGTTTGGGGCTGGTATGATGACCCAAAGGACAGGTTTGTGCCTAGCCTCCTCCATAGATTCTTCCAAAAGTGACTCATGAACTTCACATCCCTGTCAGACACAATGCTTAAAGGAAAACCATGAAACCTCACAATCTCTTTGAAAAACAAATGAGCTATGTAGCTTGCATCATGAGTGGTCCTACAAAGAATAAAATGACACATTTTATTGAATCTATCCACCACTACATACACACTATCCAATCCTGATTTGGTTTTAGGGAGACCTACCACAAAGTGAATGCTTATGCATTCCCATGGCCTATTTGGAATGGGTAAAGGTTAGTAAAAAAATGCATTTCGAGCTCCCCCTTTTGCTTTCATACATACCACACATTGTTCCACATATCTCCTCACATCCCTTGGCATCTTGGGCCAATAGTAGAATCTCTGCACCAATTCCAATGTCTTGTTGATACCAAAATGTCCACTCAAACTTCCCTTGTGCTTCTCTTGAATGAGGTTCTCTCTCATTGAACCTTTGGGAACACATAGTTGATTCCCTTGAAAAATAGTCCACTCTGCAAAGTGTATTAAGAGAATGGACTATGAAAATGGTTTTCAAATTCAGAACATACCTTGTATTCTTCAGAGAAGTCTTCATCCTCACCATAGAGTTCCTTAAAACTTTCAATGCCAATGCTTTGCAACTAAATTTCTTGGACTGTCAGCAATCTCTTGCTTAGTGCATCTGCTACCTTGTTTAGATGTCCCTTCTTGTGCTTGATGGTGAAGGTGAAGGCTTGCAAATACTCCATCCATTTCAAGTGTATATTGCTCAACTTTTCTTGAGTGTTTATGTAGCTAAGTGCCCGATTATCAGTAAACACTACAAATTCCTTGGGAAGAAGGTAATGTCTCCACTTTCTAAGTGACTGAACCAGTGCATATCGTTATAAGTCATATGTTGAATACTTCTTCTTAGCTTCATTAAGCTTCTCATTGAAAAATGCTATGGGCCTACCTTCTTGGCTTAACACTCCTCCAAGTGCTATGCCACTTGCATCACATTCCAAAGTAAATAGCTTGTCAAAACTAGGTAATAGGAGGATGGGTTGGGTTGCTACTTGCTGCTTCAACTCTTCAAATGCTTTACTGGCTTCTAATGTCCATCTAAAATTAGTCTTCATTCCACCCTTTATGGTGTCTAGGACTGGTGCACATATGCCACTAAAGTTCCTTATGAACTTCCTATAAAATTGTGCAAGCCCATGAAAAATCCTTCTATCCCTGTGGTTGGTGTAGACCAATTTGTGATTGCTTCCACCTTGTCTAGATCCATTTTCAATTGACCCTTGGATACCACAAAACTCAAATAAACTAGCTCTTGTTTGAGAAATTTACACTTCTCTAGATTGATTGCTAACTATTCTTCATGCAGCCTCTTGAGTACAGTCTCCACATGAGCCAAGTGTTCTCCTTTAGTCTTGCTAAAGATGAGTATATCATCAAGATATACCACCACAAATCTTCCTATGTGATCCTTGAGCACTTCATTCATTAACCTCATGAATGTGCTAGGGGCATTAGTAAGCCCAAATGGCATTACAAGCCACTCATATAGACCCTCAGTAGTCTTAAATGTTGTCTTCCACTCATCTCCATCTTTAATCCTGATCTGATGGTAGCCACTCTTAAGATCCATCTTGGTGAAGTATTGTGCTCCTCCCAAACAATCCATCAAATCCTCTATTCTAGGTATGGGAAACCTATACCTTATTGTCATCTGGTTAATTGCCCTTTAATCAGTACAAAGCCTCCATTTTCTACCCTTCTTAGATGCTAGAACAACTGGTACAACACATGGGCTGATGCTCTTCTTGACGAGCCCTTGATCCAGTAGCTCTTGGACTTGTTTAGCCACCTCTTGATTCTACTCTAGTGCAAGCTTGTATGCTACCTTGTTTGGAAATGATGCTCCTGGAATGAAGTCAATCTGATGACTTATGGACCTCTTAGGTGGTAGGGCTGCAGGTGCTTCATCACTTACAATATCCTTGTACTTTCTAAGTATCTCCCAAATTTCACTTGGTAGTGGTGCTTGAATAAACTTCTCCTCTTCTTTTGGCTTGATCACTATAGCATACCCTGCACTATCCTTCTTTTGGAGTGCACTTATCATCTCTCTTCCACTGCTCAATAGTACACTAGGAGTCTTAGATTGCTCTCTAGTAAGGACTGAAGTTTGAAGGCTTTCCCATCTTTCTTGAAGGTAATAGCATTGTCCTTGCCATTGTAGATGGCCTCTCTATCAAACTGCCAAGGCCTTCCAAGCAATAAGTGGCATGCATCCATAGGGAGTACATCACACAATAGTTTATCCTTGTAACCACCAATGGAGAATTCAATCCATGCTTGTTCATTAACCAATACACTTTGGCCCTTGTTGAGCCATGTCACCTTATAGGGATTGGTGTGAGGTACCTTGGGAAGGTTAAGTTTCTTCACTACCTCCTCTTCTATAACAATCACCTTGCATACTTTACCCATGATCTTGCATTTCACTCTAAAGAGTGCTCTCATCTGCTTTGGTTCTTCCTTGGCTGGTTGCCTTATGAGAACCCTTCTAAACATGAGATTCTCACCCATCTCTGATTCAATATGGCTAACCTCTGATGACTTGACACTTGAAGTGTCTTCTTGGGTGTATGCTACTCTTTTTTCTGAATTAGAAGAAGATGGATTGTCGGGGCACCTATATGTTGGATGTCCTAACTGTCCACAATAATAACACTTCATGGTAGAAAAATATGAACTACCCCTGCTTGAACTTCTTCTTCTATTTGATCTTCCTTGGTGTCCTCTTCATCTACCAAAACTTCCTCTAGAAAATGATTCTCCACCATGCTCTATTGGTTTAGAGTCTCCTTGGCCCTTGTGTTCATTTCCTCTACCTTGGTAGCCTCCTCTATGCCCCCTTTGATATCTTCCTCTACCTCTTTTCTTGGAGGTTTGATCTTGCTTCCTCTTACCTTTTTCTTAAATCTTGAAAGTTAATTGATAACATTGGTGCATTGTCTTAGGACTAAGAAAAATCATTTCTTCTTGAATGCTCCACTTTAAGCCATTCAAATACCTAGCTACCTTAACAATCTCATCCTCTGCCACATTGGATCTCATGAAAAGTTTTTGGAATTCCTCAGTGTAGGAACTCATATCTAGGTCCTTTTGACTCAAACTTTGCCTCTTCTTGTGTAGTTGAATCTCATAGTCATCAGGCATGTAGGCTTCTCTGATTTTGTTTACCATGCCCTTCCAAGACAAGATTGGGTTCTTGGCCTCCTTTTCTCTCTCTATTTGAACAAACTTCCACCATGTTAAGGTAGAGCCTCTAAGTCTAGATTTGGCTATCCTTACCTTTTGTGCTTCACTGATTCCATCACATTCAAAGTGATTTTCTATGCCCTATATCCAGTCCATGACTAGATCTGGTTCCATCTTACCACTGAACAATGATATCCCCTCTAGAGATTTTCTATTCATGGCTTTCAATGCCTTTAGAAGTGGTTCTTCAAGAAATACAGGGTCTAGCTCTAGAGTCTTATCCTCCTCAGGTACTTCATTCTCCTTTTCTTCTGTCCAATCTAATTTTTCACTGACTTCTTTAGCCTTCAATTGTACTTCACTCAATGTTTGCTCTAATTGAGCTATCTTCTCTCTTAACATCCTATTATCCAACTCTTGGTCCTCAACCTTCTTGGCTAACTCCACATTGGTCACTATGATTGAAGACCCACTGGATTCACAATTTGACATGCACTATGCAATCCCAAAAAATTTTGGGGCTCTGATACCAATCTGATAAGGCAATTGGGAAGGAGCTTATCACAAGCCCTTGCTCTAGGTTCACCTAGTGGCCCTCAAGTGTATCCACCTACACCAATGACCTATAGGATGCCTTGAATGGCTCAATCCCCTAGTCTTAGGCCCAACCAAACTATCAAAGGTGATTCATCAACTCAAACACCACTTCTTACTACTAGGCTTCCTCATGCACCTAGTGACCCTTAAGCTAGACTAAGGGTATTACACCTCCCAATGGACTAGGGATCTTTCAGAGCCAAGGAGGTGTGGGAAAGTGTCTTAAAATGTAGCAATACACCTGTTCCAATCTTTACTTCACCCATTCTTCTTACCGATTTAGTACTTCCTTTGTAAAATAGGGCTGCAAGGAAGGGCTCAATTATGCCTCCTCTCCAAGAAAATAGGGCTTTACCCCTGAATTCTTCCAAAGGACCCTGCAAACCAATTGTGGATCCCTTCTATATGAGGTAACACCTCATGGATTTTGGAGTTTTTGGGTCCCTCCAAGGCTGTACAACCCCCTTACTAAAAGTAGGTATTTTTAGTGGAGTTAGGCCTATTCCTGATTCAATGAAGTAAAAGATAGTTTTGACTGATTAGATGGATTGATAAGCTCTTCCTCTTGCATCTAGATCTTGGAAATGGATGTTCCCAAGATCTCCAACTCCTACCATGTAGCTTCCATCTCTCCTCTGCAAGCTATTCCCCTTCTTCATTCAATCCTTCCTAGCTGGTCTCACCTAGGGCTGGATTGTAAAAATGCTTTGTATGCATACCAGGGCCCCTCCTTCCATGTATGTTACATAAATGGGGTCTACTCACTATCCCCAAAAGGCTGTATAGATTGGACAGTGGGATAGTGAGTTAGACCCTCATATTCTCAAGCTCCTCGGTAGAAACCAGTGAACTAGGAGTCTGTGAAGAATTAACACTAGACAAGGAAAAGATAAAAAAAACCTAAAGTAATTTCAGGAATGTAAAATAGATCCACACACTAACACTACACATCCACCAATAGATCAAAAGCTAACTCATTATTCCTTCATTCATTCACTGTTCTTACAAATCTCCTTCCAAAAACCAGACTGTGTACATTCTCAAAGTAGATCCTCCGTACAGTATGACTTCCAACCTCAGGATATGAGCCCATGCATGCATAAATATTCTTAGGTTAAGATTAGGGGAGGTTTTGAGCCCTTAAACACCGATTAAGGTCTTAAGGATAACTAGGCCGAGAAACTTTTCAAAAGTTGCTAAGCAACTTTTACAACAAAATGACAACTTTTTGCATCTTCCTTCCAAATGAACTTAGGAAGTTATCAAGGGGTCCTAGGGTATATCTAGACCCTAAAATTCATATCCAATGCTCAAAACCTCAAAGACAAAGCCTAACATCATAACATACCTGATTATCCTAAGGTAGGACTAAGAGACTATCACCTCTACCTAAGACCTTATAGGACTTCATATCCAAATGGATCCCACAAACATGGTCAACATGACCTTAGGGAAATCCACACACCAAAATACTTGAAAAAATTAGCTAAAAAGAAGGTGCTCCTGCACCATGATGGTATGTTGTGGTCGCTATGTATAAACCTAAGGATGAAGGGAAAGATTCAACAGTTAACAATTTTGAAATTCAGAAGGTTGACCTAGGAGTCATGAACAAAGATGCAAATAATCACATCTTTGAAGAATCCAAAAACTGGATGTTAACCTATTCGTGGAAGGACAACAGGGACAAGAAGGAACTAAAGAAAATAATTAGATCCATAGAAGAATACATCGAAACCTTTAGCAATTTCAGACTGCTTACCTTAGCCCAAGAACCTCAAACATTTGACCCCACTTCTCCTGAAAGAAAAAATTTGTTGAACCAAATTAAATGAAGTAAGGCACTAGCTACTATTGTGGATGATTGGATTAAAAGAGTAATCAAAGATGGAAGAAAGTTCATCTGGGAATCCCGAGTGTGTTTGATGATGTAAAGGCATTACTTGGGGATTTGCAGACTCAAATCTGAATGTGGGAGGTCGATGAATCAAAATGGGCTGTTGTGCTCAACCAAATCCATGAGATTGAGAAGTACAAGACACCAAAGTTCTTAGGAGAAAGGCCTTTGAAAATGGTAGATGAATGCATGCTTTTTCCCCTCAAAAAGAGCATTGGTTGGTAGAACTCTGCATGTAGAGAAGCTATAGTAGAGGCTAAAGGAATGGAGATAGAGGTGGAGTTACAGGAAATCATAGCAAATGACATCAAGGCTATAAATGCCACATATATATGGCATGATGGAAAAGTGGAGAAGGACATGGATGTTTTGGTTAGAGCATTTGAAATGACTATGGAATCAATTAAGATGGAGGGGAACCATAAACTAGCATACTTCACCAAGGTGGTGTGAATTGAGTCTATGTTGTACCTCTGTGTTGATCAACTCTCTAAACACTTGGACCAGGCAGTGAAGTTAAAATGGGAAAAAGAAGCTTGGAAAATTCGCTTCCTCAATCTGAAGAACTCCAATGTTCTGGCCATCCAAGATCTTGTAAATGAGTAAAAAAATTGGAAATCCACACGTGGCACCATGTTGGAGGAAGATCAAGCTGCTAAGAAAGAATGTAATTTAGTTATTTAGTTATCTTTTCCTGTTTTAAGTTGAATACTAGGGACCCATGTCCCGAAAATAATGTTTTGGTTATATAATTGTTTGTTGAGAGCTCAATTTTTCAAGGAGACCTCTCTGGTTACACCAAAAAGACTATATCTAGCTTTAAATAAACTAATTAAGGGTTCAAAAAAAATAGGAGGGGTAATTTACTTTTTTGGAGTTTTTGTTTTGGATATGATATCTGGAAAGGTCTAAAACTATAAGTTTCTTTTTGCCTATGATGCAATGATAGTTTAATGAAATATATGGAAAGAATTCAAATCTGTGTGTTTGAGTTCATTTAATGGATATTCATGTGAGAGTATTTTAATTCATTCGATATGTTGATATTTATTATTTTAGAATGAGTGGATGTTTATCAATTATGAAACCGTATGTAGTAGATAATTGTGTTTCTTTGTATTTATGATATGCTCCTTTGTGACGCAGAGCTCTCCCCTATTTAGGCAGCTCGATAAATGGCGAGACCTTCGGTGTTACTCTGAACCCAGAGTGGGCTTAGGAGAGTGCTCTACACCTTTAGAAGATCCTATAACACACACGATTACACTATCCTCATTGGAGGATTTAGTGTCTCTAACTGGCTTATACTCCATCGGGCTCTACTAGTGCTCGGTTGATACTCGGTTGGTGCTCGGTGCCTATGTTAACCAAGTAGACTTGGTAGCTTTACCGAGTAGTTTCCTGATGCTCGGTAATGCTTACCACAAAATGCCTTGCTGACTTATCTTTCAGATGGGAACCTATAGAATTGGTAAGGGGGTGGAAAGGTTCCATACACAAATGAAATGTCTATTATGGGACTGATTTCCAAAAACACAACAGGTTTTAAATAAAAAGTCCAAGAGTTTAGACCTTGCCGAGCTTGTATCCTTCCAACGAGGTTCAAGGGTTCTAGTTCCAGATTCTTACAAGAAGTCTATGGAAAAAAGTATGTTCAGACACCCTTTATTGACTTGTAAAAAACCTCCACATCCTAAGATCCTAACCAGAAAGAACAACACTCAACAACTCCTGGTCTACTAGTCCTAATAGGGCTAATTGACTCGGTTGATGAAAGAAAACTTCACCAATTGGTTATTCAAGGTTGACTGCCAAATGAAACAGTGTTGGGAATCCCACAAAGGAAACAATCTATCTTTAGATTGCTTTTATCCACCCTCAAAGTGCTTCTATCACTTCAGTTCTTCATTTCCTGAACCAAGCACATAGAGATGCTTGGTCTAGAATCTGAAAACAAATTTTTGCAAACAATCCCCCTTCTTCTACGCTTTTGAGGAACTAAAATACATTGCCCCTAGTTGCATTTCCAAACTTCGCATGGGAACCCCATGAAGGAAACAAAAGTTAGGGCATCCTCGGCCAAAACCCTGGTTCAGGAGGGTTTCCTGAAAACCCGGATAAACCGAATCTTCTAACTTTCGACTCCAATCTTAAAATGGATTCAAATCAAATGCATCAGAGTCCTAGTTCATAGCATGTATCGGATCAATCAAAGTTCTTCTTTGTACTTCCGTACAAATCCATACACAAAGTGTTTCAAATCCAGAATTAGAGAAAATAGGGATCTTTTATTGATTGAATGCAAAACTTACATAGAGTTTCCTTACTGTTCAACACCTATCCCTGTCTTCCACCTGCCTATAAGGGCTATATGAAGAATCTCCTCAATGGATCCAACCATTTTTCAAAGGTTGTGACCGTTGGGTGGTTGTGTAATAGGTCGGTAGCAACTTTTCAAGGAAGTTGCCAACAACATTCTTTTACATTTGTAACTTTTACAAAATGTTGCATTCTTGCTCTTAACGAGCCTATAGGCCTAATGCCTTACATTATTGTAAACATCTTAAAAGACACCTAGGAAACCTAACATCCTAAATGTGTCTTTGGACCATAGTCAGAACCCATGGTTTATAACTACACCGAGGGTGACTAGGTCTTACAAGTTGGCTTATTAAAAATTAACCTATCAATCTAAAAGTTGTGAAGAGTGGGGAGTGTTCCTTGGGTGCTCCTGCACCACTTTGAATCTTTCTTAAAATCTTCATCTAAGAATGATTTGAGTGGCCTTACATACTTTCTAGTTAAAAGTGTGTGTCTTTGTTAGATTAGTTGATTCATTCAAGATCATACTAAGGGAGTTGTACCTTCTCAAAAATTCAAAGGGAAGTGATCATGGTACACTTATCCAACTATTGATTATGTTGGCATAACTGATGGAGAATAATAAAGTGAATGAAGTGGTTGATCATATGTGTAAGGTAAAATAGTTTAGAAAGTGATTTGATGATGAGACATGATAGGTTTGGTTGAGCAATGATCAGTTATGGTATTGTCATTGATGTCAACTATTAACTTTATAAGCTTCTGGTGATGATCATGGAATACACCATGTGAATGGTAATATGTAAAGGTGTTATTTTACAGAAGCGTTTGGAATCATGTTTGGGTGCTACCTGTAAAATCTTAACTTGTTGGTGATGACTGGTGAGACAGATTTAGTGGAGGTGATCAGAGATAGTGAAATGGTTAAGACGACAATTAACATGAATATGATAATTGTATCATTATGGTTGTGTTTGATTGTTTTGGTGATCATTTATTTTATGAAGGTTAGCTAAATTTGTTATATGCTAATCCTACAACCGTGATTCATTTTGAGAAAAGATATGGGATATTTCAAAGGATAAATAGTGATATTTAAAAAATGTTAAGTTTCTAAGAGGCTAATGGTTTGATTAGTATTGGTGATTTAAATTGATGTTGTAGTCAAATTTTATTGGTCAAACTTGAATGGAGAATGTGGATGGATAGCTGGGAAAAAATGTTTTATGGTTATATTATCAAGATGAGCTGTAAAGATGATTTGAGCAAGCTGATTGGTCAAGAAGGAAACTACTTGATGCAATAATTTAATTTCTTGATTGAATCTGAAAATGAAAAGGTGCGATTAGTAAATTTCAAATTGGACATAGAGATGTGTGATATGAAGCCAAGTGTATGGTCAGATTGAAAAGGTATTGCATTTTAGGGTTTTCTATGGCTGTGGAAACCTGAGAGAAAAGGAATGCAGTATAAGCTAGAAAAAGAAGATGGTGAAGTGGTTGTTGATTGTGTGTCGTTGAAGAAGGAAGAAGAGACAGAAGGTGTGATCCAGCCAAGCATTAGAGAGGAATGTGAAGAATGTTGTTTGAGATATAGAGGATCTGATAAAGCGAAGGAAGTTTCTATTTCACAGATCATTCTTACCTATTGTTTCCTGATAGCTATAGCAGAGTTTTGGAAATCCTCAAGTAAGGTAGTTCATGACAGATCTTCATTGTATTGTAAATCTTGTATGGTGGCATTGTAATAAAGTGTTCTAAGTCCTCTCATAAGGTACAATCTTTTTATGAGCATTAGGTAAATCCTCTCACAAGGTTACGGGTAAAAGCACAATAAATTGTCACCCTTTTACAAAGGAGTAGACTAACAACACCAAAACTGAAAAACTTTAAGGGCATAAAAGTCACATTTTTGTTGAGAATTTGAAGATGATGTAAAATGATGAAATGTGTGAAATAGGATTAATTTTATGCCTATAATTTTTAAAAATTAATTTGAACAAAAATTAATATATTTTTTAATTTTTTAGGTCTATTTTTCATTTCCTAAAATATTCTACAAATTAGGGAGTTTACTCCCGGTCAAATCATTATAAGTAAAACATTGTTTTTTCCTCCAATTTCATAATATGTTTTAGATGACATGTATATCTAGTGTAGGAAAAAAGAAAGAAGTGTTTTCGATCTATAGTTTGCTCGTTATAAGTATTCAAAGTTGAACTTACCTTAAATCAATAGTTTTTGTCTCCCGCCACTTTTCCCCTATCAAAACTATACCAAAAACTAAATAAATTACATATTTTTGAAGAGGACTATCTTCTCTAGTGTTGTATATGATTTTAAATTTTTTTTGAATTGATTTGCATTTTTCTATATTTTCCGAGTCAACTTCTCAAAGCTTAATATACCTACATGTAGTTTTAAGAAAATTTGTTTAACGTTTTGTAGTTGAAACAATATAAAATTTATATGTCCAGAATCATAGTTCTGAGATCTAGAAAAGGATATTTTAGTTTTTTGACATTTACTATTTTTAGCAGAGAAAGGAACAACAAAAGTGCAAACTTCTGGATTTTTTGTGTTTTTCGAGGTTTGGCTGCCAACATGGCATGCCACCTAGGCCAACTCAACCAAGGCTAACTCAGACGAGTAGGACTCGACCGAGTCCTACTGGCCTGAGTACCCTTAGCGATCGGGCCCCCGCGAGTGGTCGTGTGGGTGACCCACCCTTTCAAATAGAAGGGTATATATATAAGATATTTTTTAAAAATAAAATACATCAATTACAAATTTCATTTCTTATTTTAGAATATAAGGGTTTTTTGAAGCTAGGAGGCATTTTTTTGGGGAAGCTACAAAGGCATTTTATTTCCGGAGGAGTGTGAAGGCAAGTTTTTCAGTCAAGAAGGATTAAAGGAAAAAAAAATTTCTTGCTTAGATATTTGAGAAATGGGAAATAAAAGGACTAGAACAAGGAAATATGATCGTAAAAGGGATGACCAAATGAAAGGTCATACGAAACTTGTCGAAGAGCAACCGATCGATGTTGAAGAAGGTGCAACTCAACTAGGGGAGAATATTGGTAGTAGTTGAGGTATACATATTTATCCTACAATGCAAAATTTGATGGAGATGAATGATGAATCACTTATCAGTCAAATTGCACCGGAGCACCAGGTACCTGAAAGCACTATTAAATTATATCTCAAAAATATGTGGAAGGAATATTTTGAGGATAAATCTTTGGTGGGAAAAGCACAATTATTTGCAAAGTTATTCAGGAAAGGAGAAATGACTCCGGTTTTGGAGTTGTTGGGTATTGATAATAGGAAAATTGTAAGAGGTCAAGTAAAAGAAATAATAATTCAAAATTTACAAGATGCATTGAACATTGTTAACAGAGCAGATCATGTAGGATTGGATTCAAATGCTGCTAAAAGAGCATTGATGACTATGATTTCTAGTGAGAGATTGACACACAGAAATCAAGCTCAAGTAATTTCTAATTTACTCAAGGTATCTCAAAGAATTGTTCAGAAATATATTAGGAAGAGAAATAAATTGGATATGGACATTGAAAAGAATTGGGTACAGATTTGTAGAGTTCCTCATAAAGACAAAATTTATGAAGATGTAAGAAGACAGGTTATTGAATTTTGGATCAACCACTCTCATGTTTCTTCCAATAGAAGGGACACTATACAGATGAAAGATGAAGAGACCGGTATGAAGATTTCACATCCAAGACATTTTGTCGATACTACACAAAGTGAATTGTTTGAAGCATTCAAACAAGAATTTTTAGATGTGAAAATAGGTTAGAGAATGTTTGAGATGTTGCACCCTTGCTTCGAACACATAAATAAGGTTCGTGAAACATGTTGTTGTCGAAATCATGTTGAGTTTCACTTATATTTGCAATCATATAAAAAGGTTATGGCAATACTTAATCTAGATATAGTTCTTGGAAGTACAATAGAATTTTTAAAGTCCATTTTATGTGATAAATCAGAAGACTCAGATGAATTCAATGTCCATTGTATAAAAAATGAATGCAATGATTGTGTAAATTTACAAAAATTTCCTTTACAATTTGATAATATTGATGTTACAACACCAGTCCAGTGGAAGAGATTTGAATATGAGACATACCAAACAAAGACGAGATAAGAATAAAAAAATGCATTGAAGGAGAGTGAATTACCATACCTTCAATTCATGGACAGATTTCGATCTATGGTTTATCCACATATCCAACATTGTCATGATGCATGATGGAAAGCTAAACAGTTTCATGATTCGAAAAATTATTTCCCACCTGGTTGTATTCTTTAAGTTATAGATTTTGCGGAGAACTATACATTTTCCCCTCAATCAGAGCTCCATAGTCAATACTATCATTCTAATCAAGTTGCAATATTTGTGCATGTGACCTATAGACATGCACAATTAAATTTGGATGAGATAGAAAGTATAGATCAAAATGAACACATTATCATCAAGGAGGTTCATTTCTATATCATTGATGATAGGGTTCATGATAGGAGCTACATGGCTCATTGTTTCGGCATGTTTTTCAACAATCTTGTGAATCATAGGATAAATTCTTCACAACACTGGATCTAGTCTGATGGGTGTGCAGGTAAGTACATTATATTTTCTTTTAAAGTCTTTCAATTCTATATATTTATTTATTTAGTTAAAATTTAAATTTTCATGTGTGTACATTTATGTAAGTTTAAATTGCAGGTCAATTTATGTTTGTAAAAGCCTTGAATTGGTTAGCCATTCAACATGCTAGAGACAATGTTAAGTTTCTTTGGAAATTATTTGAAAGTGGACATAGAAAAGGAGAGCATGATGGAGTGGGAGCATGCGTGAAGCGTGCACTCCAACAACATGAACTTCAAGGTACATACATTTGATATTGAACTTGTTTACACGTATAGTATGTACACGTTCTTTAATCTTCATTTGCTAGAAATAAATTAATTATACACACACACACACACACACACACACACACAAAATTGCTAAATATTTCTAGGTAACATGATAGAGAACTCAAAGAAAATTGTTGAATGGTGTCGAAATCATTTCACTACTCAAGACATAAAATACAACAAATGTTACTTTTGGGAAGTGATAGGTAAATTTAAAACTTCCATTTTTCAAACTCAAATTCTAAAAATTACATTATACTTGTCACATGTGTTTCAAAGTTGAGTCCATATATATAGCATACAACTTGTACATGCATTTCACATTTTTCATAATTGAACTGCAATATCAACCTATCCAATCCAAATATCAATCGATCCAACCCTTACAATTGTCAATCAATTGCTGGAATTAGAAGTTTACATCAAGTGATGACCATAGGACAACACAAGCCTCCACTGATTCAACTAAGAGATAAATCATGCTTTTGTGAAGATTGTCTTAACAACAACACACCGAGACAATGTGTTAATATTGAAAATGGATATGTTTCACAATGGGATCAGAAAGAGTTAATCAAAATGCCTCCTTATGAAGATGATGAAAATGACATAGACATCCATGATTCTATATATTCAGTTGACTATGAACGTGTTTCTGATTTAGTTGTTACATGTGCGTGTTTTTGATTTAGTTACATTACAAGTGCACGTTTCTACCATATGATTTATTAGGTTTATATATAATTCATTTTTGTACATATAAATTGTACAGGTGATATTTTTGTTGTGGTTGTAGATCCCGAGAATGCAAAAGGTGTAGATTATTATCTACTAAGATGCACCAAAGAAAAATACAAGTTGCCTCAAGAAATTGTTGATGATGATGGACAACAATATCCAATTGGTTCGGTTGTTATTGAAGGCACCTATTATCAACAAGCTAATATCGACAAAAATGGAGTTCAATTTATTGAATACATGCCTGGACAAAGAGTTCTACATTATAGTCACTTGGTTATAGCGACAAAATTGCAGTTTAAAACTGTGCCAAATAATGGGTCACATAGAAACCAAAAGTAGAAGTTGCCTATTGAAGATCATGAAAACCTTTCGGAAATAATAAAGGATAGAGAGGATCTAAACTACATGTATCAAGAGCTTTAACTTAAAGGCTTTTAATTTGTGTTTTCATAGATCTAACTTGTGCATACTTAAAAATCCTATTAGGTGGAGTAGACATAGTTAGTGGGGTTTTAGGCCTATTACATATCCATTACTCCTCAAATTATAAGTATGAGCCTTTTGATATTATTGAAACACTTGAACTTCATTCAATTTTGATTGTGGCTCATTCTCATCTTCAAATTGAGAAATGCAATATTATACAACATAGTGAACCAATCTTTGTTATCGAAATTATCTAGCTCTCATACATCCAACTTATGGTGTAATTGGTTCCAAGTTGAGTTTTTACGACAATTGGACTTTCTAACAACAATGTGCAACATCATATATATATCCTCTAGTTGGTGACAACTTGATAAATAGTTGGTGACATTATTGATCTTGAAGATACATTCACCTATGAAATGTTAAATTATTGATCCCATCAACTCTTCTAATCTAGTATTGAAAATTAGGCAAAGAGTTGGTGACATTATTGATCTAGAATATATGTTCACCTATAATTTTTTTTATTAATATAGGAAATCTATAAAATATCAAATTATGATCCCATCAAAACTTCTAAATTTGAACCAAGGATATGAATGTCAGATGACCAAGTTTCTCTCTCCTTCACACTATTCTTCCTACAATTTGAAGGCTTTTACAATAGAACTAATAATAGAACTTGTTCAAAATACTTGCAAGAAAAATAATATTTCAAAAAAACTCACAATAATATTTTTATTGAGTTGATCAAGCTTATTGTAGCTTAGAGGCATGTTTAAACTAGAGGAGCTCAATCTCAATTACAAATCATAGTTAGTTTTTCCAATAAGGAAGTGTCTCTTTTAAAAAAAAAAATATTATGTTTTGTATGCTTGACAAAATAAAATGCCACACAATTATTGTTTTGTTAATATTTGGCACCCTAAAATTGTTAGAATTTCTAGCTAGGTATGTATCAAACAATTGTCATCTTGTGTTTTAAAATATGTGATAAAAAAAACCAATAAGAATATAAGAGAATCAAATTTTTTATATGAATATTTAAAATTTTGGTTATTCTAGATGTCAAATAATAGAATGCTAAATAAAAAATTAAAAAAGGGAAATTCAAACATTCTTGTTAACTAGGTGAACAATGATTAATTGTATATTAAGAGCTAAATAGTTTAAACTATTACACTATGAAAGGTACATTAGCCAAAACATAGATAAATAATTGAATGGCTATTAATACACCCCATATCACTCATCAACCTCTTCCTCTTAATTTTATTGCGCATTACTAGAAATATCAACTAATTTTCAAGTTTTCAAATAAGGAACCTAGTACTATTTTTAAGGGGAAAAAAATAATACAAAGATAGTACTACGATATTTGAGTTCTTTTTTAATGCATATTGTGGTTCCTTACATTTATAATTCACTCAAGAACTAACAAGATTATCTAGAATTTTAATAACTAGATATAAAATTTTAAGATCATTCAAACTTAAAATGTTTATAATCACCCTATCCTCATTCAACAAACTTGATTATAGGTTGTTGTATTGTGTTACCTTAAAATAGTATTGATGTTTTTTAAGAAAGGGATATAAAACTGATCTTGAAACTATATGTATTCTTTTATTAACAATATGAGAAGAAGTGCAATGTTTTTAATCCATGGGCGAGGTTTTTTGTTCTTCCTAAATTATTTTTAAGTATAGTATTTGGCTCTATTAAAGGGATAACAAGTATTTTCATAATCTTAGAGTGTAGGAGATCATAGTTGATTGTTGAGCATAATTTTTAGTACTAATTATATAAATGTTGATTGATCTTGATCACAGTCTATGTTTAACTTCTTTTTAAAATTGACTATTTATTACCAACATAAGATAGGTCACGAATATGGGGATCACCTTGTGGTGTAATATAGAAATACCTGGATGAACCAGTATGGCTTGATTGTTAAGCACTACTTGGCTTTGTGTGTAATGATTTCATGGACGATATTGAAACTTGATTCATCAATAGATTATATGATTATTTTTAGGGCTCCATTTAAATGGACAATATTTGGTTAGGGACCACTGCTACTCCTAAGTTTACTAGCTTAGACTATTTCCTACTTGTCTTATTTCTCTATTGATATTTATTGCTTTGACATAAGCTTCTAACAATGCATTTACATAACATATGTCTTTCTAGTAATGAATATAGTGGTCAATGAATCAAGAGTGGCTTAGTATGTACGAACAACATGTCTTTCTAGTGATGAATATAGTGGACAATGAATCAAGAGTGACCTAGTATCTAGAGTTCTAGTACTGACATGTTGGATTAATTGGACTATTGACATAACCATATTGCACTATTTACATGTTTTTAAGTTTGGGTTTACGTTTTGGGTAAATAATATATGTTTTTAGGTTTTGGGTTTACGTTTAAGTTTCATATTTTTTGGTAAATTATATGTTTTTAACATCAATAATATATAGCCTAAAAATATTTATTGCATAAAAATAAAGAAAAAAATAATATATTATAATGCTAAGTGAAAAAAAATTCTTTTTTTACATACAAATACAAGAAAAATTAAAAAACACTATTTTTTTTTAAAAAAAAATGGGGCCTCTACCTAGAACTCAGCCGAGTATGCTCTGATAATCCACTCCCACTTTCTTTAGCCTCTCAATGTGCAAATGAGGGTCTTTGGGCCATATTTCCAATACCATTGGTACTTGGCCTAGTCAATGAGGCCATGTAGGTGCCATTTGGTGCCACATGGCACCTACATGTACTCATTCATGTAGGGCTCAGTTGAGTCTAACTGGGCTGAGTCTATCAAGTTAGCCTAAAAGGTGATATATTATTGTGCATTTACCCTTACATTTTTTCATGTATATGTAAATGTCTTTCATAGGGAAAAGCCTTCAATAGGGTGTACTTTAGAAGAGTACAAATTTGTGGGTGCCATCCCCATCGTGGTTTCCCTAATTTGTGTTTCCACGACACCAAAAATCTTGTGTCTTTGTGTTGAATATTTTATGGTTGTGCACTTACATTTAATTGTTGAAGTTGTTGCTTTATTGGTTAAGTTAAAAGTGTTTAAATGTTGAAATCAGTAGATTACTGATTCAACTCCCTGCCCCCTCAGTAGTCTCATCATAGTAAGGTTGACAATTGGTATCAGAGCTTTGGTCCTTGGAGAAGAAGCTTAACAACTTGAGGAAAAGATCCTGACAAGATGATGAGAAAGGAAGGTCCTAAGTTCAACAAGGATAGTTACCCAGTATGGTGTGGAAGGATGAAGTTGTACCTAAAAGGAATGGGTGATCAATACTTGGATCATGTGACTACAAAATATGTTCTTCCTAATGGAACCCTGTCTTACAATCAGTTGAAGTCAAAACAAGAGCACACTGCGACTATGGAAGCAATAGAAAGTACCTTATTAGATGCATATTTTATCAATGTACAAGATCTTGACACTGCTTATGACATGTGGGAGAAGCTGAAAACAGTCTATGGAGGAGACTCACATGTGCAAAAAGATAAGGTAGACAACTTAAAGGGAAAATTTGATGACATGAGGATGACTAAAGAAGAGAATATTGAGCAATATTGTCAAAGAATCAAGGAGGTAGTGAATGCAATGAGAGGAGCTAGTGGAGTCATCATTGAAGATGATGTGGTAAGAAAAATCCTGAGAACTTTATTGCCATATTATGCAATTAGAGTTTCTTCTATGCAAGAAGTAAGGTCCCTAGGAACTTTACCTATTACTATTGATTCTTTGGTTGGAAAGTTAACTACCTTTGAGTTGAGAAATTATGATAATAGCATGCTTAGAACTGATGCAACATTTAAGGCCTATTTAAACTCTAGAAGGAATTGTGAGCCTACTAGTCAAACTACTTTAATATCTTATGGAAGTAATATTGATGATATCATTTTTGAGGAAAAAGAACAAGAAGAATTAGAAGCCTTGTTTGCTAAAAGGTTACCGAGAGGAAAGGGAAAGTATAAAGGAAAATTACCCTTGAAATGATTTGCATGTAGTAAGATAGGACATATTGCATCAATGTGCCCCTAGAACAATAAGAAAGAAAAGAACAAGAGATATAAGGATAAATGAAGGAAAGTCTTTTATCTAGTTGAGGAAGGTGTTATAGATGATGAATTAGATAATTATGAGGATGTTGAGGATATTATCTTTGGTTCTGTAAAAGAAGACAAGATAGAAGGTAATGAGAGTGCATTGTTATCAACTCTGAACATAAGTAAAAATTGGATTATTGACAGTGGTTGCACACATCACATGACCGGTGGCAAGATAAAATTCATTGAGCTTGAATAATTTGATGGAGGATCAGTTAAGTTTGGAAATGACATCTCCTATATGGTAAAACATAAAGACATTATAGCATTTAATGACACTACAAACTGTGATGATGTCTACTAGGTATTAGGACTGAACTATAACCTGTTGAGTGTTTCTCAACTAAATGAGAAAGGATTTGATCTGGAATTTAGTAAAGGACTGTGCAAGATAAAGAAAAAACAAGGAAAGCTGATTTCTATTGGAGAATTTACAAGAGGTATCTTATTCTACTTAATCCATCTGTTAAGAAATGTTTGATTGGAAAGGTAGAAGACAATTGGTTATGAAATAAGAGGTTTTGTCATGTTAATTTTCATAACCTGATCAAAGTTAGTAAGAAGAAATTTGTTAGAGGTATGTCCTACCTTGTAAAACCTGATAATGTTGTTTTTAAAGATTGTCAACTTGGGAAGCTTACTATTTCTACAATCAATAGTAAAAGCTACACGTTTGAGAATATACTTGATCTAGTGCATATTGATTTATGTGGTCCTACGAGAACTCAAAGTTATTATGGAGATAAGTACTTTATGTTGTTTGTTGATGACTACTCAAGGATGATGTGGGTTATGTTTCTTAAAGATAAATCAAAAGTTTTTCATATGTTCAAGATTTACAAAGCAAGGAAACCGATAGGAGCTTAAAATGCTTAAGGTCGGATAGAGGTGGACAATTTACATCACACAAATTTGTTATCTATTGGGAAGAACAAGGGATCAAAAGAAAAATGTATGTTCCTAGGACACCACAATTGAATGGAGTAGCTGAAAGAGGAAACATGTCAGTGGTTGAATGTGCTAGGACTTTGATGATACAAAAGGGTGTTAAACAAATGTTTTGGATAGAAGCAGTTAGCACTGCTATATACACTTTGAATAGAGTTTTGATCAAGAAAGGAACATGAAAGATACCTTATGAACTATGGTATGGACACAATCCCAATGTAAGTTATTTCAAAATATTTGGTAGTAGATTCTTTATTAATAAGGATGAAAACATAGGAAAGTTTGAAGCTAAAAGTGATGAAGGAATTTCTTGGGGTATTCATCTAAGAGCAAAGGTTACAAGTGTTTAAACAAAAGGACAAATAAGATCACCGAGAGTGCTAATGTTAAGGTGGATGATTTTTCTGATGAAAATTATGAAGAAAGCATGAGAAGACCTGAAGAATACAATAAGATAACATATATGCAACCGATGATGGAAGATGAACTCATTGAACAAAATGAACAAAGATAAGAGGAATAAGAAAATGATGGTACACCTGTTTGAAATGAAGCTGAGAAATAGAGATATGAGCCTACCTTACCCAGGCATGTTAAGTTAAATCATTCTTCTGAGAAAATAATTGGACAGAAGAATGTCGGAGTATTAACTATAAGGAAAGATAGAGAGAGCACATGCTTACTTTCTAAGTATGAGCCTAAAATTGTTAAGGATGCACTGAAAGATGATGATTGGTTTAATGAAATGAGAGAAGAGATAGAAATGATAGAGAATTATGAAACTTGGACTCTAGTACCCCAAATGGTAAGATAATAACGTGATTGGAACTAAATGGGTGTTTAGAAACAAAATGGATGAAATAGGAGAAGTGGTGAGAAATAAAGCAAGACTTGTTTGCAAAGGATATACACAAGAGGAAGGATTGGATTACGGTGAGACCTTTGCACCTATTTCTAGATTAGGAGTAAGGATACTAATTTCTTATGCATCTTACAATAAATTCAAGGTTTATCAAATGGATGTGAAATCTTCTTTTCTGAATGGTATACTAGAAGAGGAGGTTTATATTGAAAAACTTGATGGTTTTGAGAAGAATGATGGACAAGACTTGGTTTGCAAACTGAAGAAGGCACTGTATGGACTAAAAAAGGCACCTAGAGCATGGTATGAGAGATTTCACTCATATCTCATTAAGATTGGATTTTTCAGAACAAGTGACAATAATAATGTACATTTAAAGGTTGATGAAGAAAACAAGTTACTACTTGGTGAAATCTTTGTTGAAAATATAATATTTGGAGGTGATGATGACTTAAGCATAGCATTTGCTGAACAAATAAGAAATGAATTTGAAATGTCAATGATAGGTGAGATTAAATACTTCATTGGCATGCAAGTTTCACAACTTGATAATGGTATCTACACCAATTAGTCTAAATACATCAAAGAGATATTGAAGACATTTGGACTTGAGGAATCAAAACATGTTGGAACCCCAATGGTTATGTTGGTTGTTTTTCTTACAACCCCCTTTCCTAGGTGGGAACTTGAGGACCAAATTGTGGGATTGAGAACTTGAAAAACAAACTCAACACCATCAACAAAAAAGGGACAAGGAAAGTCCAACAACATAAGGTGCAAAGACCTTCACTTTGAGCTCCACATCACTCAGGCGGGTACACCTTATCTACACATACATGACTTCTTTTAACAAATAACAGACCTACAGATATATGATTGTGGAATAGCTTTTAGACTCATTTAGGTAACAAGTACCTCAGTGAATATTGACCATATCTTGTGCAATATCCCTTTTGCATAGAGTAAGCCTAAAAACTAGAAACTACTCCTAATGCCTCCTATCAAACATGAAAGGGAAAATGATTTCATTTAAGTATTTTGGGTTGAATGGACCCTTGAAATACCCCAATTCTCTCATAGACCAGTGCCTTATCCAATGGGAAATAAAGTCAAATAAATCACTCCAACAGAGAACTATGAATAGAGAAGACAATACATTCTAATATGTTGATTCCTTACATCAAACATACACCATTGATCATATCCTACTTAGCAATCCACCTGTGTAATCAGATATGAAATTACCTATTTAAAGGACTTTAACCCTCCCCTTAGAAGAGACCTAGAAATAAGCAATACATTAATCAACATCCACTAAAAGATAAGATTGAGATACCCTTGATACCCCAACTCATACATATCTGAAAACCAGTCCTAAACTCAGTTGTTCCTACAAAAACAACTCTATTGAAAACATCTTCAAACATATAATAAAAAGATTAAATCACCCTTGATGCTCTAATCAACAAGTTCAAGAACAAATGGAGACAATCTGATAATAGTATGAAAATATTGAGATCTTATTCATAGGAAAAATTGTTACAGCTTATATTCTATTCTCCAAGCCAGAAAGGAAAGAGCGAACACCCTATATGCAAAGAAGAAGACAATATATTTATAGGAAGGAACCACTCATGGAACCAGCTCTGAGAAAATTATAGAGAATCATAAATTGAAACTGGAACCCTTCTAAATGATCTTGGTAATCCTTAAAAAGGATTGCAACAAGCTATAGATCATTTAGGGTAAAATTAGGTCTACAACCACAAGGTACAATAGGAAATGAAAGAAATTAGGAAAGCTTGGAAACCCAGGAAGAATTAGATCAAATCTGATGTACAATTATTTGGGTTTCATCGTAACAGGCTAACTGCAATTATAATTCACTGATTTCTTGTTGTAGACAAAACAAATTTAAATGCTAGGACCACCAAGAGGAAACTTGTGTGAATCGAAGCATGGAAATAATTCTGACATCTAACAAACCCTAGTTGCCCTTGTCAAATAAAATTCCTTTGTATTAACTCGACATGGCACCCCAGGAAGCAAAATCAGCACAAGAAGGCCACCAATATCTTCTTTGCCATTTCTTTACTTGCAACCGTCTCGAAAAAATCAAATCTGATCTAGCTTTGTCATTTTATGACTCACTGTAACAAACCCTACAGAAAAACCCTTAAACAATTTTGAATCTTGGTAGCAACAACTAACTGATAAATTTTAAAACACGGCCGTCAATTCATCTCTTTCCTGGTAGATCGGGTGGTTCCCGTTAATCGACACAATAGCCAATTTAGCTTTGAAAATTCTGGCCACATCATCATATGTGGACATCCAATCAGAAACAAGCACCTCAACATGACCTGGCAACTGGACCCACATTAACTTCAGCAAGCACCTTAACCCTTAGTCATTTGGCGAATATGTGACTAAAGGCTATCTCCAAGTCACTCAATGAAAACCTTCACCCTGGTTTGCTTTGGAGATCACGCAAACAAAGGACTTTGCTGTGTCTCTTAATCATTTTATTAACTGGGGTTAAGTCTGGAGAACATGCGACAGAGGCAATCGCTAGATCACTGAAACTTTTACTTAACCTGGGTTTGGTTTGGAGATTGGGCTACAAAGACATTCACGTGATCTCATAATCTTTTCTTGACCCTTGGTTAAATCTTGCAATTAAACACTAGCCGTTGATCTGATCATCCATCCATGATCCTCGCTAAATCTTGGAATGTTTGATGACTTAGCTGCTTTATCAGGAGATTCAACAACTGAAGGGAAAAAGACCGCCTGCCAGGTCGCTGGATGATAGGAACTTAGCCACCAAGATCAGGAGAATACGAGAACACTGCATTCATTTGATTGCTAGATGAAATGACTAACCGCCCGTGAACTTGGAGATTAAGAGAACACCTTAGCCGCAGAGTCACTGAATAGAAACATAACAACCCAGGCAAGGAAATAAGACATCCACATAAAGGGGACTTAAGTGGCCCGACTAGGTAATGAAAAAATATACTTTGGCTAGGGTTTTTGGACTTAAACAATTTTCATGAAGCCCTTAGACATGACATAAAATCCTAATTTTTAGACCTTAAAAATGTTATATCTCCCTGGTTTTTACACATTTGGCTATGCAATTTGAGCTGAAACTTGATGACACCCTATACTATCCAAGGCTAAGGGTGCAAGCCATAGAACATCTTAAATTTTCTTCGCAGAGAAAAACAAGTTTGTAGAAGGACAAGGGAGCTTCCTTAGGGCTTTTGGCATTGACAAGAAAATGGGCTAATAGTGTCTCTATCTGGGGATGATGGGTAACTTATGCCCATGAAAGAATTCATAATTATTGGAGGAAGTAGACCACCCACTGGACAAAAATTGACAGGGAACCTTCTCAAAAAATGGCAAACAAACCAGGAAAAATAGGAAAGGAAACACACAACAAAAAAGTAAAATATGTACAAATATTTACAAGATTTGAAAATTCACTTGGTGACCCCAAGCCACCGAAGGAAAATCAAGACCCTCCTGAATCAAAAGTTTGATTCTCATCCACATATGAAACCAACCACCTAAAAATGTCATGACATTGTTGTTGCCAACATATATGAATATCTATGGGCTAAAAGATAAAGCTATATTTGTAACTACCCATACCCTTCCAGTCACAACCATCATCATGCGCATACTCCAAGAAGTATGGAACATCTATTATTTCTTCTTGTTGAGGATTGGAAGTATGAAACTTGTCTAGCAATGCATCAGAAAATAAAGCATAGTGATCATCATGCATTACTATAAAAATACCTAGTTGAGAAGGACTTGGATCCTCAGATTTACCTTCATGCATTGCTTCAGCCACTGAGCAACTTGGTTCCTCCCTGATGTCTTCATGGACTGGATCATGAGCCAAGCGAAAGTCTCTTTCACAATTTTTTTGACATAGGGACAATTGATCCACATCATTATTTCTATCAAAAGAATTACTGTCTCAATCATTGAAGACAAAGTCCTCAATACTGTCACATTCACTGTCATATTTGGCAAAAGAAGGGAAAGGATATGAACAAGAAACTTGCTCATCATTGGAATCTTTATGACAGGAAAACACACTATCATGGCCTTCAATCTCTTCTTTTTCAGAGTCACTACATGAGGGGAACTCTAGTAAACATGGATAATCTTCATCACTTTGAACACCTAACTTATTATTAGTGTTAAAGGATATATCAAAGGGGAGCTGCAAATCAAAGTCCAAAACATGTGCATACCTTTGAAATTCATCAGCCAAAAGTGTTGAAATCCTTTCACTACTCAATGGACTTTGAACCTTATTATCATCTTCATTGGCCTCACCTCTAGTGCTGCAAACATCATCCTTGTCTGAAACAAGGATTAACATCTCTAGTCTCAAATCATCTTGTGTAAAGAAATCACTACAGGAATCATCATCTACATCATATTCAATTTCTTTCCCTTCACACAAAACATCCTCAAACTGGGACAAGAAGGCTACCTTCTAATGCTGATAAGAAGAAAAATCTATAGACAAATTGGAAATATTATCAACCTCATATTCATCTTCAACATCCTCATATGCATTGACCTCAAATTCAGAATCATAATCAATACTTTCTACATAATGAGAATCAACATCAAAATCACTGGCCTCTTCATAATCAACATAAAGAACTGCCAGTTCTCTCAATCTCTTGTCCTCCTCTAACTACCAAATCTCAACACTTTTCTCTCCAAGTTTCTTCTTGAGAGTAGCAATCTTGATGAGCAGATTTTCATAATCAGAGTCATGGATGGTGGGATCAATAAAGACACTAATGTCTTGTATCTAATCTTCATCTTTTATTTCATGGAAATCCATATCAGCTCCTTCATCAAAATGTTCTATAAATATTTCTCTTAATACATCCCAAGAAGGGATTGAACATGAAGGAAGGGATAAGAACCAATCCCTTGCACCATGTGAAAGAGACTGCACAAGTAACCTCATGGCAACATCTTCATGCTCAACATCCATTTCACCAAATAAATCCATAAGATCATCTACATGTTGGCTTGCCGAAACTGATCCATCAGCCATGAATCTTGGCAAGCCTTCCCCATCCTCAATAGAAAAATCATTAGGGGCACCTTCAATGCCATCAAAATAAAAGGGCATGTACTCCTCCATAAGGAACTACCCACTAATACTCATCCCTTTATACTAGTGCTAAACACTTGATAGGGAAACATTCTTCCCAACTGATTTTCATAAAAGAAAGGCACATGAAAACCTAGAAGTACTGCAATTGAAACTTAGCTTGTTGATTGGGAAGCAGGGCAGATCTAGAGCCTTCTTTATAGCTCTCAAGTTCTTTGCTTTGTAGAGTCGCCACCTCCTTGAAGAGGAAAATATTGCACTTGTTTTTGTATCTCCTTCCAACCAACAAAAATTTCACCAAGATTTTATACACTATTTATCAGAGATTGCACTGATCAAACAAAGAACTCAGAGTCACCACCAACACATGGTGAGAAGATATAACAATTTTTTTTACTGACTATATACTATGGCCTCCCCAACAAAGTCGCCATTTTGTTGGTTGTTTTTCTTGCAACCCCTTTTCCTAGGTGGGAACTTGAGGACCAAATTATGGGACTGAGAACTTGGAAAATAGACTCAGCACCATCAGCAGAAAAGGGACAAAGAAAGTCCAACAACATAAGGTGCAAAGACCTTCTTCACTTTGAGCTCCACATCACTCAGGCGGGTACACCTTATCTCCATATACATGACTTCTTTTGAAAAACAACAAGCTTGCATATATATGACCGTGGAATAGCTTTCAGACTCATTTAGGTAACAAGTACCTCAGTGAATGTTGACCATATCTTGTACAATATCCCTTTTGCATAGAGTAAGCCTGAAAACTAGAAACTACTCCTAACTCCTCCTATCAAACATGAAAGGGAAAATGATTTCATTTAAGTTTTTTGGGTTGAATGGACCCCTGAAATACCCCAAGTCTCTCATAGACCAGTGCCTTATCCAATGGAAAACAGAGTCAAATAAATCACTGCAACAAAGAACTATGAATAGAGAAGACAATACATTCTAATATGTTGATGCCTTACATCAAACATACACCATTGATCAGATCCTACTTAGAAATCCACATGTATACTTAGATATACAATTACCTATTCAAAGGACTTTAACCCTCCCCTTAGAAGAGACCTAGAAATAAGCAATACATTAATCAACATCCACTAAAAGACAAGATTGAGATACCCTTGATACCCCAACTCATACATATTTGAAAACTAGTCTTGAACTCAGTTGTTCCTACGAAAGAAATTCTATTGCAGACATCTTCAGACATACAATAAAAAGAATAAAATACCCTTGATGCTCTAATCAACAAGTTCAAGAACAAATGGAGAGAATTTGATAGTAGTATGAAAATATTGAGATCTTATTCATAGGACAAACTGTTACAACTTATATTATATTATCTAACCTAGAAAGGAAAGAGGGAACACCATATATGCAGAGAAGAAGGTAATATATTTATAGGAAGGAACCACTCATGGAACCAGCTATGAGAAAATTACAGAGAATTAAGAATTGAAACTGAAACCCTTCTAAATGATCTTGGAAATCCTTAAAAAGGATTGCAACAAGCTACAAATCATTTAAGGAAAAATTAGGTCTACAACCACTAGGTACAACAAGAAATGAAGGCAATCAGGAAAGCCTGGAAACCCGGGAAGAATTAGATCAAATCTGATGTACAATTATTTGGGTTTCATCATAACAGGCTAACTGTAATTATAATTCACTGATTTCTTGTTGTAGACAAAACAACTTTAAATGCCAAGACCACCAAGAGGAAACTTGCGTGAATCAGAGCATGGAAATAATTCTGACATCCAAAAAACCCTAAGCGCCCTTGTCAAATAACAATCATTTGCATTAACTCAGTATGGCACCCCAAGAAGAAAAATCAACACATGATGACCACCAATATCTTCTTCATCATTTCTTTACCTGCAACCATCCCAGAAAAGTCAAATCTGATCTGGCTTTGTCATTTTCCAGCTCACTATAACAAACCCTGCAGAAAAACCCTTAAACAATTTTGAATCTTGGCAGCAACGACTAACTAATAAATTTTAAAACATAGCCGTCGATTCATCTCTTTCTTGACAGATCGGGCAGTTCTTGTTAATCTACACAATAATCAATTGAGCTTTGAAAAGTCTGGCCACATCATCATATCTCGATATCTAATCAGAAACAAGCACCTTAGCATTACCTGGCAACTGGACCCACATTGACTTTAGCAAGCACCTTAACCCTTAGTTATTTGGTGAATATCTAACTAAAGGCTATGTCCAAGTCACTCAATGAAAACCTTAACCCTGGTCTGGTCTAGAGATCACGTGAAAAAAGGACTTCATTGAGTCTCTTAATCATTTTCTTAACTGGGGCATTCGCATGATCTCATAATCTTTTCTTGACCCCTATTTAAATCTCGCGATTAAACACTAGTCATTGATCTGATCATCCACCCACGGTCCTCGCTAAATCTCAGAATGTTTCATGACTTAGATGCTTTATCAGGAGATTCAACAACTGAAGGGGAAAAGACCGCCCGCTAGGTCACTAGATGTTAGGAACTTAGCTACCAAGATCAGGAGAATACATGAACACTGTATTCATTGGATCGCTAGATGAAATGACTAACTGCCCGAGGACTTGGAGATTAAGAGAAAACCTTAGTCGTGGAGTCACTGAATAGAAACATAACATCCCGGGCAAGGAAATAAGACATGTGCATAAAGGGGACTTAAGTGGCCCAAAAGGTAATGATAAAATAGACTTTGGCTAGGGTTTTTGGACTTAAACAATTTTCATGAAGCCCTAAGACATGACATAAAACCCTAGTTCCCAGAACTTAAAAATGTTATATCTTCCTTGTTTTTGCACATTAGGCTATGCGATCTGAGCTGAAACTTGATGACACCCTATACTATCTAAGGCTAAGGGCGCAAGCCATAGAACATATTAAATTTTCTTTGTAGAGAAAAAAAAGTTTACAACATAACAAGGCAACTTCCTTAGGGTTTTTGGCATTGGCAGGAAAATGAGCTAATAGGTTACATGTTGCAAATTATCTAAGGATGATGAATTCAATGAAGTTGATCAGACTATGTACTGATCTATGATTCGAAAGTTACAGTAGGTTCTGCATAGTAGACCGGATATTGCACAAGCAACTGGTTTGGTTGCAAGATTTTCAACAAATCCTAAGGAAACACAGTTGACTGCAGTAAATAGGATATCCTGATATCTAAGAGGAACAATAGATTATGGACTATGGTATGGCTACAAAGGAGATTTTTCACTAAGTGTTTCTACTGATATTTATTGGGATGGAAATGTGGATGGCATGAAAAGTAAAAGCGGTGGAGAATTCTTTCTGGGTGAAAGAATTTTTGCTTGGACAAGTAAGAAGCATAACTGTATTTCACAATCTACTGTTGAAGCTGAATATGTCATTGCTAATATCAATTACACCCAGGTGGTATGTACTAAGTAACTACCTGAAGGTATACAAGAAAAGGTGACTGAACCTATAGTTATTCACTATGATAATACTAGTGTTGTTAACATCTCTAAGAATCCAGTGATGCACTCTAAGACTAAACATATTGCTATTAAGTATCATTTTCATAGAGAATAAGTTATGGATAAAGATTTAAGGTTGGAATACATTCCAACTATTGAATAGTTTGCTGATATCTTTACTAAGCCTCTATCTAAGGATAGGTTTGAATACTTGAGAGGTAAGTTAGGGGTCACTCCCCCATTTTCACTTAACCGAGAAGATGTTTTATTGCAGCAATCTTGGAATTTTATTGTTGTATCTTAACTTGGATTGATGTATTAGCAACAAATCCTAGAGTAGGAGTAGTTAAGTTGTAAAATATGTTGAACATGAAATCAAAGAGAAGATTTGAAAATGATACAAGTCTATGATGTTGATTGATAACTTTGGCATTGTTTTCAAAGGGGGAGAATGTGCCATCAAAACATTTGTACATATTGGTATAGGTATTTGGTATATGTTGTGAGATGAATGGATTTTACACCCTAGGGGGAGTTTCTAGATAGTTTGGAGAGTTTTTGCTTCACAGATTGGAAGCTGAGAAGTTGAAGATGGAGTTGAACCTAAAGAATATATGGATATGATCAATTGGTTAGTCAAATTTCATTGGGATACACAGGTAAAGAGATAAAGATGTATGTGTTGACTTTTTGTGTTGCCATCAGTGCCAAAGGGGGATATTGTTGGCATAAATGATGGAGAGTAATGAAGTGAAGGAAGAATTTGATCATATGTGTAAGGTAAAATGGTTTAGAGCATGATTTGATGATGAGACATGATAGGTTTGGTTGAGCAATGACTAGTTATGGTATTGTCATTCATGTCAACTATTAACTTTATAAGATGTTGATTATGGTCGTGGAATACACTATGTGAATGCTAATATGTAGAGGTTTTGTTCTATAGAAGTGTTTGGAATCATGTTTGGGTGCTACATGTAAAATATTAACTTGTTATGATTGTCTATAGCTGAACGTGGACCTCTAATCCAGCCATATACACAACATAGTCATTGCTTGATCATCGAAATTATGAAGGTGAGTATGAATTACTCAATTTGCAATATCTATCGATTCGACATGTTGCCTCCTAATTAACTGGGGTGTTTGAATTACTCTCAGAATGAGAGCCAATAACCAAAAGACCAAGCTAAGATGGAGGATTTTGAAAGCTTAAAAGATAAACAAATGCAATTACTCTAAGATGAATATGCAAGTAATTTAAGAACGAAGATGCAGATTTTAGTCTAAGAACTTGAAGGAAATATGAAAATTAAGCTAAAAATAATAAGCAAATTAATCTAGTATGAGAATGCAATTACACTAAATGAGAAATTAAACTAATATGCAATGAAAGCTTGAAAATATGAAATAGTTGAGACTAAATTTCTCTATAGTTTATGTGCTCTCAAATTGCCTTTTTTTCGAAGGAGGAAGAAGTTTCATAATATAGACAACCCCGGGGAGAGAATGAAGAGGTTCTTGAAATGAAATGGTTGACTCTTCATTCCCAATTGAGACAAATATTGAGGAATTACTTAATCAAAGAATGAATTATTGCCACATATGGGTGACCCTTCGAATATTTTGAATTATTAAATCCAAATAAGATAATCCATTCAAATAACCAAGTAATATTAATTCCTTTTATGTGTATTAGATAAAGGGGGTGGATTTAATTTAATTTAAAACACTTAGGACTTTAGAATTAAATCAATTTATCATAGGGATTATTTAGCTAATAAAGTCAAATACTGAGGAATTAATTATAGTGTAAGATTAATGCAATTTAGGGTTTTTGCAATTGACATCAAGTCAAATAAAGTCAGGTAGGAGAGAGAAAATTGCCTAGTAAAATAGGACTTTAATGATGTAAAATTGAAGAAATGCACTAAAATTGATTGAAATTATAAGGTGCCAATTTTGGGGTATTACATTTGCCCCTCTTTGAATTGATGTGCGAGCAACGCATTGATTCAAAGAATAGTCTAATGTGATAGATGAAGTTTCAGGATTATCCCCAGAATGGAGCTTAACCCTTGGAAGTCAAGGTTAGAATGCCAAGACACCGAAATAGATTAAATTGCAGAACCATCTCCAGAGTGAGACATGATTCTCCAAAGTCTAAGTTAGATTGCGAAGACAATAGTCTAATGACAACTTGAGAGAAGAACAAAATCAGGGTTAGATTGTCCCAATACTGATTGATCAAATGATAATAGATGCAGATTTAGGATTAATCTTTAGAATCAGGGTTAGATTGCCCCAATACAAAGCTTAGCCCTCCGAGACCTGGGTTAGATTGCCCAGATAATGGTCCAAAAGAGATTTCAAGAGCCATCTCCAAAATGAATCTTGACTCTCAAGAATTAGGGTTAGATTTCCCCAATACCTAATGAGATTTTGAGAACCATCTCTAGAACGAAGCTTGATTCCTGAGGATCCGAGTTAGATTGCTCAGATACCTAAAAAAAATAGATGACCAGATGACCAGATACGAGGCCCAAAGATGCCCCTAGATATGAGATTCTCCAAGTGGTGAGGACTTTGATTTTGATCAGATTGATATGAGACTGGTTCAAAAAGATTCAAATGATGCAATCTTCCTGCCCCCTCGGGAGTGAAATCAAAAGATGACATATTAGGAGGACGATTGACAACAAGAGGTTATAGAATAGGAGCAATCAAACTAGATTCAAAAAGCTGCAGAAGCAAAGTTGACTTGAGTTGAAAAACATTGAAGATCTCAAGAAAATGATGAGGAGATGAGGATCTGGCAGGAAAATGATGCCAGAAGGCTGACTGCACAAGCGTCTGATCCCAAAGGATCCTAGAATTTAAAATGTGATTTTGAGCCATCTAGAGATGTCAGATTTTGATTTTGATCCCGAAAATGGATTCAGAGTAGTCGATTTAGCCAAGGGTTCAATTTTCACGCAAAATGGAGCACTTTGAAAATTATGTGAAAAAGCTATATAAGGCCCGGAGGGGTCATTTTCAAATTATTATTCACTTTGTCTTCTTGCGATTTGAGATCTGAGAGAGAAATGGAGGGCATCCCAGTGCATACACATAGATTTGAGTGCTCCCACCACCACAACCAATTGCCGGAGTATGACCCACCTGTGAGTAGTTGATAAACCATCCTGCATTTCAAATTTTATCGCTTTCTAGGTGATTTAGGCTAGATTTAGCACATTTTAGGGCTAGTTATTCAACTGTCACGTGAGGAAAAAATTTCCTTGCACCAGCCTTAGTCCCCCCTCATGTGAGGAAATGGTTTCCTCACATGGGTCAGGGCTTCCTCGCCTGGGGTTTCCCTGAAAGCTTGCGCGAAGCGCTAGTCTATACCGTGCAAAATTTCACTTTCTCACACAGGAAGATGTCTTGTCTCGTGTGAGGGAACAGTTTCCTCGCGTGGGATGCTACTACAGTGTTTTGAGTCTTCTTCCAATTTTGCATAAAATCAGCCAATTAAGACATTCTAGAGTCGTGTCTAGGATAGACATGTAGCCTTATTTGCTGTTGTTGCTTTGAGAAACCATCATGTTGAGATACTGATCCAATGTCATCGCTTGCTTTGCAGGTTGACTTCCCAGATGTCACTTTCTAGTCGCACCACCTTGTTATCACCACACTAGTTCAGAGATTGATGGATGCTGAGAGTGTCCATATTGATGGGCTAGGTATGACATACTTACGTGATATACCTGACATTCAGGTAAATCACGGTCTCTTAGGTGCACTTGTTGAGCGTTTCCATTCAGAGACAAACACATTCCATTTGCCAATGGGGGAGATGACGGTCACTCCTGAGGATGTTTACATGATATTAAGGATTCCATTTCATGGTGCCTGGGTCGAGTATGACATTTAGCCGAGGGTAGGCACACTGGCACTGAGGGCCATTTTTTGAGATGAGTTAGTGATGGGTCGGGCCATCTCATGGGAGGACTTGATCAATAGATATGGCGGTGCTCATAGATTAGAAGTGGTCTTAGCTATTTTCCTGAGCTGCTACTTGGTTCCAGATAGGGGACAACATGGATTGGAGTGCGGCTAGGGTCGCATGCTACAAAGGATGCTGGATAGGCTAGCCATTAGATTCGGTGGGGAAAGTGCATGCTCACCTAGATGTATTGTGAGATGCACAAGGTAGTGTATCAGAGCACCAAGACCATGGCGGCTAGAGTTTTTGTTTTATAGATCTAGGCCCGGGAGCATCTCCCTATTTGTAGGCTGATATTCCATGATACATGGTAGGCCCTACAGCCTTATATATATAGATACACAGGTCTGATGACCCAGCCTACGCTAGGTAAGATAGAGCAGTGGCGAGGATAGCTTGATGATATGGCAATAGTTGTCTAGAGACCTTGGGTTACTACAGAGCCATGGGATGATGCTTGGCGGGAGCTATCTCATATGTTTGTCTCGTGTCCATTGATTGGGTGCAGTATTTCTGTCATTGAGCAATTATTTCTCACACGCATCATGAGGCAGTTTGGGAGGTTAGAGGACTACTCACAGTAGTATGCCACATATGCTCGCTTCATTGATGAGATGAAGAAGGGCTAGTAGCCCAGACTAGATCAAGGGAGGTGCACTATAGAGCCTCGAGTGCCTGCAACATGATGGGATTATATGGTGGATGTCAAAAATGCAGGGATGACGCTTGCATATAGAGATTACTTGTTGGCACATCCTTTCCCTAGATTTATAGATCCTGTCGGCATGGGTCAGGGGGGACAGCAACAGCCAGCACAGTAGCAGCCTCCACAACAACCACAGGGAAAGTAGCAACAGGTACCTACCCAAAAACATATACCACTATAGCGGCTTGGGCAAAGAGTATTGAGGCCCAAGATAATGTAGATAGACATCCCCCCAAGGACTATGGGGTTAGATGCAGGTGCTGGGAGTAGTGGGACCTAATAGAGGTCCACTAGATAGAGGATAGGAGATTCCTCTCAGCAGCCACCTCCTGACAAGGAGGCACAGGTACAGGAGGATACTGATATGTTAGATCAGGCCACATAGGGGCTAGTATAGCTAGCATAGGTTCAGGAGGCTCTTAGGAAGAGCCGAGAGAGGGTGAGACAAGTGTAGTGGGAGAGGGATGACTTCCATACATAGGTCATCATCTAGGAGATGTGGGTGGCAGATAGGGATTAGGAGATCAGAGAGCTCCAAGAGGAGCTAGCAAGGTCATGGTTGGAGATGAGATATGAGTCTACTCAAGTAGCCTACTATTACACAACATACGTTGGCATTGTTCCAGATTTATTTGAGTAGGTGCCTCCATTTTTTGAGTACACTAGAGCACCTCATGGACCTCCACCATAGGTACCTCCATAGCAAACGATGCCTCCTCCTCAGAGACTGATTCCACCTCCACAAGGACCACCACAGTAGGCACTGCCATAGGGACCATTGCCACCACCACCTCCAGGAGGCAATGTGAAGAGTTAGCCCATTTGATACTATATATTGTAGTCCATTTTTGATGTTGTGCTCGAGTAGCACCATTCTTTTTGTACATGACACTGATCAACTGAGATATATCTATGAGATCATCATTTTGATATCATCGTACTTGTTTATATATTTCTTTAATGTTCATGTTTTATGAGATATTTCCTAGGTGATTTAAATGTATGGATTAGATATGTATGAGATGCACATGCTTTCTTTTATGATATGAATATGAATATGCAATGTGATGATAGATGGTAAATGGATATAATGAATGAAATGTGAAATGAAAAATGTAATGAATGATTTGATTTATGCTTATAATGGATGCACATGTATATGGATATGCAATGAAAATGTAATGAAAATGCAATGGAAATGGTACTAATCATCTCATGTAGGATGTAGCAATATATGACAGGTACTAACCAAAAGAATATTTTGAAGATCAAGAGCGAGGACTAGACACTTGTGCAACCAAGACGAACCTAGGACAAAAGATGAGAACCTTTGATGAAAAGATCCAGAAGAAGACAATCAATAGAGTACCAAACACTGTCTCAATGCAAGCCTAGAATGAAAATGCAAGCCTAAACTAGACGCAACCCTAGGACTTGGTTGTTGGACTCATCATATTATCATCATAGAGTTTTTAGGTACGGGATGATCACAAGATGCCATACAATCCTCACTAACATTGCAATCATGAGAATATGAATATGAGATAAGTCTTAGATTTGTCAGAATGAGGTGTAAGCATTAAGGCACAAGAAGCTAGAATGACCTGTACACCTATTCCTTTTGATTTAGCAAGTTAACATAAGCATCAAAGCATAGCTGCTAGAATGACCAGAATGTTGCTTACATACAAACACACCAGACACACAAGAGTTCCTTCTTTCATTGAAGAATGCTCGCAGTGACCCTTACGTTCACTTAGCAGGATGAGCATTAACGATTTTACTTGTAGCAGAAAGAAGTCACCCAAAAAAGACAAGGAGAAGAACCAACCTCACCAAAGTTTCCATATAAAAGGAGTCAAGGTACACATGGCCATTCAATACATGATGAAGGCTCTTACAGATGTACACCCCTCTTAGATAGAAACATTGAATCACTGAAACTAAACCAGCAACAGAAAGAAAAGAAAAGATCATGCCCCTAATGTTCGCGTTTCTTGGTCAAGAAAAGATGTCTTAGATTCGCTCGAGGAGAAATGACAAAATGAAAGAAAAAACACATAAAAGAGAAAAGCTCAACATGCTTCAGAGAATCATAAGTTTAGTTTTAGTTTTAGTTTAAGTTTGTGTTCAAGCGGGTTGAAGTCAGATTGGAAGGATACGATGGGAAAATTCATCTCAAAGAGAACATCGAAGAGCTAAACAAAGTATCAATAGGTAGACACAGCATGAAATGCTGGTGACCAATACATGAGAGATCCTCAAGGAGAGAGATCTCAAAGATACTAGCAAAACATCAGCAGGCAGACATAGCGAGAACCACTAGTGATTGATGTACGAGGGATCCTCAAGGTGAGAGATCCAAGTGATAGCTAGGTATTAGTAGGAAGAGATAGTGAGAACCATTGGTGACTGATACATGAGAGACCCTCAAGGAGAGAGATCTCAAAAAATAGCTAGGCATCAACAGGCAGACGTAGTGGGAACCACTGGTGACATATGCAAGAAAGAGTATTTGAAAGTGATAGGATAATGCCCCCAAGACTGGGAAGGTGCTCCCAAGTGTGACCAGTTCCAATCCATGTAGAGTCGAGGAAAATATCGAAGATAGGTAAAAGCGAATGCATGAGCTAGCAAACCAAAGAAGGAAATAAACTAAAGTAGGAAACCTGGAAAGCAAACTAAAGCCGGAAAGCAAGAGACAAATGGTGTTGAGATGAGATATAACTTCAGGAAACAAGAGGTGCCTGTTTACTAGGTTTTCACCATCTTGGCAGAGATTCTATTTTTGCTACCACGATGCCTGTTTACTAGGTTTTCATCAATGGCACATTTTTCTTCTTTTCAATTTTTTTGCTCTTTTCTCTTTTTTTGATTTTTTTGTATTTTTGAATATTTCATTTTTTTGTATTTTTGTATTTTTGATTTTTTCTATTTTTTTGAGTATTATCAAGGCGCCTATTTACCAGGTTTTCACTAAGATGATCATTTTTTAGGACATTTTGCAATTTTTAGGTTTTTTGACAATATACCATTTTTAGGATTTTTTTAGGATCAATAAGTATGTACATGAGCATATAGAGAATGTTTCAATTGTAGAATTTCTTCAAGTGAAGAGCATTGATAGGCTCTTTGAGCTGTTCTCCTTTAGTGGTGGAGAGTTGATATGCGCCAGACCCAAATGTTGCAATGATAACATACAGACCAAGCCAGTTTGGTTCAAATTTCCCTTTCTGGACCCGCTACTGCTGATTTTTGGGGTTTTCTCTCAGGATGAGATCACCCACTTGGAATTCCCTTTGTATGAATTTCTTATTGTGGGCTTTAGACATCCTCTTTTGGTATGCTCAAAGATGATCAAATGCCACCTTCCAGCGTTCATCCAGTAACTCAAGCTCTTGAAGCCGGGATATTCTATTTTCTTCATCAGTGATGAGGCCCTTAAGAGAGATTTGCAATGTAGGAATCTTGGCCTCAATAGGCAATACGACATCTGCTCCATAAAACAAGGCAAAGGGTGTGGCCCACATTGGTGTTTGGATACTTTTTATATAGGCCCATAAAGCCAGATTAATCTAGAGGTGCCAATCTCTACTAGATTTATGAACTATTTTGTGCAAGATTTTGAGAATTGTCTTATTAGAAGCTTCTGTTTGTCCATTACCCTGGGGATAATAGATAGATGACCAATGCTAAATAATCCTAAATTTGGTGCATAACTCTTTCAGGTCCTTGTTCTTGAATTGTCCCCCATTGTCAGTGATAATAGATGAGGGTACACCATATCTACAAATGATATAGTTTAGTATGAATATAGCCACAGATTTGCCATCAGCTATAGCCAGAGGCACTGTCTCAACCCATTTAGTAAAATAGTCTGTAGCTATGATGATAAAATTATGTCCTCTTGAAGAAGGATGTATTTGACCCACCAAATCAAAGGCTCATTGCTGGAATGGCTAGAAACTGATGAAAGGAATAAGCTCTTTAGCAGGAGCATGGATTAGATTTCCATGAAATTGGCACTGTTTACGAGCCTTGGCATTTTGAACAACTTCTTTCTTCATATCTAGCCAGTAGTAACCAGCTCTAATAAGTTTCTGAGCTAATGTCAGACCCCTTGAATGAGACCCATAGATCCCTTCATGTACCTTAGCTAACGCATGTTCAGATTCATCGAGTTCTAGACACCTAAGGAGGGTACCATCTAGACCTCATCTATACAAGTCATTTGCTATGATGACATACCATGAAGCATTATGAATTAGGTGATGCTTTTCATTCTGGGTATAGGTTTCTGGAATGATTTGGTCACAGAGGTAGGAATAGATATGGTGTTAGCGGGATGAATCATGTCCAATGACTGAACAGATCATCCTAGATTTGGGAATGTCATAGGTGGGGTAGTGTAATGTCTCCACCAGGAATTCATGTCTGAAGTCATTTTCTAGCATTTATAACAGAGAGGTGAGAGTAGCCATGGCATTTGTTGCTTTATTATCTACCCTTGGAATTTTTTGAAAAGAAATGTGTGCAAAATACTATTTGAGATCATCTACCATTTGTTTGTAAGGCACTAGCTTGTCATCCTTTGTTTGATAGATACCATTAACTTGGTTGATGACTAATTGAGAGTCTCCAAAGACCTTGAGCTCATCCACATGCCATTCAATGGCTATCTTCATACTGTTAATGAGAGCTTCATATTCAACGATGTTGTTTGTGCAAGGAAACAACATTTTATAAGCTTTTGGCAATGAGTATCTTTGAGGTGTTATAAACAGAATGCCTCCACTTGATCCTTGCTAAGTGAATGATCCATCAAAGAACATGTTCCAAGCTTGATGTGTGAGAAGCATAATGGATTCATTTGGGAAATCAATGTTCAAAGGCTAGTGATCTTTCAGAGGAGCTTCCACCAATTGATCAACAATTGCTTGTCCTTTAATAGCTTTTCTTTCCATACTCAATGTCAAATTTGCTGAATATCATAACCCATTTTGCTAGTCTACTTGTGAGGGCAGCCTTGCTCAACAAGTACTTTAGTGGATCAATTTTTGAAATGAGACTTGTAGTGTGAGCGAGCATATAATGCCGCAATTTTTGTGAAGCAAACACTACTACTAGACAAGCTTTCTCAATGATAGAATAGTTCATTTCATATGAAACCAATGTTCCATTGATATAATAAATGGCTCTCTCTTTGTTGTTCTGATCCTCTTGAGCTAGGAGGGCACCCAAAGATGTGTTCATGGTAGAGATGTATAGTATGAGTAGCTTCCAATGAATATGAGGCATCAATATAGGTGGATTAGCAAGATACTGTTTAATTTGAGTGAGTCCTCTGTCACATTCTTCATTCCATTCATAAGTCACACCCTTATGCAAAGTTTTAGTGAACGGTTGTGACTTGTCAGCCAACTGTGAAATGAAGTGCCAAATAGATTGTAGCCTTCCTTGAAGTCCTCTCATCTGACTAATGTTTTTAGGTGGAGGGATGTCCATAATAGCTTAAAATTTTTCTGGATAAACCTCTATGCCCTTATCTGAAATTATGTAACCCAAGAGTTTCCCAGAAGTGACACCGAATGCACATTTTTTGGGATTAAGTCTGAGACTAAATTGTTCCATGCGGTCAAGGATGGGACCCAAATCTATTAGATGAGTTTTCCACTACATGCTTTTGGCTAAAGTGTCATCCACATAATCTTCCATTGTTTTATGCATCATATCATGGAAAATGGTAGTGACAGTTCTCTGATATGTTGCTCCAGCATTCTTAAGCCCAAAGGGCATGACATTCTAGCAAAGGTGCCCCAAGCACATGTGAAAGTGGTCTTTTCTTGATCTTCTGGCACAATTTTTATTTGATTATAGCTAGAAAAACCATCCATCAAGGAATCCATTTCATAACCTGCTGTCATATCCACTATCATGTCAATATTGGGTAGTGGGAAGTCATCTTTTGGACATGCCTTATTTAGATCCCGGAAGTCTATGCACATACAAATGGATTTATCATGTTTGGTGATTGGAACAATATTTGAAATCCACTCTGCATAGTCAATAGTTCTTATGAAAGCAGCCTTAAGAAGATTTTCTAGCTCCGCCTTGACTAAAAGTGCCACGTGTGGATGCATCTTTCAAAGCTTCTATTTGACAGGTTTAATACCTGGTGCAATGGAAAAATGGTGTATGATTAGATTGGGGTCTAATCCAGGCATGTCAGAGTAAGTCCATGCAAATTTTATTTTCTTGCTTTGAAAGAAGCTAGTGAACTCTTCCTTTTCTTTTGCAGATAATGACTGTGCTAGATGAATAATTTATGGAGCAGCCTTTGTACCCAAATTCATTGGTTGTGTTGGCTCAATTGATACTGATGATCTCTCTTGAAAATGTCTCAGGAGCATATCAAGTATGTCATCCTTGGGCGCCTCAGAGAGGTTTTCACCCTTGGATATGTCTTTTATTTTTACTATTTTTGGCTTTTATACTGCCACAATGTGGTTTTCACCATCAGAGCATCTATTTTTTCTTCTTTTAATTTTTTGACTAAGATACTTGATATCTGCCTCTGTCATGCTAACACTGCCTTTGTTGGTGGAGGACATCACATGTTCAATAGCATGGAGGTAACAGGCTAGAGCGTAATCATTCTAGAACGTTAGGACTTCATTGGATGAGGAAGGGGAGTTCCAGTTTATCAGCTCAAGATTTTTGAGTGAGAGAGAATTAATGACTGGTTCAATTGTGTTCACGGTATAACCATCAAAAGCGTAGATGAGAAAGTCAAGACCTAGAGCGATCTCATCCAAAGGAGTGTTTGAATCCCTATGAGACCTCATGTCAGAAGTAGAGGACAAGTTAATATCGATGGCATCTAATTTGTATGACCTAATGCTAGACCCTTCACCTACTTCGAGAAGTCTTTCATAGGTACACACCGTGTCTATATCTTTATCATAAGTAGCATCAAACAAAGAGTCAAACTCATATTCATGTGAGTCAGTACTTGATGTGGGAATTCCATTAGTACTGGTTGTATTATCTAACTCATCTTCATCCCTTGTAGCATTAATGGCTTGCTGAAGTTGATCTTTTTCAAACTATTCTTGGAAATGTGGGGGTATGTACCATTCACCCTGAGAATCAGAATTAGCCATTTGCATTTCTTTCCATTGGTCATACATGAGTCAATGTATTGAAGCGATCTCATCAGAATCACTATTAGTTTCTATCAGTTGGACAGGTATGACAGGCTCATCAGGTTTTGCAAAGAGTGCAACAAATTATAGAGGAATACGATATGGAAAAGTGTCTTCATCAGAGCCAGCCTCTAGATTTACCTCTGGAGTAGTATTTTCAAATTCAGGTACAGGTTCTGGCACAAATTTGTTTATCCCTAAATGAAAGGGGATCTTTTTGAAGCCTAAGCCAGTAGTATCCTTTGTGCAGTGACTTGTAGCTTTAATGGGTTTCAGAAAACTATTGTCATTCATTCCTATAGGACCACTTCCTTTATAGCCAAAGCACTTCATGATCTTGAAGGCCTCATTGTATGGCTCTTGCTCTAAGTTTGGAGGTGGAGTAGTCATTTTAGATGTTTCTTTTCCTTTATAGATCCAAGCTATGATAGCTATTTCTTCATCCTCATCTTCTAAAGGTGTAGAGGCCCGTACAAAGGCGCCATCGTAGATTGTTTGAGGAGAGTCATTAGAAGGTTTGTTACTCTCAGAAGGTCTCCCATAAGTGCATGGAGATGGAGGGAGAGTTGCCAATGATAGCATAGGTTCAATTTGATATCATCCCATGCTTGTATCCTTAAGTTTCAGAGTTTGTTCGATTTCCTTGAGCTTAGCATCATAGAACTCAGTGGACTCTCTATTAGCTGGAACAAAGCTATTTGCAGATTGCACAAGGGTGTTGCAAGAATAATTGGTATTAGCAGGAACAGTGACTTCCACTCCATGAAATGGAAATTTAATGCATTGATGGTATGTATACGAAATAACCTGCATCTCATGAATCCATGGCCTACCCAATAAGATGTTGTAGGCAAGAGGAATGTCAAGAACTTGAAAAGTAACATCTCTCTCAACAGGTCCTACACAGATAGGTAGCACAACTAAGCCTTGGGATTTGCATTCTTCTTCATCATAAGCTTTGATGGTAATCTTTTTGTTCGAGTCTATACAATTCTCATCATAACCTAGCTGGGTAAGTAGCTTAGCAGAACAAATATTGAGACTAGAACCATTGTCTATGAGCACTCAGCGGACACGCTTAGGACCTATCATGACTTCTATATGCAAGGGAGCATTATGAAGATGGCTTAGAGAGTGATCATCTTCTTCAGAGAAAGATAAATAATGAGGCGAGGTCAAATGACCCACCATAGATTGGAACCGGTCGAGATCAAGATCTTTGGGGACGTTTTCCTCAGCGAGGGATTTATCCAAAATCTTCCTGTGAGCAGGAAAGATCTTCAACAGCTTGAAAATGGTAGTCTGAGTGTTGGTTCATTGGAGCTAATCTAAGATGCTATAACTAGCTGAGCTAGATGGAGGGACCGATTTCGTGTTCTTGTTGGCAGGGCCAACAATAGTCTTATCCATAGTTTGTTTCAGAGTAGATACAGGAGGATCAGGACCTTTCAAAACAACCCTTCCACATGATTGAGTAACAACATTGGCACAATCTTGAGGTTGTTCAGATTTAGACAAATGAGACATGAAACTTTGCAAGATGAAAGGAGTCTTAGGTTTGGGAGCATTGCCACTCCCCTTAATAGTAATCATGTTGCAATACTCAACCTCAACAAGTTCAATCATACCAATGACATTGTCATCATTAGTGTATGTGTAATTGACCTTAGCATTGGTATTCTTAGTGTTTGAAGATTCACCCTTCTCGTGAGGAGGGAAGGGATCCTTAAATGCTTGATGGTCTGAATTCTTGTTATGGCCATCCACAACAATGTCACTGCTATCAATCAAATCTTGGACCTTATGTTTTAGTTGAAGACAAGTAGAAGTCTTGTGACCCTTATTCTGGTGATAGTCACAGTATGCATTATCATTCCACCAATGAGGTTGGGGTTGTGGATCATAGAGATGCTTTTCCAAAGGAGTAAGTATCTGATTCTACATGAGAGTTTTATAGACCACATTAAGTGGTTTTCCCAAGGAAGTGAATTCACGCTTGGGTCAAGATACCCAAGGTTTGTTCCTAGAAAACTTTGAAGGTTGCTGATTTTCTATCATAGGATTTTCAGTAGCTTTGATCGCCTATATGCTTGAAGAGAGATTGAAAATAGACTTAGCAGGCTTCAGGGTCACATTGTCAACCACCCCATTATTCACAATGTCTCTATTCTTGTTGACAAAGTTCCCTTTATCTTTGTTTGAGTTTGAAGATCCTTGTTTGTTGTCTTTGTTCAAAGTCAATTCCCCTTTCTTGATCATAAAGGCCTCTATTCACACCGCTTGTTTAGTCATGCTATCAAAGGTTAGAGGACCTTGTAATTGCACTTGGTATCCGAAGTCTGGGACAAGATTGTCCAAAAAAATGTCGAGTCTCTTGGACTCTGGTAGCTTGTGAGGACACCTTGCACATAATTGTCTCCACCTTTGGAGAAATGTTAGAAAAGATTCCCCTTGTCGTTGCTTCAAATTGCAAAGATCCCAGATGTTGACTGGATGCTGAATATTATGTGAGTAATGTTGGAGAAATAGATTAGCCATTTCATCAAAAGTATTAATGCCACTGGGCAATCGAGAAAACCACTCCATAGCTGGTCCACCCAAGCTATGAGGAAATAGGTGCATAAGATATGTTTGGTCATGCATGAATTCCATGGATAAAGCACTAAAATCCCTTAGGTGATCTTGGGGATTAGTAGTACCAAATTATTTGTCATATTTAGGGAGCTCTACACCTCTGGGAAAAGGTGTTATGTGAAGGCTCCTATCAAAGGGGAAAGGACAAATGCTTTCCATCGTGAATTGTTATGCAGGTTTGTCCTTATTCTTTGCAAGTTGACTAATCTGATCTTGCATGTCTCAGACCATCTTTTACAACTTAGCAATCTTAGTTTCTTCTTCTTTGGCCACAAGAATTTCAACTTGAAAATATGAGGGTAATTTAGCCCCTTGTTTAGCCAACTCAAGAAAGTATTTTTCCTTCTCCTCTAGAAGGAGGATCTCCATCATCTTGATAAGACCTTTGTTTTCTTTCACAACATCTATGTCATTTTGAGTTATTGTGTCATCACCATCATTTCCAAGGATCTCATAAATGCTTGGGACTTGATCTTGACTCTGATCGAAAGGGGTAGGACGATAGTGATACACTGGTTGACCACCTTGAGCTTTTTTTTGAGCTATGAGCTGATTTTGATCATTATGGGATTGATCATAACATTGCTCATTTTGAGGTTGAGCATGACATTGGTCATTGGAAGATTGACCATGATGTTGGTTGTTTTGAGATTGATCATAAGTTTGCTATATTTGCTTGGTTGGAAGTCAAATGGATCTCCCATCTTGTCGTAGGACTGTGCAGCAAATGAAGACTCAGAAAAATGATACGAACAATGCCAAAAGGGTGCAGTTAAGGTAAATTTTGGCACATGAACAAGATCAATAGGTTCAAATGAGTCGATATTATCAACAAGATTGATAGGTTCAATGATAGGACTAGTCCAAGGAAGTGGTCTCCCAAAGTTATGAAATAATGAGTTGTTTTGGAAGAATGAGTTGTCCTGTTCTTGAAATGAGAAACCAGGTTGCGCTTGAAACAATGGATTAAAACACTCTTGGAACACCGAAGGTGATTGAGATAGGCTATCTTTCAAAGTACTCAATGAAGAGGATCTTGTGGATCCCTCACAACGTTCAAATTTCATGATAGGTTCGGGATGATCTATTTCTTGATTACGAGGTTTAACTCTACCTTGACCAGTATTATGAATGGGATAAGTGTTGCCACTTCTAGTTGTGACAGTCATAGATGAAGATGCGACAAGAGAAGACTCAGGATAATGCTAAAACTCTGTCTCTAGGAATAATGAAAAGGAGATAAAGGCTAGAACAGCCAAGATGTGAGATGCACCTGGCATGAATCGTCAAGAGTATGGCTAGAATAGCCGAGATAAGAATACTGCGACACGAGGTACAAAAAGCACAAAGAGATAAGATAAACAAAGAAGAGAAAAAATGAGTCAAAGCAATAATCGATTGGTTCATAGCTCGAGACACTCAATTTTTGATAGTGAATGATAGGAAAATAGACAAACAGACCTCAGACAAAAACCAGATCAGGTAAAAAGTTCACCAGTCAATGGGAAATAAGTCTCTGTTTTGAAAACTAGCATACAAGTTCATGTGAGAAAGTATTGGGCCATGCGAGAGAATACAAAACTTTGCATGAAAGAATGAAATCTCGTGCAAGGAAATGCTCTAAAGAGTGAAATTTCACATGGGAAAAGATCAAAGTTCGACAGTTCAACACAGATTTTGAGATAAAAGATAGATTTTGGGACATAGCGCAAATGGTTCTCAGACAAAAAATCTAGTTTCCAGACAGTTTAAAGGAAAGTTTAATCAACAATCTTAGTTTTGAAGGTTTCAAGCATTCGTTTACAAACATGAAGGTTTAGAACAAGCAATTGTGACACAAGAAGTAGTCGCAAACAAACCTACCAAGGACAAAGCAACTTGGCAGTATCATGGGAGTCTTTGTTTAATCATGATGGACAAGTTTAAGAATTGATAACAAACACATAGTTATCCCTACAAAAAAAATGGTGAGAAGACAAAACCTTTGCCTCACTGCTTATGCACATGCATTCACCTCACATAGTCGTGTCACCCCCTAGAGGGCGCCCATGTTTTTGGTGTTTCCAAGGAATCAATAGTATATGTTTGAAGGTTACCCTTGAGCTAGGGGCTAGCGTCATATACCACCTTCAAGCATCTAGGTGCATGCCTATGGTGAGAATCTATGGGAGAGATTCTTCCCCCTCCCTGCGCAAAGATTATGTCTCCTTTCAGAGGTGATCTCGGTAGGCAACTAACTAGGGAAAGTTTTTAGTGGGCTTCCATTCACACTAACCTTTGGTGCCCCCGATACAAGGCTAGGGCCTCGCATCCACACCAACATCCAAAAGTCATACACCCCCACAAGCAGGGCTAGGAGCAGCACCGCTCAGTACAACAGATGAAGACTTCTCAAGATGATAATTGAAATCAAGAGAAGGAAGTTAACATGGTTTTGGAGTCTTTAGACTCAACAAAACATTCTTTATTATAGTGAGATGGAATCACCGGCGATAGGTGCATACTCACTTGGGTCATTCCCAGAGGTTCAACTTTCGGCAGGCCCTCTAAAGGTGACACAACTTGGCTTGGATCAGAGGGTTTGATTTTCTGTTTCTCTCAAAAGAGAGAAGAGCATACTTCTCTACCTCTTCACCTTACCCAAACACATCAAGCATACTCATCACCGAGCTAGCTTCACTCCACCAAATCCACAAGCTCTTGGGTTTCTGGTTCTCTCAAAGAGAGAAGAGCATAATCCCCTGGAAAGTAGAAGTGCTAAAGATTCACTACCTTGCTTTTCTTTCCTAGGTATCCATCATTCTAGCAACATCTGGGTCTCGGTTTCATCCGTGGGCATCTTTTCCACATAATGAAGAGCCTATTCCCCTACTTTGCTATCAGGACCCTTGAGAAATTTTAACAAAGCCCTAGTTATACTATGTGAATGAAAGCAATAAAACAAACACAACATTTTAAATGATCTTCGACAACTGTCCTGCAAGCAAACTGTTAGCAAGTTTTATGTGTCTTCGATAAAGAGACCTGCAAACCACTGTTATGCTATGACAGAAATAGAGATATGAAATCAACAACAAACAGAAAGTGTTAGAAATTTGCAACAGAAAGTACAGGAAACTAAAAAATTTAACAGTATTGATGACAGAGCTCATGCGAGGAAGTGTAGCGCCGCACGTGAGAAAGTATAGGGGCCTACGCGAGAAAGTACTATTTCACATGAGAGAGTGCTATCAGAAGAAAAACTTCGCATGGTACACTCAGAAATCTCACGTGAACTTCTGTACACGGAGAAGTATGGACGTATGACAGATTGCAGAATTCAAAAAAATGCTTGAGATTGATGAGGCCAAAAATCAATTTTTCTGCCCCACTGTGGGCGCCAGAATATCTATAGCTGAATGAAGATGCAGATTTTAGTCTAAGAAATTGAAGGAAATATGAAAATTAAGCTAAAAACAATAAGCAAATTAATCTAGTATGAGAATGCAATTACACTAAATGAGAAATTAAACTAATATGCAATGAAAGCTTGAAAATATGAAATAGTTGAGACTAAATTTCTCTATAGTTTATGTGCTCTCCAATTGCCTTTTTTTCGAATGAGGAAGAAGGTTCATAATACAGAAAACGCCGGGGAGAGAATGAAGAGGTTCTTGAAATGAAATGGTTGACTCTTCATTCCCAATTGAGACAAATATTGAGGAATTACTTAATTAAAGAATGAATTATTGCCACATATGGGTGACCCTTTGAATATTTTGAATTATTAAATCCAAATAAGATAATCTATTCAAATAACCAAGTAATATTAATTCCTTTTATGTGTATTAGCTAAAGGGGGTGGATTTAATTTAATTTAAAGCACTTAGGACTTTAGAATTAAATCAATTTATCATAGGGATTATTTAGCTAATAAAGTCGAATACTTAGGAATTAATTATAGTGTAAGATTAATGTAATTTAGGGTTTTTGCAATTGACACCAAGTCAAATAAAGTCAGGTAGGAGAGAGAAAATTGCCTAGTAAAATAGGACTTTAATGATGTAAAATTGAAGAAATGCACCAAAATTGATTGAAATTATAAGGTGCCAATTATGGGGTATTACAGTGATGACCAGTGAGACAGATTTAGCAGAGGTGATCAGAGAGAGTGAAAAGGTTAAGATGACAATTAACATGAATATGATAATTGTATCGTTATTGTTGTGTTTGATTTTTTTGGTGATTGGTTGTTTTCTGGAGGTTGCCTAAAGTTTCTAGATGCTAATCCTACAATAGTGATTCATTTTGAGAAAATATATGAGATATTTCAAAGGATAAATAGTGATATTTGAAAAATGTTAAGTTTCTATATGGCTAACAATTTGATTGATATTGGTGATTTAGATTGATGTTATAGTCAAATTTTATTGGTCAAACTTCATTGGAGAATGTGCATGGATAGCTTGAAACAATTTTTTAATGGTTATATCATCAAGATGAGCATGTAAAGATGATTTGAGAAAGGTAATTGGTCAAGAAGGAAAATACTTGATGAAATAATTTAATTTCTTGATTGAATCCAAAAATGAAAAGGCACGGTCAGTCAATTTCAAATTGGACATAGCGATAGGTGATATGAAGCCAAGTGTATGGTCAGATTGAAAAGGTATTACATTTTAGGGTTTTCTATGGCGATAGAAACCTAAGAGCAAAGGAATGCAGTATAAGCTAGAGAAAGAAGATGGTGAAGTGGTTGTTGATCATGTGTCAGTGAAGAAAGAAGTAGACACAGAAGGTGCGGTCCAACCAAGCATTAGAGAGGAATGTGAAGAATGTTGTTTAAGCTACATAGGATCAGATCAAGCAAAGGAAGTTCCTATTTCATAGATCATTCTTACCTATTGTTTCCAGAAAACTATAACAGAGTTCTAGAAATCCTCAAGTGAGGTATATCCTGACAGATCTTCATTATATTGAAAATCATGTATGGTGGCACTGTAATAAAGTGTTCTAAGTCCTCTCACAAGGCTACCTCTCACAAGGTACAAGATTTTTATCAGCTTTAGGTAAAGCCTCTCACAAGGTTACATTTTTTCATGTATATGTAAATTCCTTTCACAGGGAAAAGCCTTTAATAGGGTGTACTTTAGAAGAGTACAAATTTGTGGGTGCCATCCCCACTGTGGTTTTTCCCTATTTTGGGTTTCCACAATACCAAAAATCTCGTGTCTTTGTGTTGAATATTTTGTGGTCGTGCACTTACATTCGATTGTTGAAGTTGTTTCTTTATTAGTTAAGTTAAAAGTGTTTAAATGTTGAAATCTATAGATTACTGATTCACCCTCTCCCCTCTTAGTAATCTCATCATAGTAAGGTTAACAGATTAATCATTTGTTTCCAAAATAGGTTGATAGAGTCATTTCAAAACTAATATAAAAAGAGGAGAAAAATTTGTTAACCAACATACACATATATGTTGAGCTTCTTAATAAATAGTATATGCCCTCAATTCCTAGGATGGACATGCTATTCTATTGTCACTTTTAACAAACTTCATATAAAACTAAGATAGCTCTTGGAAATAATCATTAGATCTATTGATCATCCATGTCATATATTTTGTACAAAATCAAAATTTTAAAGTCTATATATAAATTGTGAGCATTCATAAGACATGAATATGAGGCACTTAAATTATAGATCTTGACTCCTTCACTTCCTTCTATAAGCACATGTTATCTCACTAATTAACAATTATAATTAACAAAATATTTTATTATGCTTAATTATAAATTTATAAATTTGATTATGATAAATTTAAATTAAATAAACTCAATTATATATTCTTTTTATATTTAATAAACACAATTTTAATTACAAGAGACGCAAAGCATCAAAATTCTTCACTACAATGTGATGCTTTTAGAGTTAACATCAAGTGAAATAACACAAAATTGTGTAAATAAAATGGAGGTAAAATACTTTTATACTATAATTTTGTTAACCTAAAAAAATTTGGAAATTAGGAAAAAGATAGATTTTATTATGATTATTCTTTCTCTGGTATGTGAATGAAACAATCCTTTTAATTTCACACGAGAAGCTACTAATAACTTTTGAATTATTCAAGTGAGATGCAAGATGTACTTGAAGATCTGGTTGGGTTTGATCCATAACTGGAGGATAGATGAGGAGGCCTATAAAAGCCATATCCCATCATAAAATATTCAATTGGGATTAGTATCAAATGAGGTCATTCCTCTATCACAAGTGATTCACAAGATTGGACCTGTCATGCATTATTTAATGAGACTAGAATTGAAAACAAATCATTTGACCTCAACCAAAGCATCATATCTTTTGTCTTTTTCCATTCATATGAAGAGCTTCTGCATGAAAAGGAGATTTCTCTCCAACAAATATGAGTGTTCTACACTATAATTTCTTCAACATGTCAATCAATTCATATCTCTTGCAAGAAACAACAATCGAGATCCAAAGATATGTGTGGAAGAAGGGATAGATCGTGGATTATTTGAGAAAAAAATTCCCTTAACAGGAGACACCATAGGGTTTTTAACTAGTAAACTAACATTATAGGTTGGGCAATTGAAATTTATTGGATTTGAGGTGATCAAATATGATGTTTTTTGATCATCATTGTTCATCCTCGCTCAACATCACTTCCAATTGTAGGTTGAGGACTCTATATGATATAATTCTTATTGGATACTAATTGTTCACAACATAGAGCCAAAACAATGTAGCTTGGAATATTTTCCTAAAGAATAGACACAAGCAAGTCACATGTGAATCATGTGGACTATAGGGAGGCTATCTTACCAGTAAAGATGGTCAAAATGGTGCAAATTGAAATATTAAAACATAATACCAACAAGAGACATGGATAAACAATCTTCTTCTCCTTTGAAAATATTTTTAATCTACGATGTGAGTTCGGGTTCAGATTCAAAGAACCGGTTCACCGGTACGACAGAATTTTGAAAAGGGGTTTGGGTTCGTTAGTACAAAAACATGTAAAATTTATATATATGTGTGTGGGTGTGTGTGTGTGTGGGTGCACGTGCACACACCCATGTGTGAAGTCTAGAAGCATGAGTTAAGATTATAATGACACATAGTATCATAAAAATATTTAAACACCATAAACTTGTGATCATAGCATCATGAATCATGATCATACCATCATTGCATCATATTGACATATACTCAAGTTCAACATCAAAGATTCAAAATATTAAAATGTCAACTGATAAATCATAACATCAAGTTCAAGTACATCATTGTTTCAAGTTCAACTAATAGATTAAAAATATCAGCATCAGCATCAGCATCAACATCATCATCATCATCATCATCATCATCATCTTCTTCTTCTTGTTCTTCTTGTTCTTTTTCTTCTCCTTCTTCTTCTTCGTCTTCTTGTTCTTCTTCTTCTTCTTCTTCTACATTATCATCAGTTGACTCCCAAACAAAGCTAAGGCCAATGGGATCAAATGTACTAATAATATTGGCCTATTTTCTCCCCATATATTTCAATGGGGGTTTGGAGGCAATGCTTGGGTCCTAATTAGGCGTGGTCTGGTTCAAACCACCCCACTATGGGCCAAACCATGTCAGGACCCATAGGTGGACCAGACTAGAACCACAAACCAATTCATATTGTGGATGGTTCGAGGGCCCTTAGGGGTGAACTAGACATCCTAGGTTTCAATTGTTATGAAGCTTTGAAAAGAAAATGGAAACAAAAATAAATGGTTTCACCAAGCTAAAAGAGATGTAATCTCAAATTCTCAATACAATGTTATTATTTTTTAATATTGTGAATCCCTCATTAATTTTTCTTAATTGATAGAAGCATATCATGTAATATGTAGCACCTATTGTTTGATACTTGCGGTTGACTCTCTCAAGCCTTGCCTCAAAACATCTATACTCAAACGTATTAGAGTGGTAGGGAGGATGAATCTCCTAATTGACATTATCAAAAAAGATAAGAATTCACATTTAATACAACTGTCAGGTGTGAATAAATATCAACATTACCATCCAATTTGAAAGTAGGTGTAATATCCATTTTGTTATTTGAGAATCAAACATGGATCAATGAGTTTCACCAAAAAAACTACATTGTTGAATCCTAAAAGAAATATCACAATTTGACTTGTGAAAAATATCTCCTACTTATCAATCAAATCATTTAAAAATACAAGAAATAATTACACCTATTTATAAATAAAAGAATTCATTGCTTCCATCTGTCACACATTACAAGTGATGAGACTGAATTTAGCTCAAGGTAATTAAATTACATCATTTAAATTAGCTGAAAGATAACAATCCAAATTTATCCATCAATTTTGATAAGAATAGCCTTGTAACAAATAAAAATGATCTAAATAATTAGTTGATAGATCACAATGTAGTGAGAGGGGAGAAAAATATTTATACAGACTAACATTTTTTCTTAGCGGAGATAAAGCATCAATTTATCTATTGCATAATCTAAGAAAAGTCTAAGAAAAGACACATCCTTTCTCTTTGAGCATCTTTCTTGGAAAATATCTTACAAAGAAACCAATTTTCTTTCTAGCAAGTCAAGGCCTGCCTGATTTTAAAATGTGAACATAGGTAATGCCTGCATGGCACCAACAACAATACAATGCATAAGCTATATATGTCATATTATTGAATAGAGAACACAATAACATTTAAACTAGGAGTATATCTCTATCACTAGAAACAAATTTAAATTTAAGGAGAAACACATAATAGCATCTGAATGTCACCATAACATGTTGGGGATAGATTCATTGGCTTCAAAATTAGGCCTAAGAAAATTTAGATCCAGAAAGGAACCTAGGAAAACTTAATCAATTCAGCTCAAGAAGAACCTTCTCAAAAGAATAGATGTCTCTTTCAAAAACATCTTGACCTATCAAAATGCCCAGGTGCATAAATATGATAGATGCAAAAATTGTGGAAGAGTGGTGACACAACTTCAGGGTAGAAGAAAAGTCCTTGAAAACATGACATGTTTGTTCAAATATAATTGGATAGAAACTAGTTAGTGCCATCAACATGAAAATATAGTATAAAATATAGTTACTAAGTAGCCAAAAAACAATATGGAGTTCAACCAAAAGTCTCTAGGGAGGAATAATCTTGTAAATCATTGCATTTATAGCTTTATGAAATTTTAGAGCCTACCTAACAGATCTATGAAGATGCAAAAATAAATTGAAAAGGAAAAAGGAGCACACAATGCCTCGAAAGGATAAATTATGATTCCATGTGTATTGTGCTTAAAGGGCATATGGTACTCATATTATTAAAAATAAAGGGCAAACAGTTCCCAAGTCTATGATGCAACCTCATGTAGTTTTACAATTGAGACCAAATAATGAATCTTCCTATGGTTTTATTTTTCCTTCAAATCTTGTCACTACCAAGTGGCATCTTGCTTAAAATTTTGTATATATTGGCTTGTTGATTTCTTGTTTTAGCCAAAAAGATAAGTGATTGTTATATTTGGACTAGCTACTAATTCATGTAATTTGGAGTAAAAAAATATAAAATCTTCTAAGGGAAGAGTTTCTAGTATCGAGGTCAAAAAGATAAACTAGGTTTCATTTGGTTTGATTGATGAACTACAACTGATTTGAATAAATTGTATGACTTGAAGATATGTGATTTGAGATCACTGAGTTGCTGATTAGATATGTAAGATGATTAAATCAGTAATATGTTGTCATTGATGTCAACTAGTTTTTATAATACTTATCTTGTAAGTTACTATACCCAAACATCTGTAGAAAGAAGAAGAAAAGAGATGAACATATATATCTACATGACGAAGATGGATATGACAAATGAGGATAAGGAATACATTGGGTAACTTATGAATTAGTCTATGACCTTATGTTATTGACTTGATTATGTTGCATTTATCTATGATGAAGAATAGAGCAAAATGCACAAAGCAGTGTGGTCGGTTAAAGAAGCATTTCAGTATACATCGACATAGTGTAGTGTATACAGAGCACAATATAAACCGATGTTGTGTTCACCGATGCATTTCTTTGTTAACCTAGCAGAAGAAACGAACTAAATGATTAGTTTAGCTGACAAAAGTTGATGAGATGTAAAGTGTTATGATTATGAGGTTGAAGATAATGTTTGTTACGAAGATCTACGACTAGCATAATTCAAAGAAGATCTAAGGGATTGAAATAAAATGTGTTACTGACATATCAACCGAGGAAGGTTAAAGCGACAAAATCAACAAAGGAGATTAAGTGGCAAAATCAGATGTATGGAATTAAAATGGTTTACTTGTCTATTTAAGAGACTAGGATTTCATGATGATGAGATGCCGGAAGAAGGAGACTGTAGAGATATTGCGTGAACAAGCTTCATGCATGCCTGATCAAACTGGTTAAGGAGAACCAAACTGCAGAGATTATCGAGCGTTAGAAATCTATAACCGAGAGACAGTAAGTTACTGAATATTGATTGAAATAGAATTGATATATTGATCAGAGGATTTGAATGAGCATAATATAGATCTAATAATCTTGAATCAAAGTTGTGTTGTAATCAGATCACCTGCTGTTACATTTTAACCATTGTAAATAGATAAATCTCTTAATAGAGTGGACTAGAAAGTCTTGTAATGTCATTCATAGAGTGTACATTTGTTATCCTATCAACCCCATAGTGAATGCTGGTTGGACGATAACAATTGGTCTAAAATCCTCTAACAAGGTCACACCTCATAGTGTGTTTGTAACCTTTAACAGGGTTGGGTCTTCACCAACCTCACTTTAGAAGAGTGAACAATTTTTGGGTTGCTGGTCCCAGGTGGTTTTTCCCTTTATAGGGTTTCCACATTAAATCTCTTGTGTTATGTGTTGACTGTGATGATTTTTTGTTGTCATACTTTACATGTTGCATATTGGATTTTATCGGTAATCACTATATGTTATTAATTGGTAATCAGTAAAAGAACAGATAGAATACTACTTTATGTTACCGAGCTACAAAAGTTTTAGTAAATTATTTTTGGATATACATTTTGTAATTGAGACTGTGGATAACTGATTCACCTCCCTCTTAGTTATTCTAACTTGTTTCACTTTGTAGCAAAAACCCCAAAGACTAATTGTTTAAAAAAAAATTTAGAATTCCTCTTTCCACTTTTTCCATTACAATTTCCTTTGCTATTGAATTAATTAATCATTTATTATGCTTCTCAACAATAATATGCATGTGCTTTTGTATTTATTTTATAAGTTTATCTGAATTTGTAATTTGCAAATTTTTGAGAAAAATTTGCCAAGTTTTAGCTGAGTCCCAAGTCCAGTGTCCAAGTCAAAATTCTGGCTACCTAGTTCTTGTCCTTTCTGAGTTTTAAATCTAAACCTATGAATTATACATATGATGTGAAGTAAGTCGGATTGCATCTTGATAGTCAATTATTTTACATATGAACTAATATTATAATAGCTTTGCATATACAAAAGCTGCCTCGATGAGGTCTACCATAATTTTTGTAACCCTTTAACCATTTCAACATAATACAAATGAGAGAGATGGAGATATAGGCAAAGAGAGAATACATCATTGTTATTTCATTTTACCAAGTCAAGAACCTTGATGGAAACAATATTATTCAAAGGAATACAAAGTGCTCAATTCACTATTGCACTGAAACCTTGTCCCACTTTCTCATAAATTTTTTAATCAAATGCACTTAATGGATATTTTTTCCTCATATTCTGAACCATGATCTTTAGAACAAAAACTTATTTAAATCTAATGAAACCCAATGAACATTCTTTAGACTCACAATATAACCTGGCATTAGAAATACATGTTAAAAGACTTTGTTTGATGTTGGATATCAAGAGAAGCATTCAGATTGAAAATCAATTCAGTATTGATCCCTAAGATTTTTTTTCCATTAGTGTCCAACACTTAGTCATTTTCTAGGCAATGTTTGTCGGTCATCACTACGGCCGAGTCATCATGTCAAGGCCGAGTTATGTCTAGACTTGTATCTTGTACAATTACTAAGCAGTAGTTACTGCCGAGCAAGACAGTGGTCATCGAGTACTTCACTAATAGCCGAGCAATTTATACCGAGTTGTATGGAAGTGTCAGTGCCGAACACTAGTATATGAAGAACAGTTAATGTTGAGTGTTAGAGACTTCATATGTTGAGCAAACTGGATTTGACATATGTGTTTGTAATGGCACAAACACTTAGGTAAACTTCTTTGGATGACATCTATACAATATTTAATATTTGTTGAGGGAATCATAGAGGTGATTATGCCTTATATTTGTAATCATTAATCCCTATGTAAGCTATGTAGCCTATCAGATTTAGGGAATGCTTAAGCGACATAAGTAGAAAATCTAGATCATTGATCTTGATCTATGAGGTTATTTTGTTGTCTATATAAGATGAGATCTTAAACCTTAAAATATAGTATGCATGTGTATGAATGAAATGAAGGGGATCTCATATACAAAACATAGAAGTATTTTTGTATAGGTAGAGATCAGTCAGAGTGACCAAGAAAAGCAGTGAAGGATAGAACAAAGATATATTTGATTGAGGAGATCAAACTAGTATTGGAAGGAGAAGATATATTATCAGAAATTATAGTACAAATGGAAGGATCAAGTACTGATACATTTTAGCAGGTGAATTAGGGTAAATCTCTTAATAGAGTGGTCCTAATAGGCCTATGTAAATCTCTTAACTGAGTGCTTACTTTGTTGTAAGTTTAAATCCTTTTACCATGGTAGATTGTATAAGTCTTTAAGATCTTAACAGAATAGACCCCTCACAGGTTAGATCATCATTTTATGATAAAAATTTGTAGCCCTAATAGGAAAAATTTAATACTACATTAGTGAAGATTTGTGAGTGTCATCCCCACCCTAGTTTTACCTTTCAATGGTTTCTAGGTAACCAAAATCTTTGTGTTATGTTTTCAATTTCACGGATGGAGATTAGATTGTTAGATCTATTTTAGTATTAATATTCATGTTTATGATATGCAATTAAAATTTATGTCGAAGTGGAATTAATAGGAGATATTTGATTCATCCCCCCTCTCAGTATCTCACTTTCCCATATTAGATTTCCAACATTCACTTGCATTGAATATAATAAAATAGAAACAAATATTTTGATCCATTAATAATCAATAAATAGAATTCATGTTATTAAAAACCTAGTCTGGAGTCTGTAGAAAGAGAGAAAAAAATAAAAAATCATTGCCCATAAAATCTAGTCAAGATTCATATATTTCCTAGTCGATGATAGTTAACCTGACATGGAATCTAGAGAAAAATGAACAACATGATTCTTTCATGATAACGATCCTCAACTTTCACAAGGAAATTCTTTGTAATTATAGATTAAATCTTACAAGCCATTATCAGATTCCAATTTGTTCTCAATTGTGTTTAGTGACTCCCTCTTTTCTGCATCATAATTCATTGAACAAACAACAAGTCCATGAATACAACATTCACTCCTCAATCAAACATATGATGAAACATTTTTTGTTAAAGGTAATATCTTGTATTTCCCTATGTGAAAACAAGTCTAGAAGAATTTCTAATAAAACCATGCTATAGGTTTAATTCCAAATTCAATTGCAAAAAAATTAAAAGAAAAACAAGTCCTGAGTACTAAAAGAAATTTGAAACATGAGAAAAATAAATATAATATATATAAATTAAGCATACCATGGTGAACAAGATTATATCATAATAACCCAAAAAGCATTACACCAATTAAGGCTAGTTGAATTCATCATTTTGCATTGTGTTGTAATTTTACTCATTCTACTCAAAGATCAACACTTGTGTAGATAACTACTAATATTAGCAATATTCTTACAGGAAACCAAAAAGAAAAGAATAATTGATGTTTAGATTCTATTTAAGAATTACAAAATTATGAAAAAATTATTGTTTCCAAAATGATTTATCTTGTTAAAACATACCAAGTTGAATAAGGGCGTCTCTTGAACTGAAAGGAACAAGACACCAAGTTTGAATTACATAGAGGCAATTGTAATTAGGAGTTGATGGAAAAATGAAATGAGTATAAGGAATATCAATAGGGGAGAAATTCTTTACATTATATTCCCTTAAAATTATCTAGATATATTGAATGCTTATTTGTTTAGGGATGTCAACAAAATTTTGAAAATTTTATAAATAATTGCCAATTTTTAAGGAAGAAATGTAAATTGAGAAAAGCGAACATTTACAATCAATGGGCAATAGAAAAAAAACAAAAAAGTGAGTTCAAATGTATAGGTATTTGATATATAATACATTTAAATATGAAAAATGGAAAATTAGATAGAATAATTGCTAGTTTTCAAATTTTTTGAGAATGGACATAAAGAAAAATCAGAAATGATATATCAAGAACTAGATAAAGTCCATAATGGTTTCTAAAAGCTCATTGATCAAACAAAACTAAGCTGGACTACAAACTTTTACTTCCAAAATATCTAGGACTTTTTACATATGCTTAAATTTACGTCAGTGACACTAACAGTCAAACAAAACTAAAGTAACAAGAATAAGGCATTGGAATTGGAGAAATTCAGGGCCACATTACTTTACAGAAAAGAACAGAAGACAATACTTGCCATCATATGCCACAAAAAGATGATTTACGGGGAAGGAAATATGCATTTGAAATGGTAGCTTAAAAAATAGTGTATAAAGATCTATACAAAATAAATGAAAGCAGATTTGAATCAGATCCTATAGTTTTGATCCTTGCAATAGGCACAAACATAGAATATGAAAGCATACATAAAGCATACAAATTATTTGACAAAATGCCTCATTGAAAAATGTTATCATTACTGGAAGTGTTGTTTGAGGTGTTGACATTCATTTTTTTTATTGATGTCAACATATGTTTTAGTTGGTTTCATCAGATAGTCTGGTTATGACAAGAACATGCAGGTCTGACAGAGTGGTACGAACATTGTACGACATTCCAAAATATGTGAGCTTAGATTTGTGATGAAGGATGTGTGTAGACCTCATGTCTAAAGTCACAGATCATTATCTATTCTTTTACATAAGTTATGATTATTTTGGTGAAGATTGGTCACAGTTCAATAAAATAGGATTATGATAGAGATGGTCTCTGAGTTTTTAGGATAGCTTGGAGGTGAGCATGAATTGTGGTATGTGATTTTGAAGATGGATAAAATACACATGGAAGAATATTCTATGAGATTCTTGGATTGTTGGGATCTTGGTGACATCAAATGAAGCATGTCATCTTGTGAAGACCTATTTGGGGCCAACCAAAGGAGATAACATGTTGAGAAGGTTTATAGCATGGATTGTGGATCTTGGTGCATATTTGATGATGTGTTTTTGTTGTACACTTGTTTAAGATATCGTGTGTATCTTAGCAAGTGTCTATATATTTATTTTTGCATTGGGGAAGTCCTAATAGGCTAACATAATTTCTTGTTGTAACTTGTATATAGGAAAGTTATTCCTTGAAGTTATAGATAGAGATTACAGGTTGAAAACTTGTTGTTGGAATGTCTGCTGGATGCAGATCAGAGGTAATTCATTGAGCACTTCATTGGAATTGTTTGGGAAAAGCTAGTTGTTGTAAGTTTGTTCATTATTGTTATTATATAATCTTATGTACTTATTTTGATAGTGGATCTAGAAGGTGGGTTTAACCTTTAGAAGGTGGATTTAACCTTCACTTTAAGCAGTGTACTCAAGCAGTGAGCCTATCCTTGTAATCAACTCTTAACAGGGTTGGAAAGACTCCTAATAGGGTTTTTCCTTTAACATGGACTTCTACTGAATGTAATAATTAGATCCTAACAGAGCTAGGTCTCCTTATAGGGACACAATATTTTAGTGCATCATTAATGGGTTCCATCGCCACAGGATTTTTTTTCCTTAACAGGGTTTTCCTCGACAAAAAATCTTTGTGTTATGGCGTTTTGATTTTGTGATGCTCTTATGGTTACATTATTATTACAGTTTGTTTAAAGTAATCAGTTTATAAATGAATTTAATTTTAAGATTTGGCTTAAAACTAATTCACCCCTTCTCTTAGTTGTGTTGGTGCATTGTTATTGCTAACACTTGGTATCAAAGATTCTGGTCCTCAGATAGAAAGCTTAACCGCTTGAACAGATCCTAAGATGGCTTACTATAGGAAGGAGAGCCCTAAGTTTGATGTTGAAAACTTTGACAACTAGAAGACAAAGATGAGGACTCATTTCATCTACATGGGAATTGATTACTAGATGATTATCAAGAGGGATGAAGAGCTCAAGGAAGAATTTGAGATAACTAATGCCACCGAAGATGAGAATAAATTGTTTCATTGCAACATGGTTATGTTATCTCTATTTGAGAATTAAGTATTGTCATTAGTATCAAATAAGATCAGTTAGTAATATAAGCTATTCAAGTTGGTAAAGGTTGGAATGAGGAGCTAAACAAGTTAGCTGGTTGAACTTATAAAGCATTCATACCGAGAAGTCACAAGGCAGAACATCAAGCTATCACAATACAAGTTTAACCGAGCATGTTTAATGAGCGTTAGGAATTACTGAGTAACAAGCTAGTGAACACCTAGTATTCTACACAGCGAGCATCAGTTAATTCATCGAACAAGGAATGCAACATGTTTACTGAGTTATTCAAGAAACAACATAGTAATCAACAATGACACATATCTCTATGTAAATGATTTACACAGATCTATAAATGATTTACCAAGATCAAGACACATTTATTATGGATGTAATCATTTAATGTTGTGATGATTCTTATGTAACAGTTAGATCTAGGTCATTTTTGTACACCGTAGATCTTAGGTTTTCTAAGATGTTACAAACCTAATTAGGTCAAAGAAGTTTTCTATATAATTGTAATAGATGTCATTTTGACATATGTATGATAAGGAGATCATGAAGCAATAGCTGCATACAAGACATCAGCAATCAAACAAGGGTTTGCATGAATGAAAAGTTATCAGAAACAATATTAGTTTATCAGAGACTTACAAGGCTACCGAGCAAGACAGAGAGTAATATTCTACACATCAAGGTGAAATCTACTTAGTATTTCATAGATCTGATTCAGACAAGAACAAGTTGTCATTTATAGATATTTTTTGTTATCAATTTAATCATTGTAGCAAGATTTTAAATCTCTTAACAAAGTATACTTAACCGTCTGTTGTAAATCTCCTAACCGAGTGCACACTTATTTGGTGTTGTTAAAATCCTTTCACAAGGTAGATCTAATCGATCTTATGTTACTCCTAACAGGGTAAGATCATTAGAAGTGATCACAATTGTAGCCTTAACTGACATTATTTATTTATTGCAGTAGTGAATAATTTTTTGGTGTCATCCCCACCATAGTTTTTACCTTCTAACAAGGGTTTCTGTGTAACCAAAATACTTGAGTCATGAGTTATCATTTTCATGAATGTTTTATTATTTTATTAACATGCATTTTATATTTACAAGTTATTTGAATGTATTTTGTAAACAATGGAATCAATCGGTTTGTTAAGCACTACTATTGCAGATTGTCAATTAGAGAAATTTTTTGTGGGTACTGATTCACCCATCCCCTCTTAGTAAGTTATATCTTTCCTATCCCAACAATTGGTATTAGAGAAAGAGCTCTTATTTGGAAGTTTAATCACTGAAGAGGAAAGATCTTAGGATGGAGAGATATAGGTTGGACAAGACAATTGAAAATTAAAAGATTCAGATGCAAATCTTCATTGAACAATACAATCAAGAAAGGGATGAACTGAAGAAGTTACTGGTTCAGAGAAAGGATATGGCCATTCAGTATAGTGAAACTGACTATCATGAAGAAGATATTGATGATCTTTTTGAATCAAATAGATTTGGTTCAAGCAGTATATTTGACATATCTGAAGGAGAAATATCTGATTTATCTGAGAAAAATATTCATCTTACTGAACAAGTTAAAGCCCTGTAGATCGGTCAAGAAGCACAAATGGTGAGAATGATTGATGTTATGAACAATGCTAGGCAAGTTGAACAAGATAGAAACTTGGCTGTTGAAGACAAAAGATAAATGACTGAGAAACTACAAGAAAAGGAATCTGAGATACTAAGACTTACCGAGCATCATTTTGAAATCTCTAATCAAATGGTTTTTATAAGTCAAGAAGTCAATTGAGTGAATAGTGAGCTTACAAGGAAACTAGAAGACATCGGTGAACTCAGAGAAGAAAATGAGAGAATGAAAAATGAAGTCAAGATGCAGCAACATCATAATGAAATGATTAAGAAAGCTAAAGATAGGTCCAATAAAATTGATGAATTCTTGATCAGTCAAAGAGGACTTGGAAGTACTACTGGATTAGGCTACACCAAGAAAGGAGAATAATAAAAACATGTTGAACATATGATTGCCTACACAAATCAAAGACCTAAGAAATGATCATGTTATCACTGTGGTAAAATGGACCACACATCAAATGTTTTTAGGAGTAAAGATAAAGGTAATCCTAAAACCACTCCTAAGTTTAATGGTTATTGCTATAGTTGTAACAAGTATGGACATCAGGCACATGAGTGCAGATCTAAGTTGAATAGGAATCCTAACAAACCCTACATGGAGAAACATTGTCACACTTGCAACATGCATGGACATACATCAAAAGAATGCAGAACAAAGATGAAGCAAGTTTGGACACCGAAAGGACAGAACAAGAACTATCAACCAAGAAGGCAAGGTAATGCTTATACTTTGGATTACATCACATGGGTTAGTTTTACGTCATGTGGAAGATATGGACATATAGCAGCTAACTACATGAGGAAGAACTGGAGAGGCAGATCTTGCAACTAGACAAACAAAGGTATGGAATGTTTACATTATCACAAGGTCGGACACTTAAGTAAAGATTGCAGAGACCAAGCACCAGAAACACAAACTTATGAGAATGGCAATACAATTGAAGATATCATAAAGATAAGAAACACTATGTGGAGAAAAGCATCAGGTGATAATGTTGAGTCAAGTAATGTAGTCAGTGACACCTCGTCCATTGGATTGGGTGATATTGCCACCTCCACCTAAGTTGAAAAGGTATGTATGGAACTACTAATTCAAATCAGTTATATCTATCATACAGTTCCTTATATCAAGTGTTCACATATCAAATCTCCATGAATTAAGATGCACTGTGGTTTCATATATTTTGAGTTTTGAGTATTTGCAGTCAGTATATGCTAGACCGAGTGAGAAGTTGCTAGTTGGTAACTATGGGAAAGGTTAATCGAGTGCCAGTATTAACTGAGTAAGTTTTTGTATGTTAACTGAGATAAAACATTTCAAAGTATACACCAAGCATGACTGTTGTTGCCGAGCCATTTTAGGTCAAGCATTTATTGCAAAAAGTTTGAGTGGGAATTTGAAAATTGCTATAAATACACAATGGACTTAGCTTATTTTTCACATTGTGATCACAAAGAGCTAAGAGACTTCAAAGCGAATTTGAGAAAAGTATTTTTAGAGTGATTGAACAAAGATTTGAAGGATTCCAAAAAAATTCATCATTGTTACGAGTAAGTGCTGTCATCACCGAGCTATTGCATTGATATTTCTTGAAGCCCTAAATTGAAGAAAATAGAATCCACATCAAAAGTCAACAAATACAAGGTTGTAACTAAGGAGGATGTTAGGTTAATTGTATCTACAACATATAATGATCTGAAGTATGAACTTCACCATGAAGTTGCATCGCAAACCGACAAGACCGGAGCTTTCTCAAGCATTCCGCCTAGGGTTTTGCTAGTCGAGGATATACGTGCCTACATACACTAAAAAATTGGAGAGGTAGGTGACTTCGAGCTCCAATCTACTTGTCAAGAGTTGAGTATTGATGGGAAACTCAAGGATGATCACACACATCTAGAAGTTAAGGGTTTGATCAATGCCCTACATTTCCCGGGGGTATTTAAGAATGAGTGGATAAGAATTTTTCTGAACCATTTTCATGACGGAAAACTATGGTTAGATGAGCCTATGAAAATAACTAAGGATATCATTGACACAATAAAAGGTTACCCTACAAAATACAAAGTGAAAGCACTAAGGAGTGCATCGAGAACCGAATTGGAGAAAATAATGGAGCAGAATGGGATGGTAGAGGATTGAAAATAATTCTATTGTTGATCTCAAAACTAGGTTCGGTGCATATGCCATAGGGTACAACATCTTTCAATCCAGCAGACCTAATAGTGGACCATGTGGAGTGGTAGATATTGCTTACAAAATAGTGAAAAATGGATTTCAGTTGGATCTTTCCAAGTTGTTGTTGAAACAATTTGAAGAGAATATGAGAACAATTTGGTCAGGAAAGACAAATACATGAAAGTTTGGATCATTATTACTTTGCATATTCTTTTATGTGCAATTTTTTTTCCCTTCCATCGGTATTGGACAACTGACAAACCAGTGATACTAAAAATCATTGATTTGATACAAATTTTGGGTGAGAACTTTGTGAGAATAATGGATGTTTACTTTGAACAATTCAAAGATAGGATGAATGTAGGGAGCAAGATACTGAGACAATTGATCAAGAAGTATGAACATGACATATGTTTCTTGGTAGATACCGACTATACCTTGATTAAGGCAGTGGAATCAAGAACTAAATGGTTAGCACCAATGTGATATGAGATTGATATTGACAAAGCATCAATGTCAATCAAGGCTTTACTGGCAGAGCCTAAGGATCCTAGGGCTACTAGGTTTGGGACATATGAAGAAGCAAAAAATAGAATTAAAAAAATCTAGTCATTGGTAAAATTACAAAGAAGTCAAGAAAACTAATGGATAAACTGGTGAAACAGTTTGGAGAAGGTGCAGATGATGCTGAGGCATCTAAGGACATTCCGATTGAGGTAGAAACTGAGGGTCATTTACTCTTAGCTAACACTACATATGATGGAGAGGCAACCAAGTTAGATAAATATGTTGAATCTACACTGGTTAAGCCCACTCCAAAGAAGAAGCAAGCATAAGTGCAAACAAGAGCCCGAACAAGATCTACCATTGCTGCTTCACCATCATTGAAGAAATGAGTAGTTAAGATTTCAAGGCCTACACTGACAAAGACCTATCAAAAGAAGAGAGGTACTCAAGCTACCTCCAAGGCACAAAAGAAGAGAAGAAAACTAATAAGAGGTAAGGATGATGTTGATGATGAAGAAGAGGATGATATAAGTCAATTTAAAGTTGTTGTACATAAAGATGAATCTGTTGATGAACTTGCAAATAAAATAATTAAGACTGGAGGTCTTAGTAACCATAAGATGGGTAGGTATGTTCACATGTCCACCGAGGACCAGACAAAGATAGAAGAAATAGTAATTCAAATGATGATCAAGTACAAAAAGGTACAAATAGAATTTTTCAAAGTATGTACCTAAAAGCTTATATGATAAAGTTTCTTCTAGGTGGAATTATGCTCTAAGTATGGAAAAGAAAATAAGAGAACATTCCCCGATACTGGAAATGCCAACACTTTTAGTCCCCGAAATAGAAGATCATATGAAACAATATTCAAAAAGGTTTCTAGTGAAAAGCAGAGTACTACAAATTCTAGCCAAGCAGCTTGCAGAGGTTGATGATAACAATCAATTGCTATGGACTTTCATCCTCCAAGCCCGAGCTGAAGTTGATAAGCTAGCATTGGTTGTGATACCCAAGAGGAAAAGTAAAAGGAAAGGCAAAGGCCTACACTTAGATGATGTTGATCTAGTCACAAAGGAACCAATACAACTATCAGATACATAGGTGCCAGACACATCCATTTCCATTGATTTTTATCGAGCAGGTTATTAGGAAGTGTACCAGGATCCACCCGAGAAAACTATAATAATAGGTACAAATGATATTCTTATAGAAGACATCACTAATGGTGATCCTGATGATTTGAAAGATGATGATGACATCACCATTGCTGCAACACAAATAGAAGAATCAGCTCCCACCGAGCCAACAAAAAGCACTATACCGGGTGACCTTTCCATATTAGTACAAGTAGTTGAGATTATTTCTCAGAAGGAACACGAAGGCTCAACCCCTGAGAAGTAGGACACAATAGGGGATAAAGGGACAAGTACACAAGGCACAACAATGATAAATGAGCCTAAGGAAAAAGAGGTTGAAACATAAGAATCAGAAGACCCTAAGCTGGTAGACACCACCGAGACAATCACAACCAACACTACAATAGAGGCCCCTACTCAATCGACCGAGACTCAGGTCATCGGGTAGAAGAAAAAGGAAGAAAATGTGTCTACCAAGATGGAACAGACAAATACAGAGGTAAAAGCTCTAGTTCCTTTTGTCAAGACATCTCCACAAGAGAACAAGAAAAATAAAAAGAGCATGGAAAAGGGCCAGTCACTTTGGATGAAATAATAGAGATTCCCGAATGTGATCCAAGCACTTTAGACCCTGAGGAGTTGAGAAAATATGGAGAATTGTGCATGAGGAAGGCATCACAAGAAAATATAAGGAAAGAGAGTAAGAGAAAGCAAATATTAGAAGATGTAAGAGACATCCTTCAATAGGTTGTTCCTAATATTACAATAAATGAAGATACTCCTATATTGGATCAACTTGCATCTCTTACAAGCCACATAAATTCCCCTACCATAGATGCAGAGAAGAGGATTGAATAGAGGATAGAAGAAAAAATACAACTAAAACTTGCAGAGAAGATTAGTCAAGAAGTGGCTATCAATAAAGTGAAACTTTATGAGGTCATAACCAAGTTACAATCTATCACTCATAAAATTGTCCAAATTTTGTTTAAGTTATGCACTGTGGACACCTTCACTACCGATATCAATGAGAAGATAAATAAAATTGATGAAGAAATTTTGGTCAGTGCAAATGCATCTCTAACTAAGCCCAATGCTTTTCATAAGCATATACTAAAAGTACAAGAATTAAGGTGGTTGATATCAGACTTAAGGAAGCAGGAAGAAATCATAAGTGACCAAGTCATCAAGTTGCAAGATGAACTACTTCCACACTTGAAGATCATGGAGCGAAATATTGAAAAGGCTAATGTATTAGTAGCCACCCCAAAAATTTCAGTTTTGGAGAACATTTTTGACATGCATGCACTAGTCGATATTGAGTACATTGCTCTTGACAACTTGAAAGAGGAATGGGAAAACCTCTTAGCCTCATTACAGAAAACCCACCAGCATATATTTGACAAGCTATAAGTACATTTTTTATTTGACATTAATTTCAAAAAGGGGGAAATCATGTATATGCCTATGTACTTCACTATATACTAGGAGCATGCACAAAGGGGGAGTTTGCAAATGACGTAGTCAATATGTGTATATTTTGGATTCATATGGAGTTAGAACATTTTTTTGAAGATTATTCAATACATATACATAAAGGTTTTGATACTAATACCAAAGGGGGAGATTGTTATCTCTATTTGAGTATTAAGTATTGTCATTAGTATCAAATAAGATCAGTCGGTAATCAAAGCTATTCAAGTCGGTAAAGGTTAGAATAAGGAGCTAAAAAAGTTAGTCGGTTGAACTTATAAAGCCTTCATACTGAGTAGTCACAAGGAAGAACATCAAGCTATCACAATACAAGTTTAACCAGGCATGTTTACCAAGCATCAGGAATTACCGAGTACTGAGCTAGTCAACACCAAGCATCAGTTAATTCATCGAACATGGAATGCATTGTTTATCGAGTTATTTAGGAAATGACATAGTAATCAACAATGACACATATCTCTATGAAAAAGGTTTACACAAATTTATAAATGATTTACCAAGATCGAGACACATTTATTATAGATGTAATCATTTAATGTTGTGATGATCCCTATGTAGCAGTTAGATCTAGGTCATTTTTGTACACCGTAGATCTTAGGTTTTCTAAGATGTTCCAAACCTAATTAGGTCAAAGAAGTTTTCTATATAATTGTAACAGATGTCATTTTGACATATTTATGATAAGGAGATCATGAAGCAGTAGCCGCATATAGGACATCAGTAATCAGACAAGGGTTTGCATGAATGAAAAGTTATTAGAAATAGTATCAGTTTATTAGAAACTTACAAGGCTACCGAGCAGGGCAGAGTGTAATATTCTACACATCAAGGTGAAATCTACTTAGTATTTCATAGATTTGATTCAGACAAGAACAAGTTGTCATTTACAGATATTTTTTGTTGTCAATTTAACCATTGTAGCAGGATTGTAAATCTCTTAACATAGTAGACTTAACCGTCTGTTGTAAATCTCTTAACCAAGTGCACACTTATTTGATGTTGTTAAATTTTTTTTCACAAGGTAGATCTAATCAATCTTATGTTACTCCTAACAGGGTAAGATTATCATAAGTGATCACAATTGTAGCCTTAACTGGCATACTTTATGTATTGTAGTAGTGAAGAATTTGTGGGTGTCATCCCCACCATAATTTTTACCTTCTAACAAGGGTTTCTGCATAACCAAAATACTTGAGTCATGATTTAGAAATTTCATGAATGTTTTATTGTTTTATTTACATGCATTTTATATTGACAAGTTATTTGAATGTATATTGTAAGCAATGGACTCATTCGGTTAGTTAAGCACTACTATTGCATATTGTCAATTAGAGAAAGTTTTTGTGGGTACTGATTCACCCCTCCCCTCTCAGTACAATATCTTTCCTATCCTAAGAGATTGTGAGGGAAGCATTAATCAGTGCACTTTCAGAAGAAGAATTCACAAAGGTTAAGGAACTTGATTCAACACACAAGATCTAGACAAGGTTAGAAGCTTTGTATGAAGGAGATCAGTACACTAAAAGGGAAAAGTTGCATAATTGGAAATTAAAGATGGAGAACTTGAGAATGCAAGATGATGAGAATGTTAGAGCATATGTACAGAGGAAAACTGAGGTTTTTATAAGAATTATAAATTTTGGAGGCACATACAATGAGGAAGAAGTGATCGCAAAGATTTTGAGATCTTTGAAACCAATTTATATGACAAAATTTAAGGTGATTGAGGAGGTTAATCCACTCACTGTGAACTTCAATAGAGAGATGATGATTGCTAAATTAACCACCTTGGAGACCGCAGAGCTACATTAAGAATTACCTAAAGTGGAAACTACATTAAAGGCTACTGTTCACAATGACAAGAGGACTTTATCTAGATTTTAAGGCACTAGTAGAGGTGGAAGACATGTAGAGCTTGGAGAATACACTAATGATTGGGCTGAAATAGAGGAAGAAGAGATAAAGTTGGATGAGATTGTGTCTCTGATTACAAAGAGGGAAAATAGAGGTAAGGGAAAGTTTGAAGGAAAGTTGCCCCTAAAATGTTTTTCTTGCAATAAAATTGGTCACTTTGCATCTGGATGTCCTACTAGGGTTCCTAAGCACAAACCAAAAATTTCTCAAGAAGGATAAGGAATGTTATTATGCTAGAGATGGTGTTTCTGATGATTCTACAAATGATGGAGATTAGATTAGATTTTTTGTAATTAAGGATGAAGAACTTGTTCATGAAGAGAAAGCTTTAGTGGCACATGTGGAAAATAAATCAGATTGGATTATAGATAGTGATTTCTCTCATCATATGACTGGTTGTAAAGACAAGTTTGTTCAGGTAAACATATATGATGGTGGAGTGGTTAGATTTGGTGATAACACTCCTAGATTGATCATTGGTAGAGGATCAATCTCTCTTGATGGAAAAACTCACATTGATGATGTTTTGTTTATTGATGACCTTAAACATAACTTGTTGAGTGTTGAACAAATTATAAACAAGGGTTACCACTTGCAGTTCAAGGATGAGAAATGTACTATCAGAAGTTAGATAGGAGACTTGATTGCATCATGCACAAAAATAAGAGGTAATGTGTTTCAATTGATTACTACAAAAGATAGTTGTTTTGTGGCTAAGGTATATGACAGTTGGCTGTGGCATATAAGATTCTTTCATATCAATTTTTACCACATTGTGAAGGCCAGTAACACAAATACAATTAGAGATTTGTCAAAGATTATCAATCCTACTAACACTATGTGTAGAGAGTGTTTAATGGGGAAACAAACAAAGAGAAACTCTCAAAGAAAATCATTTTCAAAAAAGGGGAAGCTAGATCTGGTGCATACAGATCTATGTGGTCTTACAAAGACAAGGTCCTACTATGGTGAAAGGCATTTCATTCTTTTATTGATGATTATTCCAAAATGATGTGGGTTTCTTTCCTTAGAGAAAAGTATGAAGCTTTTGATAAGTTCAAGATTTATAAGGCAAAAGTTGAGAATGAGTTAGGTCTGAAGATAAAATGCTTGAGGTCAGATAGATGTGGTGAATTTACATATGATGCATTTAATTTATATTGTGAAAAACATGACATATATAGACAGACTTATGCACCTAGAACTCCACAAAAAATGGGATAACAAAGAGAAGGAACAAAACCATATTGGATGTTGCGAGGACTATGTTGATTGAAGGAAATGTGGCACACATGATTTGGAGGGAAGCGATTAACACTTCTATCTACACCTTAAACTACATTAAGATTAGAGAGGGTACTGGTAAGACTCCATATGAACTATGGTTTGGTCATACTCCTATGAAGTATTTTAAATTTTTTGTTAGAAAGTGTTATATCAAAAGAGATGATAAAATAGGAAAGTTTTATGCAATGAGTGATGAAGGTATTTTTCTTGGGTATTCCACCAAAAGTAAGGCATATAGATGTTTCAATCTGAGATTGAGGAAAATAATTGAAAGTGCTAATGTGAAGATTGATGAGAATTTTCAAATTCAAGAAAGGATGTATGAGTGTGATCTAATCCCTAAGAACAAGAATGAGATTAAAGAGGTGGGACATATTTTTGAGATTGACTATTGAAAATAGGTTTTCTTAAGTGAACAAAAGGAAGCTCCTAGAACACCAAGGTATGTTTAATGAACCATCCTAAAAATTAAATTATTGGTGATGCAAATCAAGATATGACAACAAGGTCTAAGGCTAGAAATGAGCTCTGTTTAATCTCACAAGTTGAACCTAAGACTAATGATTATGCTTGTAAAGATGAATCATGGATTAAAGCAATCCAGGAAGAGTTGAGTTAGATAGAGAAAAATAACAATTGGGAATTGATTCCTAGGTCTAAGGATAAAAATGTGATTGGAACCAAATGGGTTTTTAGAAACAAAATAAATGAAGAAGGCACAGTTGTGAGGAATAAAGCTAGACTGGTCTGCAAGGGCTATTCACAAAAAGAAGGTATAGACTTTGAAGAAACATTTGCTCATGTTGTGAGATTAGAGGTAGTAAGATTGTTCCTTGCTTATGAAACACATAAAGATTTCAAGGTATATCACATGGATGTGAAGTCTGCATTCTTGAATGGTGATCTTGAGGAAGAAGTATACATAGAATAACCTGATGGATTTCCTTTGACAGAAGATGGTGAAATAGTTTGTAGGTTGAAGGAGGCCTTGTATGGAATAAAGTAGGCACCAAGGGTCCAATATGCTTGGCTTGACAGGTATTTATTGCATCTTGGTTTTAGAAAAGGTAGTGCAGATAGTAATCTATATTTGAGAACTAGTACAGATGATATTTTGATTGTTGAGGTATTTGTGGAATGACATTGTCTTTGGAGGTAATGATGAGATGAGCAATAAGTTTTTTTGAAGAAATACAAAATGAGTTTGAAATGACAATGATTGGTGAAATGAATTCTTCCTTGGTTTGCAAATAATTCAAAATAAACATGGTATTTTCATCTCACAAACCAAGTATCTTAAGGGGTTGCTAAAAAAGTTTAGAATGGGGGATTGTAAACCTGTTGGGATACCTATGGTGACTAGGTATAAGCTTTCAATTATTGATGAATCTAAAAGTGTCTTTCAGACAAAGTACAGGTCCGTGATTGGAGGTTTGTAGTACTTAACACGCACTAGGCCAAATATAGCAAGTGCAATTGGAATTGTTGTGAGGCTCCAAGCTGATCCTAAGGAGACTTATTTTTCTATTGTTGCAAGGATATTCAGATATCTAAAAGGAACAGTATAATATGGTTTATGGTATGATAATTCTGATGATTTCACATTGTGTTCTCATACTGATGCAGATTGGACATGAAGTGTAGATGACATGAAGAGCACTAATGGTGGAGCCTTTTTCCTTGGGAAAGGTTTTGTCTCTTGGTTGAGAAAAAAATAGGATTGTAGAGCTCAGTTTATTGCTAAGTTAGAGTATGTGATTGCTTTTATAAATTGTACACAAATTGTATGGATGAAGCAAATGTTGAAGGACATATGGGTAAGCTTTGAAGAGCCTATTGTAATTCATTGTTAAGAGACAAGGTTACAAAAAGGAACATGCCAAAGAATCATGTTATGAATTCAAAGACTAAATACATTTCAATCAAATATCACTTTTTAAGAGACAAGGTTGCAAAAAGTCAGATTGGAGTACATTAGTACAAAGGAGAAAATAACAGATATATTCACCAAACCTTTGCCAAAAGATACCTTTGAATATCTCAAAGGTACGCTTGGCGTGAGAAACCCTCCTTGTATGAACTAGATGATGAAAGAATGCATTAGTCCAATAGTTATTAGAGCTATATCATTCTATGGACTTGATGCTTGGATGCACTCTTCAAGGGGAGTGATCGCATAACATAACAAAGCACACTTGAGTGATCAAGCACCTGGTTTGTTGCAGACATGAAGATTTGAAAAAGATACAACTTGGAGAGGTGAGATGTGCATAGATGGAGAAAAAGAAGAAACTTAGCACCCTTTTCCATTGATGTAAAAGGGGGAGTTTTAGAGATGAAAAACCCTTACTATGTTAGGGGAAGCATTGAAGAGGTCATTGAGAAGATCTTTTGGGTTGATGGTTTTTCACATATGTTTCCATCAATGAAAAAGAGGGAGATTGTTGGAAGTGTTGTTGTTCAAGGTGTTAACATTTATGTTTTGTCATTGATGTCAACTTATGTTTCAGTTGGTTTCATTATACAGACTAGAACTATGATAGAAACATGCAGGTCTAAAAGAGTGGTACAAACATTGTATGACATTCCAAGATATGTGAGCTTGGATTTGTGATGAAAGATGTGTGTAGACCTTATGTCTAAAGTTGTAGATCATTATCTATTCTTTTACATAATTTGTGACTATTTTGGTGAAGACTGGTCATAGTGCAGTAACAAAGGATTATGACAAATATGGTCTCTGAGTTTTTAGGATAACTTGGATGCAAGCATGAATTGTGGTATGAAAGTTTGAAGCTGGAAAAAATACACATGGAAGAACATTCTATGAGATTTTTGGATTGTCAGGATCTTGGTGATGTCAGATGAAATGTGTGGTCTTTCGAAGACCTATTTGGGGCCGACCAGAGGAGATAACGTGTTCAGAAGGTTTCTAGTGTGGATTGTGGATCGTGGCATGCATTTAATGATGTGTATTTATTGTATACTTGTTTAAGATATAGTGTGTATCTTAGTAAGGGTCTACGTATTTATTTTTGCATTGGAGGAGTCCTAGTAGGCCGACCTAATTGCTTGTTGTACAACTTGTATAAAGGAAAGTCATTCCTTGAAGTTGTAGATAGAAAATATGGGTTGCAAACTTGTTGTTGGAAGGTCTTCAAGATGTAGAGTAGAGGTAATTCATTGAGCACTTTATTGGAACTATTTGGACAAAGCTAGTTGTTGTAAGTCAGTTCATTACTATTATTGTATATGCTCTTATACATTTATTTGGATAGTGGATCCAAAAGGTGGGTTTAACCTTCAAAAGGTGGATTTAACCTTCACTTTGAGCAGTGTGCTCAGGTAGTGAGCCTATCCTTGTATCAAATCCTAACAGGGTTTGTCCTTTAATAGGGACTTGTATTGAATGTAATAATCAACTCCTAATAGGGATAGATCTCCTTACAAGGACACAATATTTTAGTGCATCATTAGTGGGTTCCATCCCCACCGGGGTTTTCTCTTAATAGGGTTTTCCTCAACAACAAATCTTTGTGTTATGGTATTTTGATTTTGTAATGCTCTTATGGTTACATTACTATTTCAGTTTGTTTAAAGTAATTAGTTTATAAAGGAATTTAAGTTTAAGATTTGGCACACAACTGATTCACCCCCCCTCTCAGTTGTGTTGGTGCATTGTTATTGCTAACAATCATGGGGTACAATCATAGCTAGATGTGCACAAGATAGATTTTTTGAAAAATCTGCCTAGACTTTCAGGTAGATTCTATTGGAAATCCTCAAACCAAACTCAACAAACTTTGTTGCTATCCTCACAACATGTGAGAAACTGGAAGTTTCAGAGAAGTGTATGGAGATCCATTTTTCAATATTGAGTTCTTTCTTAAGCTAGAAACCTAGGAGAAACAAGTTTGAGCATTATAAGATAAACAAAATTACCCTTTTGGGCTTCCTCGAGGGGAATTTTACACACCAAGTGGAAAATTGGTTTCTCTTTTGGATGGAAGTAACCTAAATTTTAATCCCAAAAGACAATATTGAGTGAAACTAAGCGCACGTATGAAACAGACACAAAAAAGAGTAAAAAAGCTTTCTTTGAGTCCGAGAAAGATGAAGAACGACTGAAAGCCCTACATCTTTGTTCAATATGGATTATTTTTTTTGAGTTTCCTACATATTCCCTTGTGAGAAATATAGTGAAAAATGGTGCACATGCCCCAACAAAATAAAAAAATCAAATTTTTAGTTTCCTTCAAACCAATGAAAACCTTAAAAATTAATTTGAGAGTAAAACCATAAAAAAACTCAAAACATATTTTATGTGTGTAAAGTAAAACGAGAATAAACTATTGAAAAGGGGGAGAGGGAAAAATTGTTCTCAACACACATGTCACAAAAACACTAAAACCAATAAAAATAACTACACCCAATAATAGTATCTCTAATCTGCCAGAAGAAAGTATAGCAAAATAAATATACTAACTAAAATACATAATTGGGTGCATTTTTCTTGTTTCAATGTAAACACGGTCTAAGAGATAAAAACTCACAGCTCTGTAGCTTCCTAGATATAAGAAAATTCCTCAGTAAGATCAACCAAAAAGGAAATCATGTCCTCAGAAATTTTGGGAATGAAGTCTAATGGCTACATATACAATCCCTGGGACAAGTAGGTCACGAAAGTTGGAAACAAAAAAGTGTGTGGCTAGGGCACATATTGTGTTTTTTGGCTTTCCTTAAGGAAATGGTGTCACCAGTAAATTTTCAAATTTACAAGATAAATTAGCTATCTTTCCCTAAACAAAGAAATGGGCACTTGAAAACCTTGGCACTAGAAGCAAGATTTGGAGCATCTAGGTCAATAAAGCTTGGGGCAAACTTTTTAAGAAAATGGTGTAGTATTAGTAGTTAGTGCTAACAGAAACCAAAGAAACTTCTAAGAACTCTTGGAGATAGAATTTGAAAGTTTTGACTAACTCTTAGAGAACATGATTGGCCTGTGTCAGATGGTGTGAAGCGATAAAAGTAAAATCCTAGCTTCCTCTAGCTACTTTTTCTTTCATGTGTTGACATCCTCATAGCCCTTCATATCTCAAGGATGTATTCCATTACATTCAAGATGAAACCAGATTGTCTCTCCTAAATGAAATTGTTTTAGATGTTGAAGCCTCCCAAGAACTTGTAAAAGGAGAAAACTTCTTGCTTTGGGGTTTTGTCATTTCCATAGAAAGAACAAGATAACAGAGCCTTCCAGAAAGAAAGTGAACATCCAGTTCAAAGTTCCAGAGTACCCCTTCCAGTTGTTCGTTGAAAAATGTGATGGAAACAACATTGTCAAATGAATCACAGGCTATGACAAATGCATCACAGGCTATGTTAGTGACGGGCTTTGTTGTCCCACTTAAACATGGCATTCACGAGGTCTCTTTCATACGAATTTCTTGAAAGATAAAGGCCTTGCAAATCTAGGGTTTCATGATGTAGGAACTTCCACTCGAAGCTTCTAGAATTGTCTTTGTGAAATTTCAATTTTTTTGATTGTGAATGTTAGGAATTTTGTATTTTGTTGAATGAAAAATAATTTTACTGAAAACCATATTTTTCAATTATAAAAATAAACATTAATAATCAAATATTAAAATTTAATTCTTTGTTTTCATTAGTTATTTGAAAAGTCAAATAAATAATTTTGCACACAAAAATACATTTATAAATTACAAGTATCTTTTTAGTATGCATAAATTATTTTTTATAAAATTGTAAATATGACTCTTTAAACTATTAATAAACTGTAAAAATTTATTATAGGTAATATAGTATACTTTATAATATAAATATATGTTATTTTAAAATATTTATGATAATATATAAATTTATTTAATATTTGAAAATGATAGAAATGAATGTTTTTAAATTTTAAAATATTTTAATATGATTTTAGAAACTTGTTTTTATTAAGTGATCATCATTTAATATTATTAGTATGTAATATATATGTTTTTTTTAAATATATATTCATATTAATTTAGAATCTTTTTAAAATAGAATATATAAATTATAGAAATTTGTTTAGTGAATTTAAGATTTTTAATATTAGTACATGTTTCTATATTTTTTATTATATATTTACATTAATTTAGAATCTTTTTAAAATAGAATATATACATTTTAAAAATTTGTTTAGTAAACTTTGAGATTTTTGTAGATATTACTAATTTGTAATTATTTTCTAATTTTTTGTTTTTAGCACAAATAAAAGTTTAGAAACTTGCTTTTATTAAGTGATCATCATTTAATATTATTAGTATGTAATATATATGTTTTTTTTTAATATATATTCATATTAATTTAGAATTTTTTTAAAATAGAATATATAAATTATAGAAATTTGTTTAGTGAATTTAAGATTTTTTATATTAGTACATGTTTTTATATTTTTTATTATATATTTATATTAATTTAGAATCTTTTTAAAATATAATATATAAATTTTAGAAATTTGTTTAGTAAACTTTGAAATTTTTGTAGATATTATTAATTTGTAATTATTTTTTAATTTTTGTTTTTAGCACAAATAAAAGTTTAGAAACTTTCTTTTATTAAGTGATCATCATTTAATATTATTAGTATGTAATATGTATAAGTTTTTTTTTAATATATATTCATATTAATTTAGAATCTTTTTTGAATAGAATATATAAATTATAGAAATTTGTTTAGTGAATTTAAGATTTTTGATATTAGTACATATTTCTATATTTTTTATTATATATTTATATTAATTTAGAATCTTTTTAAAATAGAATATATAAATTTTAAAAATTTGTTTAGTAAACTTTGAGATTTTTGTAGATATTACTAATTTGTAATTATTTTCTAATTTTTATTTTTAACCATTAAACGTACCAGACTGTCATAGAAAAATCATATGACAGATAGAGGTGAGTTTGGCCGTCAAATTCCTAGTAACCTCCATTTAAAAAAAAATGCATAACAAAAATAACGAAAAAGCTTTTTTTTGGTAATTTTTTTTATAAAAGTAATAAAGCAGTACCGTTGGGGAATAAATCATAAAGCACAAAGAAATTCAAAATATGGAGGGGCTATAAATAATTGGGGCAAACTCGACTCCTCATTCTATATTGCGAGAATGTTTTTCTTTTTTTTTCCTTTTCAATGTTTTTCTATTCTTTTGCAGCCCGTTTTCTCGTCTCCATAGATTTTCTATGGTCATCTGTGATTTTTCATTTGATAATTTTTCTCTTGTAGTCTGGTTTGAACGTGCACGCTAGTCCGCCTATTCATTTTGTTTTCTTACACTTTAATCTTGTGTTATGTTTCCATGGTTGGTGCGGTCTTGTCCATGGTTGCAACAAAATTTGAACAGAGAAGAGGCGGTGGCAATAGAGGAATGAGAACATGCAGAATTATTCTTCTTTTAGGTAATCTACTTACCAGTTTCTAATATATAGATTAGTTAAATTAAATGGGTTGAATTGTGAATGATATTTTCTCCATACATTATGCGCTTACAATACATGCAATAAATTTAACGATGTTCAAAATGACTTGTTAAGTTTATATTAGTTTCCAAAATGAGAATCCTTAGCTTTGTTCAAATAATTCTTCTTCTTACTAATCTACTTACTAGTTTCTAATATGCATAATATTTAAATTACATGGGTTGAATCTGTCTGTGATATATTCTTCATGCATTCTCCGCTGGCTGCTCTATTTTTAACAGTTGTTGAACCAAGTTTGATCTAAAACTAATTGTTGCTTAGCACATTCATCCCATTTTTGGTTGCATCCAAATTTTAGTCATCTGACATTTTGGATTTTGGATCTAGAACCTTGACAGGCTGATATTTTCAATTTTGGATGTACAATCTTGACAAGCTTTAAGAGGATGAGCTAAGACATGGGAATAGACCCAAGATTTGCATCTTTCTATCATTAATAAAAGTTCTTGCAGATTAGCCTAAAAATCAATGATTTGTTAATTGCTTGTCAGTTATCCTAGAAATCCCATAGATGAGCTTTGGATTTAGAAACTGACCTATCATTGAAATTAGAAAGTGGCCTATCATTGAAAATATGTAAAAGTTTCCAGGTAGATTGATGGGTTGTGACAGATGTTCACTGAGCCAAGTTTAACATCTTTGGGTTTGATTCCTCAACCTGCTTACAAAGAGTAGACCTGAAGGGATCACTGAATCCCATATGAAATCTATCCCCAGTGAACACCTTTTTCTTTAAAGCCACTAATGCAAATGCTCCATCTTTTGAGAGGTAGTCTTTGTGCCAACATTTGATTGCTAGCCAAATAGGATCTGTTAGAGGCTTCACAAGCAATGCATAGTTGAGCCTAATTGAGTGGGCTCCAATTTGAGGAGCATGAACATCTTAACTGATCTTTACTAGTAATTTACCTTTTTTGTTGAGAGAATGAAGATAAGAGTGTCAATCTGTTCCCTAAGACAGGGGAATACACCCAAGATTTGCATCTTTTTCATCAGTTCTTGCAGATAAGCCTAGGAATCAATGATCTGTTAATTGCTTGTCAATTAGCCTAGAAATTCCATAGATGAGCTGCGGATTTAGCAACCAGCCCATTCTTGAAAATCTATAATTTTTCTGGTAGATTGATGGGTTGCGACACTCCTATTTACTTTTTTATTTATTAATTGCTGTAACAATGCTTGTTTGATTAGTTGTTGAAGGAAATGGATCTGGATAAATAATATTCTCTAGGACATGGTGAATAGATTGGATGCACTGTCAAACATAACTGAGTGGGCTTCGAATTTGAGGAGCATGAGCACCCTTCTTTATGAGTAATTTACCTTTCTTTTTGAGAGAATGAAGATAAGAGTGTCATTTTGTTCTCTAGGGTAGGCATTGTGGAAAAATCTAGCTACTCATATTGCTTTGTACCTTTGAAATTAAAAGTAACTATGTAATGTTCCACCTTACTGCCCCAATAATTGTAGAACACTTCCTTAATTTACACAAGGTCGTTCATTCTCTGCAATGATTCATAATGATTCCACAAGTCCTCTTAATAATGAGCCTTACTTTTTTCTTAATAATGAGCCTTACTTTTTTAAGAACATTGGATCTCCACATCTTCAAATTTATGAAATTGTTTATGTCTCAAATCAAAAGGGAAACAATGCCAATAGATAAATTTTAAATTCTGATTTTTCCATAACTCAAATGCTTGCACAATAGTAACTTTTTTCCAATAAGCATGGTTGCAAATCAATTTGGGACTCAAAAAAGTGTGGGAGAAACCTCTAAATAGATCAAAAAACATAGATCAAAGTGGCACGAACTACAAAAATAAAAATGCACAGATGACAATGTGACATGAAAATACTGCAGTTGGTTAATGGTTCCTGGACCATAAAAACAAGTCCAAAGTTCCAATAAAATTCACATAAATAAGGCAATAAAAAGGAGCTTAGTATTGAGTGTTAGCTATATCAGAAATCTAATATGTAAGTTTTCACTTTGTAGGGTCAACTTGGATAATCATTGTTTATGTTTTTGTTTTGTTTTTTCAATTTATTATTTCAGCATAGTTGCGAGGACAAAAAAAAACACATAGTTTACTGACATTCTGAATGAGAGAGATTTCTACTTTTTCAGCAATGAATGTTGTAAAAATTGTCAGAAATATAGGCTAGGTGTGACAGATATCATATTTTATACAACAAATGCACCTTCAGAATGTGTTCCAATTGTTTTGTAGCTAGAATATGAATGAACATCTCCTGTACGATCATCATAGATCATTATTTCCTTATATGTGACTTTGGCCAAACTGGCAGAGAAATTCTGTGGTACAGAGTTTCTCTCATGTCCCGTGTCACTGTCAAAAACACAATTATGCTATAGCTTTAACTTGACCATTAAACATTTGGTAGTACATTCCAAGGCTATAGAGTTGTTTCTTTGTAAGTAATTAAAACTTGACCATTGAACATTTGGTAGTATATTCCAAGACTATTTAGTTTCTTTGTTAGTTCTTAAAACTTGACCATTGAACATTTGATAGTACATTCCAAGGATACAGAGTGATTTCTTTGTAAGTTCTTAAAAGTATAGTAGTCTTCAGTGGGAGATAAAATTCATGTTTTTAGTGAAAATCAATATGTATTGTGGGTATACATATACTAATAGGGAACCAGTTTTCTATTTTTTTAACAATGAAAATACCTGTTAGATAACAAGTTTCAATCATGTGTCATGGGTTTATCTTTGGAACACCAAACTTCATGGTTTCCTTGTAAATTTTTCTCTTTTAACAATTAGAACATTCTTCAGGAATGTTTTATGTTCATTTTTCAGTTGTGTTGTGGGAATGTTTGTGGGCTACTACAGTTTCTCAGTGATTTGTTTCTTTTCCTCTTGCATTAAAAACACCTCTGGGTAGGATTCGTCATATGTCTTGTAAGCATGCCATTAGAGCACCATTTTTCCTATTTTTCTTTGTGATTGTTTCTTTTAAATAAAAAACATTAATTGAATAAAATTTTTCTAGTAATTTAATTTTAGATTTTGAGCTGATAAGGCTTAGGGTTCAAATACGCTTTGTTTGTTAAACCTTGGTTGTTGAAGTTCTCCAAAACAGGTCACATTTGCAGACAATTCAGCTGATCCTGTGGATTGCAGTCAATCAAGGAAATAGGTAGCAGATGAATATTGAGAATAGGCAAAATGCTTTTTCTTACAGGTAAGGTAATCTACTTAGTTACCAGTTTCCAATATGTACAATAGTTGAATTTTGTGGGTTGAATACGTGTATGATATTTTTTCCATACTTCCTGCACTGGCAATACAGGGAATACCTAAATTTAATGAGGTTCAATATGACTTGTAGCTAATGAGAATCCTCAGCTTTGTTCAAATTCTTCTAGGTAATATAATATAGTCAAGTACATGGGTTGATTCTATGTGTTATATATTCTCCATACATTCTTTGCTGGCTACTCTGTTGTTAATAGTATGGTATAAAAAACATTTGATGCTTAACATATTTATCCCAATATATGCTTGTCAGAGCTAATAGATACTTACATCACTTTTAATGAAGACTGTTTGACAGGCTTAAGGGGATGAGTTAAAATAAATGCTTACGAAATCAGACCAATAAAATTTATCCTCCTAAACTTGACTACCATCATGCCTTCTTCCATCACCTAGTATTTTAGTAGGACACAGGGAATAGATCCAAGATTTGCATATTTTGTAATAATATTTTTTAAATTCTTGCACGTAAGCCTAGAAATGAATGATTAATTAATTGCTTGTTAGTTAGCCTAGAAATCTCATGAATAGAAGAAGGAGAGGGGGTTTCTATAGCTCTTCATCATATCTCTATCCCAAGCAATAATCAAACATTTTTCGGCCACCTTCCTTGAAGCTCCATGACTTGTGACTACTTCTATAATGACTACTAGCATTGACAAGAAAATATCCCAAACTAAGCACTCTACCTTCGAGAATTCTCCCTTTCCTTTTTCTCTGAACATGCCAAATGAAAAGAGGACTAGTTATCCAAAGGCTTGATAATAGAGCTTTGGATTTAGAGGCAGACCTATCCTTCAAAAGTTGTAATGAGTTTTCATGTAGATTGATGAGTTGTAATAGATGTTCATTGAGCCAAGTTTAAAAGTTTAAGTTGAATTCTTCAACCTATTTAGAAAGAGTAGATCTGAAGATAAGATAAGATAATTTTATTAATGTCCAACAAAGGACCACAAAAAAGAGTCAAAGGGACTGCTGAACAAAACACAAGAGCCCAACCTGCAGCAAGTGTACCAAACGGTACTTGAAGAAAGACAAAGACAAAGGCACCATTAAATCCCATACGAAGTCTATCCCAAGTGTGCACCTTTTTCTTTAAAACTACAAATGCAAAAACTCCATAGTTTTTGTCCCAACATTTGATTTCAAGCCAAGCGAGATAATCTTTAAGAAATCCCCCCTTCAAAAAAGGTGTAAAATACTGGTGAAATTTGTAAAACTACTGAGGAAAATATTAATTTTATTGGCGAAAAATTTTAGTTTACAAAGAAAAAATAATAAACTCAATTGGCGAATCATTTATGCTCCCTAAAACTATGAAAAATCTGGGCGAATTGTGTTGTTTCAAAACTACAAAAATATATTTGGCAAATAAAAAATAATATTTATAGTAAAAATATATATATATATTGGTGAATATTCAAAACATAGTGATAGGACTAAGACCAAAACTTGACCATAGTTATTTTTGGATGGGGTTCAGTCTCACGGAAGTAGGAACATCAACAAATTAAAGTTCAAGTAAAGAAGTCAGATATATATACAAATAGCACAGATGACATATCCCACATTGGTGTTGCGTAGTGCTACATTTGTGCTTTTATATCTTAGTGTTCACTTTTTCACTTGCCACAGGCACAACACCTTTTGGTAAATACACGCGCACCGAGCTAAGCCGATGTGGAGCTGATCATTGACTTTAGTGTGCCCGTATGCAGACGAAGATAAGTTGGGTGCTATGTGGCATTTGTTGATGACCAGTTTGTGGTGACAATTTGCATAGCTTCGACAAGCTAAAAGGAGGGTCGATGCTGATAGTTACGAAGATACACAATGGTCAGGTTGACCGTGAGCGTGACTTCGGCTATTATGTTGGCAGTTTAGGGTTGTAGGCCATGAAGACACGCAAAGGTCAAGTAAGTTTGTGGTTGACAGTTTGTGTAGCTTTGACAGGCTAAATTGAATGTCAATGCTGATAGTTATGAAGATACGCAATGGTCAGGTTGACGGTGAGCGTGACTTCAGTTGTTATGTTGGCAGTTTAGGGTTGTAGGCCACGAAGATACACAAAGGTCAAGTAAGTTTGTGGTTGATAGTTTGCATAGCTTTGACAGGCTAAACTGAATGTCAATGTTGATGGTTATGAAGATATGCAAAGGTCAGGTCAGTTTGTGGTAACTGGTGACAGTGTGCGTAGCTTTGACACACTAAATGGAGGATCGATGCTGATAGTTACAAAGATATGTAATGGTTTGGATGACGATGTGCGTGACTTCGGTGATTATGTTGGCAGTTTGGAGTTGAAGGCCACAAAGATACGCAAAGGTCAGGTTGACAGTGTGCGTGATTTTGAAAGTTATAATCGTAGCTAGGATATGGAGGTTCCGAGGTCACACTGGCAGTCTGTGTAACTTTGTGACAGTGAAAACATAAGTGCAATTAGGGACATTAATGAGACTTATCAACGATTTTAAATTATTCAATAGTATACATAATCCAGGCCAAGATTTTGATTAGACATTAAAAAGGATAATTTGTATCAAATACGAGCTGCGATTCATCAACATTCATTAATTTTTCTTTTCAGAGCCAAGTCACCTTACGTGAAAGTTGAAACATTCCTTCAAAATTTAATGCGGCTGCCAAGTTGCCAGTAAAAATTGCAGCTAGGATATGGGGGTTTCGAGGTCACACTGGTAGTCTGCGTAACTTTAGTAGTACATAATCGACCAAGATTTTGATTAGACATTAAAAAGGATAATTTGTATGGTATATGATCTGTGATTCATCAACATTCATTATTTTTCTTTTCAAATTCGGAGCCAAGTTACGCAAGATACAAATGCTGGATGCGGGATATGCAATTGCCAATTAGGGACATTAATGAGATTTAACGATTTTAAATTATTTACTTGTACATAATCCAGGCTAAGATTTAGATTAGTCATTAAAAATGATAGTTTGTACGGGATATGAGCTGTGATTTATCGATATTCATTATTTTCCTTTTTTGATGCAAGCCACCTTACGTGAAACATTCCTTTAAAATTTATTGTGGCTGGAAAGTTGGTGATTAATTTCTTTATATACTCCTCGGTAGTGGAATAGTAGAACATTGAACATAGGGCACTTTCTAAATTTCTAATTCTAATTTTGGATGACAAAATGGAGATTCCAGTAGATGAGGGATCATCAAATGAGAACTCAAAACCTGTTATCCAACCAAATTTGGATATGGACAAGGAGATTCAACAAGATGTCCTCAATCATCTTATGTCTGCAGCATGAGATCATGCTACCAGTTACATTGGATACCAAAGCGACATGTTTGAACTCGAAGTAGAACATGACAAGGCAAAGATGCGCATTATTTTTTAGGATCATGGCTTCAACCAGGAGGGGTTCCAGGAGGAGATGATCTAGTTATTTGTTGTTCTTCGCATCGATTGATCTATTTTTTCTTTGTGGATAGTATTATACTATAAGAAATTACTATTAGTATTAGGATATGTAGGAGTCAAACTAGGCTTTTCTAATTTCCTCTAAAAGAATCTTAGGATAATTTTTGGTACTTGTAATTTGTAAATATGAATATACTTTTCATTTTGGTTTTGGAAACAGTTGGAAGCTTGTCGCTTCTCCTTCTGGGGAAACCACAATTGTTTAGTTACCAGTATAGCAAAAATATAGAAAAACTAAAAATTTAAATGTATGAGTATCATTTTTTAAATTAATAGTAATACATATGAGAAGACTCTTTTTGAAATAGTATTTTATGAATTATTTGCTTATACTTCAAATTTCAATACAGTAACATGTTACATGAATCATGAACAATAGTTTTATAAATTGTAAAATATGTAAATTGTAATTTTTAATATAAGTCAAGATTCAAAAGGTACAATATTAGTATATGAATTTGAAGTATCTGTGACTGTGTATAAAATTATAAATACCTATTAACTGAATCAGGATGCTAAATCACCTCACTGACTCAATGAGTAGTCTGTGTGTGATGCTTCTAAAATATAAATCCCATAGGGAAATTTGGAACCCATCCCAGCTCCTGATTCCTAAAATTGACTAGTAGTAACTTGTAAGTAACCCACTCTCAGCTCTGAAATTACACCTGGCTGTTTCGTAACTTCTCAACAGTTAATTTGTTATGATGGTGATGGGTTCCGAAGTTACGCTTGGTTGTTTCATAACTTCTCAACGGTTAAGTTGTTATGATGGTTATGGGTTCCAAAGTCTCGACTAATGGTGTGTGTGACTTTAGAAGGTGTTGAAAAGTGAGAGTAAGTTGCATGCCACGGGGAAAGTGCTAAATAATAGAATGTTCACGAAGCTTCGCTAGGGTTTCTTGGCCATTTGTGATGACGGTTACGAAATACAAGAATGCCATCTGAAGTCAATGAGTCATGTCAGGCTGTGACGTAACATCTCAAGGTTTCTTTTCACTAGTTATTTTAACAGTCTCAAAGTTCCAAAAAGGCATTGCGTGACATCTCAAGTGTCAAAGTTTTACGATTTCAAATTCAAAGGGCCAAGGCCTCTGATTTGTAGGTAGAAAATTTGAGATAGGGTTAGATGTACCATTAGTGTAACTTCAACACCAGGTCAATTATTTTCTCTCAGATCACCACCAAATCTATGCCGGAAGTGACAATTGACACTTTTCTAAAAAAGGTAATTACTAATTTCATGCGTGTGTGCTTGATGATATTTTAATAGAGTACTGAGTAGGTGGCTTGGTGGCTAGTTGTGAGTTTCTTATTAAAGACAGTTCACAGAGCATCCATAATTTTTAGAGTCGAAGAGCAACATAGAGTTGAAACCTTTAAGTGCAGAAAGGGAGCTTAGAATTTAGTATACATAAAGAATGGCAGAGCAATGATCTCCTAAGGTTTTTGTTGTACTAGCAAAGAGTGTGCATTCAAGAACAAAGACGCCAAACATATTTGCTGAAGAATGGATGGAGTTGTTTCCTAGAATCTCAAATTTTCAATCAACAAACACTTATGAATAGAGGGACCCTTATGCATACTGTAGGGATGTTGTCTGCCCAAACACAATTGGGTATGAGCTCTTCATGTACTTCTATAACAATAGATTGAGAGACCCTCCTATTTCAAACCTATGGGATGTGAACTTGGAAAGTTGATCGTACTTGAGGTATTTTTGGATGTAGACCTCATGAAAGCACTAATTGAAGCATACAATCTAGTGACACAAGCTTTCCACAAGTAGGACAAGCCTATACTCTGCATGTTAGGCAAAGTGAATTTTATTCAATCTTTCAACCTTCAGGGACCAATGAGTGTGGATATTGACCTAGCAGGAGAGGAGGCCTTGTTTAATAGATAGAAAAGTTACGACACTGGAAGGGTTATGAGGAAACATATTCTTAGAGAAAAGAAAGAGGTAGGGTTGTAGCTGAAGAAGGTTGCAGATTCATTTGATATTGAGATTTTTTTTCCCTATTTCCTATATACCATCTACGGTCTACACAAAGTTATTGGACTAGATGGAGGTTTAACAGTGACTCCTAACATTTATGTCATGGCTATAGATGTTTAGGACCTGTACACCAACAAGGAGTTTGATTATGTGGGGCACATAATTAATGTAATGCACACTGAGTTGATGAATGGAAAGATTGATTTCAAAAGCTTCAAGTTCAATCACTACTCCATGTTGATGCACCTAATCCTCTATTGCAATATTGACTACATCAACCTAGAGTTCATCAATGAGATCAAGAATGTAGGAGGAATTGTTTCGCTTTAGCTTTGGACTAGGTTATGGGATAGAAGTTACTATTTATCTAATTCTATTTCTTTTTATAATGATTTCATGTCTCCAATAATGAACATGTTAGCTATTGTGAGGGATAGATTTCCTTTAATTGTTAGAAAATTTCTTAGACCTTGTGCATTTGAAATTGACAATGAAATTAAGCACAATTGTGGTGATATGTTTATTTTTAAGAAATTTTCTGTTATGAGAGTGTATGATTGCCCTCAACCTCTACACATACTGCCAAAATATGTCCCAAAAATATTGGGAATAATAGAATTCCTGTGGCAGCTTATCATGATGGATAGAGAACACTTAGGCCCTAAAAGGCATAAGGGAAGCTTTCTACCATGGAGGTTCCAAATAGGAGATTTCTCTATAGGTAAATATGCTATGGATCAAATCCATGAATTCATGAGATAATTCAGATTTCCCTCTGTTAATGCAAGGATGTATGAACATGAAGACTTCGTTAGAGGAACATTGAGAGAAATAAGGAATCACAATCTACCTCTAAATCAATCTATGATAGATGAGGATGTTATTAAAAATGTGCTCAGTGAATATATATGTGATGAGAGAAGCCTTAAATGGCATATTTGAAAAAGGCAGACCCTACGTTCGCTGATTTCTTTCCTGATGTCCTATACATCTTGATAATTGACAAGTGTTTAGAGAGTTACGAAGATATTATGTCTAAATTGACAGACATCCCTGAGGAGGAGGGGAGAATAAACCTAGAGGAAGTTGAGCCTGATGTGGTGTTTATGGCAGAAACAAAACAAATTGAGGCATCCACATCTGAAAAGGGGCCATCAAAGAAACAAAAGTTGATGAATATACTAGAAAAGGCAAGGAAAAAGGCACTACAAATCCTATCAGGTACTAGCCATTACTTTGCTAACATAAGACAACAATTTTTGACATCATAGGCAAATGAGGGAGAAAAGGCCCTAAGTGAGTTAGAATTACCTGCAACTAGATTGGATGACAGGGTCATCCAAGCTAATGAGTTTTTAGATGATGAATTCATCAAGTCCGATGAGTTTAAAATTTTTCTCTTTAGAGTTAAGCAGAATGAATTAACACTGTCTTTGAAACTAGCGGAATCATATGAAAAGATTGTTAAAATTATTGAAAAATTATAGGCCTATGATCCCAACAGTGAAACATTAATTATAGAGGATGCAAGAGATCTTGTGAAGAGAAGTGGCATGTTGTTGATCCTTGGATGGGACTTGGTTTCCTCATTCTTAATTGACCAAATCAAGAGGCAAGATAAAGCTATAGTTTATGAAGCTTTTGGCCCTAATGGACTACAGAGGTGTTATGGATTCAATATGGACACTAAGACACTAGGAGTATGGTGTGTGGCCCGAGAATCTAATAAGCCTAGATTGGTTGACATCCAAGACACAACACAGGGTAGCCAATTAATATGAAGGTTGTAGGACATTACAGGATCAAAGATAGAAAATCTCTTTACATCTGACATCTTCCATGAATAAAGCATTGGTTGAGGACTTAGAGAACATGCTAGTGATGACATTTAGAGACTATTTGCTAACTAGAAAAAAGTTTGAAGAGGAACTGAATAAATTTTTTCTCCTAGATAAGACTATGAAGGAGCTAAAAGATGAAATAAATAGTCTAAAAAATTAGTCTAGGGCAATTACAAAGATTTGTGATGCTGGGGTCCAAACTGAGTATGAGGGGGGCTTAGCTCCAGAACTTGCAATAGAAAAGATAATAATGGACGATATTGGATTTGCTAAAAATGAGACTCTGAAGAAGGTGCTATTGCATAGAGTAAATATTTTAAAAGGGAAGTCTCAAATCATTTATAGTACTTTCATTTCTTTGCAAGGGGCATAATATCATTGTTCTAATGCCTTGTCTGTACTAACCCCATTATTTAATTCTTAGGGCCCATACTTGCAATTCTTTGATAGGTTAATTTTATTAATGGCAAAAAAGTTGGAGTTACCTGACAAAATAATTGATGTTAAGGAAATGGTGTTATTAGTAAATGATTTGTATGCATTTTTCATAGGCAAGTTACAAAACATCTAAGGAAAGCTAAAGGTTTTTGTTGAAGATTTCGAAGGATATATCCCTGCTATTATGGACACAGAGAGACACTTGAAGGTCTGGCAGGAGTGGGTCGATTCTTTCAACCAAATTTTGGATGCTAGCAAGGTGGGCGCTTCTTATTTTGTTGGTGATGTTGACATTTCAATTTTTTATGAAGTTGTGGATGAATTGTACAAACAAGAGATTGACATGAATAATTTTGTTGCTGAATCTTGAGCCATAACAAATGCCAAGTGGAACAAATATCTTGAAGACTTGGATACAGTTAGAGCAACAAGGTGGCCATCAAAGAGGGAAATTGTGGTGTGGGAAACCATTGGAGAGATTCAAGCCTTGCCACATGGAAGTAGTTGAGACAACTCTGGTATTAGATGAAGAGCCAATAGAGGGAGGTCAGTTAATTCAAATAGAGTATCTTATCTTTGCAGTTCACATGTTGTGGATACACTTTTGGTGCAAACCAAGATTGATTCTGAAGAATCTGGGCTGCCAGCTATCACTCTTGTAACTGTTTCCAAACTTATTTGCTAAGTTTTTCTTTTTTGATAGTGATAGAAGTCTTTGGTACTATGATCATTGATCATTGATATATAAATTTTAAGGAAGTTAATACAAAGATCCAACATAAATTTGTTGCTCTAAATCTTGTCTCCTTTTGTGATATTTTGTAATTTTCTATGCCTTATGAATAAAGAGCTCAAGATTGTGGTAGTAATTTATTTAAAATTGAATGTATAATGTCATATTATTATATTAATAATTATTATTATACTTTAAGTTTTCTTTTGATTCAAGGAATTAAGTAAATGCTTAGTATAATTTGACAGAATTATAAAATATTAGGAAATTGTGGAGCTTTGTGAGGGTTTCTTAGCCATTAGTATTGGTGGTTATGAAGTTGTGATGAAGAATTTGGCAGATACACGTAACTTCAGAAAGGTTAACATGTTACAAGATTAAATAGTTTAAAGGTTATGAAAGGCTTCGTGCGGGACTTCACAAGGTTATATGAGAGTAGAGATGTTAAGAAGACTATCACCATAACTTCAAAAGGGTTCCAAATGCCCCTAATTTGTATGTAGCGAAGTTGAGATAGTGTTAGATGAACTATTTGTGTAACTTTGGAACCAGACCAACTTAAGTTTTGAATCTTGATTCTTGAAATAGCATGGCTGCATGAGGTGTTTATAGTTACACTTTACAGTGAGGAAAAAGGACATTATATGATTATACTTCAAATTTCAATACAATAACATGAACATTATGCATTAATATTATACTTCAAAATTCAAATTACAAAAATCATGAACAATAGTTACAATACTTGTAATATGAGTCAAATTATTAATATTCAAGTCCAACATGTACAATATATAGTGTATAAATACCTATTAACTGAATGCTAAATCACTTCATTGATTCAATGAGCAGTCTGCCGCTTCTATATCACACATGGAATCCAGCTCCTAAAATTGACTAGTAGCAAGAGGTTCCTCTTCATTATGAGTTGGGTATTCAAAATAAAAAAATTCTTCATCTTCATTATGAGTCTGGGACCAAGATCCATCATTTGTCTCAGAACTAGCAGTAGCACCAACAAGTTTTGAAGTGTTCAAAAGCCCTTGTCTTTCACATATGGAATTCCAAATTGCCAATGCCCTATCATAAGGAAAGTCTCTAACATTGTACTAAGTTACAAACAACCTCAAGCAAGTTCCTAAATTTTTGTCTAGTTTGTTTCTGAGCTTTGATTTCAAAAACCCCAATGCACTGAAAACTCTTTCATATTCCATCGACCCCAATATCATTGTTTGACATAAATCAACAAGTTTGAAATATTATAATATTGAATCACGCAATACTTCACTCTTCTCTATCCTTTTCCAAAGCCTGGTTATTGCACCAGGTTCAAATGGATTCTCCAAGTTTTTCAACTGTAATTTCATACATGATGCAAATTGTATACATTGTTTTTTAAGATTAGCTGAATCTAAAATTCCTTCAATTGGTTGTCCATTGCAATTTGCGTGTTTTGAAAACTCTTTGATCAATTCATCAATTTTTTTATGAAATATATGTGCATTAGTTTGTTTATCTCTGACATTTTTTTTAACATGAGGAAATATGCAACCCATGGCTTCAAACATTTCTTCTCGAGGGAATATTTCATGAATCTCAGTTGAAAGTTGGTAGGAAATTGACTTTAAATTACCACTAACAGATTTAACAATCCTAACAAATCAAGAGCTTTATCTATTGTGAGGCGTTACTCATATATTAGTTTGATCAAGGATTGTTATTCTATTAGAACTCTTTCTACAAGTCCATGCAAAGAGATCCATCATGTCTCAACATCTTTGAAAAGCTTGTTTCCTAGTGTTACTTCATCTGAAAAAATCTTAAATTCTACAAAATGTTTAGGACTTTTGCAGAAGTAAGAGTATAGCTCGCGAACAAGATCTTCAACTTTTGACACTATAGGAAAATCGCTTACAGTTTTATATGCTAAATTCATTTGATGGGCCATGCAATGTACATCAAGCATGTAGGGTGCAATAATAGTTTGTAATCTTGCAAAAAGACCATTCCTTTGGCCTTGCATTATTATAGCTCCATCAACTCCAACACACACTAACTTCTTGTCAATTGTCGAATCATCCATACCAGCAACTTCATTCAAAGTATTCTTTACTTCAAAATATAAGTATTTTGTTGTTGAATTGCCCCTCATTTTATGAACACAGAGTAGATGACATTGGCGGACATGTTCTTTTACTGTATACACATGCATAAAGACCCAAACAGTGTTATCTAAGATGGGCAAGCGAGGCAGACTACTTCTAGTTAAAAAAGCCAATTTTGACAGGATTGTTAAATTTGTTAGTGATAATTTGAAGTTAATTTCCTACCAACTTTCAACTGAGATTCATGAAACATTCCCTTGAGAATAAATTCTTGAAGCCACGGGTTATGTGTTTTCTCATTTTTGGAAAAACGTCATAGATAGACAAACTGATGCACATATCTTTCATAAAAAAATTGATGAATTGATCAGAGAGTTTTCAAAACATGTAGATTGCAATGGATAACCAATTGAAGGAATTTTAGATTCAACGAATCTTAAAAAATAATTGAGACAATTTGCATCATATATGAAATTGCAGTTGAAAAACTTGGAAAATCCATTTGAACTTGGTGCAATAACCAGGTTTTGGCAAAGGATAGAGAAGAGTGAAGTATTGCGTGATTCATTATCAGAATATTTCAAACTTGCTAATTTATGTCAAACAATGATATTTGGGTCGGTGGAAGATGAAAGAGTTTTCAGTGCATTGGGGTTTTTGAAATCAAAGATAAAAAATAAACTAGAGAAAAACTTGGAAACTTGCTTGAGGTTGTTTGTAACTTTGTACAATGTTAGAGACTTTCCTTATGATAGGGCTTTTGAAAACTTCTAAAACTTTAGAAACTTGCTTGAGGTTGTTTGTAACATGTGAAAGACAAGGGCTTTTGAACACTTCAAAACTTGGTGGTGCTATTGCTAGTTCTGAGACAAATGATGGATCTTAGTCCCAGACTCAGAATGAAGATGAAGAATTTTTTAATTTTGAATAGGCAACTCAGAATGAAGAGGAACCTCTTGCTACTAGTCAATTTCAGGAGCTAGATTCTACGGGGGATATAGAAGCACTAGACTACTCACTGAGTCAGTGAAGTGATTTAGCATTCAGTTAATAGGTATTTATACACTGTATATTGTACTTGTTGGACTTGAATATTGACAATTTGACTCATATTACAAGTATTGTAACTATTGTTCATGATTTTTATAATTTGAATTTTGAAGTATAATATTAATGTATAATGTTCATGTTATTGTATTAAAATTTGAAGTATAATCATATAATGTCCTTTTTCCTCAATGTAAAGTGTAATTGTAAACGCCTCATGCAACCAAGATATTTCAAGAATTAAGATTCAAAACTTAAGCTGACCTGGTTCTGAAGTTACATAAATAATTCATCTAACTCTGTCTCAACTTCGCTACATGCAAATTAGGGGCCTTTGGGACCCTTCTGAAGTTATGATGACGGTCTTCTTAACATCTCCGCTCTCATATAACCTTGTGAAGTCCTGCATAAAGCCTTTCGTAACCTCAGAATTGTTTAATCTTGTAACTTGTTAACCTTTTCGAAGTTACGCGTATCCGAAAAATGCTTCATTGCAACTTCGTAACCGCCAACACTAATGACCAAGAAACCCTTGTGAAGCTCAACAATTTCCTAATACTTTATAATTCTATTAAATTATACTAAGTATTTACTTAATTCATTGAATAAAAAAAATCAAAGTATAATAATAATTATTAATGTAATAATATGACATTAAACATTCAATTTTATACAAATTGCAACTGCGATTTTGAGCTCTTTATTCGTAAGGCACAAAAATTTATAAAATATCACAAAAGGAGACAAGATTTAGAACAACAAATTTCTCCTAAATCATTGTATTAACTTCCTTGAAATTTATACATCAATAATCAATGGTCATAGTACCAGAGACTTTTATCACTATCACAAAAGAAAAACTAACATTAGCAGACAAGTTTGAAAATAGTTACAAGAGGGACAACTGACAGTTCAGATTTTTTTAGAATCAGTCTTAGTTTGCACCAAAGGTGTATCCATAGGAGGTGAACTACAAAGATAAGATACCCTATTTGAATTAATTGACGTCCCTCTATTGGCTCTTCATCTAATATCAAAATTGTCTCAACTACTTCCATGTGGCAAGGCTTGAATCTCTCCAATGGTTTCCCACACAACAATTTTCCTCTTTGATGACCAAGTTGTCGCTCTAAATGTATCCAAGTCTTCAAGGCATTTGTTCCACTTAGCATCCGTTATGGCTCAAGATTCAACAAAAAACTTATTCATGTTAGTTTCCTGCTTGTACAATTCATTTACAACTTCATAAAAAGCCACCTTGCTAGCATCCAAAATTTGGTTGAAAGAATCAACCCACTCCTGTCAGTCCTTCAAGTATCCCTATGTGTCAATAATAGCAAGGATATATCCTTTAGACTCTTCAACAAAAACCTTTAGCTTTGCCAGAATGTTTTGTAACTTGCCAGTGAAAAATGCATACAAATCATTTACTAATAACACCATTTCCTTAACATCAATTATTTTGTCAGGTAACTCCAACTTTTTTTCCATTAGTAAAATTAACCTATCAAGGCATTAGAACAATGATATTTTGCCCCCTGCAAAGAAATGAAAGTACTATGAATGATTTGAGACTTCCCTTTTAAAATATTACTCTGTGCAATAGCACCTTCTTCAAAGTCTCCTTTCAATAATTCCAATATCAACAGGCTGATCAATGTCCATTATTATCTTTTTTGTTGCAAGTTCTGGAGCTAAGCCCCCATCATACTCAGTTTGGACCCTAGCATCACAGACCTCTGTAATTGCCCTGGACTGATTTTTTAGATTATTTATTTCATCTTTTAGCTCCTTCACAGTCTTATCCAAGAGAAAATTCTTCTTTAGTTCTTATTCAAACTTTTTTCTAGTTGACACATAATCTCTGAATGTCTTGGCTAGCCTGTTCTCTAAGTCCCCAACCACTACTTTATTCATGGAGGATGTATGATGTAGGAGATTTTTTATAATCTATCTTTGATCCTGTAATGGCTTGCAACCTCCATATTAATTGGCTACCCTATGTCGTGTCTTGGATGTCAACCAATCTAGGCTTATTAGATTATGAGGCCACACACCATACTACTAGTGTCTTAGTGTTCATATTGAATCCAAAATCCCTTTGTAGTCCATCGGGGCCAAAAGCTTCATAAGCTACAACTTTATCTTTCCTCTTGATTTGGTCAATTAAGAATGAGGACTCCAAGTCCCATCTAGGGATCAACAACATGCCACTTCTCTTCACAAGATCTCTTTTCTCCTCCAAAGTTAATATTTCACTATTGGGATCATAGGCACTATAATTTTTCAATAATTTCAACAGTCTTTTCATGTGATTCCCCTGGTTTCAAAGACAATGTTAATTCATTCTTCTTAAATCTTAAGTGAAAACTTTTAAACTCATTGGACTTCATGAATTCATCATCATCTAAAAAATATTTAGCTTGGATGACATGGATCCAATCTAGCTACAACCAATTCTAACTCACTAATGGCCTTTTCTCCCTCATTTGCCTGTGATGTCAAAAATTGTTGTCTTATGTTAGGAAAGTAATGGCTAGTACCTGACAGGATTTGTAGTGCCCTTTGCCTTGCCTTTTCTGGTACATTCATCAAATTTTATTGGCCCCTGTTTAGATGTGGATGCCTTAGCTTGTTTTATTTCTTCCATAAACACCACATCAGGTTCAACTTCCTCTAGGTTTATTCTTCCCTCCTCCTCATGGATGTTTGGCAATTTAGACATAATATCTTCGTAACTCTCTAAACACTTGTCAATTCTCGGGATGTATAGGACATCAGGAAAGAAATTGACGAATGTAGGGTTTGCCTTTTTCAACTCTGCCTCCACCCTCACAATTTTTTTCCATTTAAGGCTTCTCTCATCACAAATATCTTCACTAAGCACATTTCTAATAACATCCTCATTTGCCATAGGCTGATTTAGATGCAGATTGTGATTCCTCATTTCTCTCAATGCTCCTCTAACGAAGTCTTCAAGGTCATACATCCTTGCATTAGCAGAGGGTAATCTGAATTGTCTCAGGAATTCATGGATTTGGTCCACAACATCTTTTACCTATAGAGAAATCCCCTATTTGAAACCTCCTTGGCAAAAAGGTTCCCTTATGTCTTTTAGGGCCTAAGTGTTCTCTATCCATCATGATAAGCTGCCATAGGAATTCTATTATTCCCAATCTTTTTGGGACATATTTGGGTAGTATGTGTGGAGGTTGAGGGCAAGCATACACTCTCATAACAGAAAAATTCTTAAAAATAAACATATCACCCCAATTGTACTTAATTTCATTGTCAATTTCAAATGCACAGGGTCTTAAGCAATTTTTTAACAATTAAAGGAAATCTATCCCTCACAATACCTAACATGTTCATTATTGGAGACACAAAAGCACTATAAAAAGAAATAGAATTAGAGAAATGGTAACTTCTATTCCATAACCTTGTCCAGAGCTAAAGTGAAACAGTTCCTCCTGCATTCTCAATCTCATTGATGAACTTTGGGTTGATGTGGCCAATATTGCAATAGAGGATCAAGTGCATCAGTATGGAGTAGTGATTGAAATTGAAGCTTTTCAAATTAGTCTTTGCATTCATCAACTCAATGTGCATTACATTGATTATGTGCCCCATATAATCAAACTTCTTGTTGGTGTATAGGTCCTGAACATACGTAGTCATGACATAAATGTTAGGAGTCACTGTCAAACCTCCATCTAGTCCAATAAATTTGTGTAGGTTGTAGATGGTATATTGGAAATAGGGAAAGAAAAGCTTAATATCAAATAAATCTGCAACATTCTTCAGTAACAACTTGGCCTCTTTCTTTTCTCTATGAATATGCTTCCTCATAACCCTTCCAGTGTAGTAACTTTTCTATCTTTTAAATAGGGCCTCCTCTTCTGCTAGGTCAATATCCATGCTCATAGGTCCCTAAAGGTGAAAAGCTTGAATAAAAGTCATTCTATCTAACATGTAGAGTATAGACTTGTCCTACTTGTCACTAAATTGTGTGCTTCAATTAGCACTTTCATGAGGTCTACATCCAAAAATACCTCAGGTACTATCAACTTTTCCAAGTTCCTTTCCCATAGGTTTGAAATAGGAGGGCCTCTCAATCTATTGTTATAGAAATACATGAAGAGCTCATACCTAGTTGTGTTTGGGCAGACAACATCCCTATAGTACGCATAAGGGTCCCTCTATTCATAAGTGTCGCTGATTGCAAATTTGAGGTTCCAGGAAATAGTTTCATCCATTCTTTAGCGTATATGTTTGGCCTCTTTGTTCTTCAATGCACACTCTTTACTGGTACTAGAACAACCTTATGAGATCCTTGTTCAGCCATTCTTTATGTATACTAAACTCAAAGCTCCTTTGTTGCACTTAAAGGTTTCAACTCTCTGTTGCTCTTCGACTCTGAAAATTATGGATGCTCTGTGAACTGTCTTTAATAAGCAACTCACAACCAGCCACCAGGCCACCTACTCAATACTCTATTAAAATCTCATCAAGCGCACACGCATGAAATTAGTAATTACCTTATTCAAAAAAGTTTCAACTGTCACTTCCAGCATAGATTTGGTGGTGATCTGAGAGAAAATAATTGTCTTGATGCCGAAGTTACACTAATGGTACATCTAACCCTATCTCAACTTTGCTACTTGCAAATCAGGGGCCTTGGCCCTTTGAATTTGAAATCATAAAATTTTGACACTTGCAAAGTCACACAATACCTTTTTGGAACTTCGTGATTGTTAAACTGACCAGGGCAAAGAAACCTTGAGATGTTATGACACAACTTGACATGACTCATTGGCTTCAGATGTCATTCTTGTACTTCATAACTGCCATCATAAATGACCGAGAAACCCTAGAGAAGCTCTGTAAACATTTCATTCTTCGACACTTTCCATGTGGCATGCTACTCTCACTTTTCAACACCTTTTGAAGTTACGCACGCCATTAGTCAGGACTTCAAAACCCATAACCATCATAACAACTTAACTGTTGAGAAGTTAACAAATAACTAGATGTTACTTCGGAACCCTTCACCATCATAACAAATTAACCATTGAGAAGTTATGAAACAACCAGACGTAACTTCAGAGCTGAGTGGGTTACTTACAAGTTACTACTAGTCAATTTCAGGAATCAGGAGCTAGGAATGGGTTCCAAATTTCCATGTGGGATTTAGATTTTAGAAGCATCAGACACAGACTTCTCATTGAGTTAGTGAAGTGATTTAGCATTCTAATTTGGTTAATAGGTATTTATAATTTTGTATAGAGTCACAAATACTTCAAATTCATATACTAATACTATACTTCTTGAATCTTGAACCTTGAATCTTGTCCCATATTAATAATTACAATTTACATATTTTACAATTTATAAAACTATTGTTCATGATTCACGTAACATGTTACTATATTGAAATTCAAAGTATTAGCAAATAACACAAAACACTATTTGAAAAAGAGTATTCTCATATGTATTACTATTAATTTCAAAAATGATACTCATACATTTAATTTTTTAGTTTTTCTATATGTCTACTATATTGGTTACTAAACGGTTGTGGTTTCCCCAGAAGGAGAAGCGACAAGCTTCCAACCATTTCTAAAACTAAAATGAAAAGTATATTCGTATTTACAAATTATAAGTAAAAAAATTATCCTAAGATCCTTTTAGAGGAAATTAGAAAAGCCTAGTCTGACTTCTACATATCCTAATACTAATAGTAATTTGTTATAGTATAATACTATCCACAAAGAAAAAAAGATCAGTTGATGCGAAGACTAGAAATTAAGTAGACCATCTCCTCTTGGAACCCCTCCTGGTTGAAGCCATGATCCTAAAAAATAGTGCATATCTCTGCCTCGTCATGTTCTACTTCAATTTTGAACATGTCCCTTTGGTATCTAACGTAACTGGTAGCATGATCCCATACTGCAAACATAAAATGACTGAGGACATCCTATTGAATCTCCTCGCTCATATCCAAATTGGTTGGATAATAGGTTTTGGGTTCTCATTGGATGATCCCTCAGCTACTGGAAGACCCATTCTATCATCCAAAATTAGAATTAGAAATTTAGAAAGCGCCCTATGTTCAATGTTCTAATATTTCACTACCAAGGAGTATATAAAGAAATTAATCACCAACTTGCCAGCCGTAATAAAATTTGAAGGAAAGTTTCATGTAAGGTGGCTTGCCTCGGAAAAAGAATATAATGAATATCAATAAATAACAGCTCATATCCCATACAAACTATCATTTTTAATGAGTAATCTAAATCTTAGCCTGGATTATGTACTAGTGAATAATTTAAAATCGTTAAGTCTCATTAATGTCCCTAATTTGCAATTGCAGATCCCATATCCAACACTTGTATCCTGCGTAACTTGGCTCCGAATTTGAAAAGAAAAATAATGAATGTTGATGAATCACATCTCATATCCCATACAAATTATCCATTTTAATGTCTAATCAAAATCTTGGCCTCGATTATGTACTAAAGTTACGCAGATTGCCAACGTGACCTCGGAACCCCCATATCCTAGCTGCAATTTTAAGTGGCAACTTTGTAGCCACATTAAATTTTGAAGGAATGTTTTAACTTTCCCATAAGGTGACTTGGCTCCAAAAAGAAAAATAATGAATGTTGATGAATCTCAACTCATATCTCATACACATTATCCTTTTTAATGTCTAATCAAAATCTTGGCTTGGATTATGTACACTATTGAATAATTTAAAATCGTTGATAAGTCTCATTAATGTCCCTAATTGCACTTCAGTCTTCACTTTTGCGAAGTTACGCAGACTACTAATGTGACCTCGAAACCCCCATATCCTAGCTTTGATTATAACTTTTGAAGTCACACACACTGTCAACCTAACCTTTACGTATCATCGTGGCCTCTAACTCCAAACTGCCAACATAATCGCCAAAGTCATGCACGCTGTCAACCTAACCATTACATATATTTGTAATTGTTAGCATCAACCCTTGTTTTAGCATGCCGAAGCTACGCACATTGTCACCAGTCACCACAAACTGACCTGACCTTTGCGTATCTTCGTAACTGTCAGCATTGACATTCAATTTAGCCTGTCAAATCTACGCAAACTGTCAACCACAAACTTACTTGACCTTTGTGTATCTTCGTGGCCTACAACCCTAAACCACCAACATAACAACCAAAGTCATGCTCACCATCAACTTGACCATTGTGTACCTTCATAACCGTTGGTATCGACCCTCCTTTTAGCTTACCGAAGCTATGCAAACTATCACCACAAACTGGTCATCAGTAAATGCCACGTAGCACCAAACTTGTCTTTGTCTGCATACAGGAACACTAAAGTCAATGATTAGCTCCATGCACATTTGTCTGCAAAAAGGCATTGTTCTTGTGGCAAGTGAAAAAGTGAACATTGAGATATAAAAGCACAAATGTAGCACTATGCAACACCAATGTGGGATATTCATCTATGCTATTTGCATATATATCTGACTTCTTTACTTGAACTTCTGTGAGATTGAACCAGATCCAAAAATAATTGTAGTCAAGTTTTGGTCATAGTCCTATCACTATGTTTTGAATATTTGCCAATATATTTTTTTATACTATAAATACTATTTTTTATTCACCAATATATATTTTTATAGTTTTGTAACAAAAACACAATTTTCCCAGATTTTTCACATACTTTCAGGGAGCATGAATGATTCACCAATTGAGTTTATTATTTTTTCTTTGTAAACTAAAATTTTTCGCCAATAAAATTAATATTTTCCTTGGTAGTTTTACAAATTTCTCTAGTATTTTACACCTTTTTTAAATAGGGGGTTTCTTAAATATTATTAAAGGGAGAAAAGAGCTTTGAAAATAATATATATATTGAAAGTGTGTGTGTGCAAAAAGTGAGCAAAGTGTATTCCCCCACGTTAAAGTCATTGCTAACACTTTAACAGGAGCAATGGCTTGAATGGAAACATAAACAACTCCACTGATTACATTTCCACTACGAAATGCCCCCAAGTGAAGACAAATCAAGGGAAATACCACGTAAACATACAGAGAACACATAAGGGATCTACCTCTTGTGGGGTTAGTATGATCATAAGATAATATTTATATATGATATTATTGTAAATGAATTGACATCATTCCCCAAAGAAAATAGAACTACAATCACAATGGAGGAAAGAAAACATAAGAGTTACGAAGAAGAGTCTTTTCAGACCACAACATGGAGACCAAAAAGATTTAGTGCTACCAAGTCGCAAATCCAAGCGAACTACACAAGGAAAACATTTACAAACAATAGCACATGTACAACATAACATGAAAACAACATATAGAAGAGCAAAGATACATATAGAGGAATAGTACAAAAAGTTAGATTCCTTTATCACCTTGCACCAACAAAGTAACAAGGGTCGTATAAAAGAATCTAACAAACATTTAGCAAACACATTACGGGAGAAGCACAATACAACAAGAAAACACACAAAAAGCTACCATGAAGGACAAGCCAATCAAGCGCGTCGCCTACTCTCCCCATCTCATTCTATATCATTTCGGGAATGTGGGAAACTCTCAAGAGGGACTAGCTATTATTCCTAGGAATCATAATGTTCGATACTAGGTGTAATTATGATATTCCTAGGAACATCTCAAGAAGGTTGATATAAACTATGATTAATCATCTTCATTTATTCATCATGAATGAATTTAAGACACTTATGGATAGAAGAAGCAACGACATGCATGACATTAAACCAAGGCAAACCAAACTTAACTTGAAATTGATCAGAAGTGGGAACAACAACAAAGGTAGTGTCCACAACTTTACCAAAAATTTCAACAGGAAAGTTAATAGAACCAAATGATGGATAAAAAAAACCATTACAAGTTTGAATCCATGCATCCGATGTATAATAAGAATCACGTTATAAGTTCTTCATAAAAATATTTTCTTCAGTAATAACATTGACTAAGGATGTAGGATCAACAAGACAACCACGTGTAGGTATCTTAGAAATCCTAGCATAAATGTAGAGGGGACCATCAGAAGCTTTAATAGTCTCAGAGTCACCAACGGTAATCAAGAGTTCTCTAGGTCTTTTATTCTTAGGTTGTTTTTGAGGTTTAGGTTGAGGTTTCGGTTTAGGATTAGGTTGAGGTGGAACTTGAAGTTGAGGTTGAGATTGAGGTTGGGGTGGAGATATAGATTGAAACAAAACAACATGCTCCACATGGTTAACAATATGATTAAGATCATCCATCTTTGAATCATAAACAATATCCACAAAAGATGGTTGAACAATGGTATTAGTATCATGTGTAGGCAAAGGATTCATATAGATTTGGAGATTTTGACTAGAAGGAGAGACAAATTAATTCCCCCTACCATCAAAATTATCAATAGATAAAGCATTAGAATCAATTAAATCTTGAACCTTATGTTTTAAAGAGTAACACTTCTCAGTATCATGGCCATTCTGATGATGGTATTGACAAAAGGCTTTGGAATCAAAGGATTTGGATGCCATTGTAGTAGGTAAAAGAGGACGAATAGGGGGTAAAGTAATCATATTAGTAGTCAACAATTTATTCATAATAGAATGCAAAGATTCAGAAAGAGGAGTAAACATACGATTTAGACGAAAAAAAATGGATGCAGAAGTGGCATTGTTGGATGCAACAACAACTTGATCAGCAACTGCATTTGCTTGCTTATTTATCTTGACATAGTTGTTAGGTTTTTGAAACTTGTTTGGATTAGGAGCAACATCACTCTTATCAACTGGAATAGGAGCCATTGGAGTGTTGCTCTCAAATTGACTCACTTGTAATTGATAATGATGAAGCGCTGCACAAAGTTGTTGAAAAGAGGTAAATTCAGTAAGCAAAATCTTATCTCTAATATCCTTTTGTAAATTTGAAATAAACATACATTGAATATCAATATCAGGACATGATAAGTAATTTGAGCATATAAATGCTAAAATATACCAATAAATTCAGTCAATTTTTCTTTAGTATTTTGTTTACAATGCATCAAATCAGTTAAGGACACTTGCAGACCAATGTTATTTTGAAATTTTTGGATAAATGCATTAGCAAGTTTTGGAAAAGAGTCAATAGAATAAGGAGGCAAGGAACAATACCATTGCAAGGCCTTATCATGAAAAATTATAGCAAACAACTTGGCTAAAATCCTATGGTCATGAGCATAGTCACTACAAAGGATTTGAAATGGTTTTAACATGAATGACAAGGTCTCCCTTACCATTGTAATTCTCAAGATGAGGCATATCAGCTTGTTGAGGAACATGAGCATGAATAATGTCTAGGGATAAAGGACTGCCCATGTCACATGTAGGAATACTAAACTTGGATTGAGTTAAGGATGCAAGTTGTTATTGTAAAGAGGACACAGTTTGAGCCAAACTAATTATTGTAGAATCATTAGATGAAATAGGAGGCATAGAAACATTAGAAACACTGGATAAAGTGTATGAAACAACGGAAATAGAAGACACAACCAAGGGAACACTTGGAACCACAGTTGGAAGAGGATTGGAATAAGTAAAAGGAACATTGTGATAAGAAGGTTTTGAAGTAGGTAGGGACACGGGTGCAACACTCATAGGAAGAGAGGGAACCGACATAGTCACTAAAGGAGTGTAAGAAGGAATGCTAGGTAAAGGAATGGAAGAAGGTTCCACACTAGTGACAGGAGGAGTGAATCCTAAATCTTGAGCTTCTTGAGCTAAAGGTTTGACATTTAAATGCACAAGATGAGTAATACCACACAAGAGATTAACACCTTGATCACTATCATGAAGGACTTTCTTAAGAGCATCTATAGCTTGAATAAAATCCTAATTATGGTTCTCTTGAATAAGCCAATTTCCCATTTTATCAAGTTTAGTTGAAAGTTTGTGGATTTGTTCAGGAGGAACTCTTAAAGCATCATCCTCACCATGAGATGAGTGAGAAGATTTATGCTCCATATTAGGATTGGAATCATGAATAATCAAATTGTCATTCGAGATCCTAAGGAGAGGAGAGGAAGACTTAGGATCAAAGAAACTCATAAGTCTATGACTTCTTCTAACCAGAATATTATAAGTAGGACTAGAGGTAGTATAACTCATATACCAATGCAATGGAAATGAACTAAACTAGGAAAACACAAAGCATCAACAAATAAAATGTTTTATTTTATTTTTGTTTCATATGAAATGCAAATGCTAGCACATGCAAGATCTAACACCATAAAAGAAAGATTTGTCTATCGTGGGTTCACCAAAATGTAAAGGGTAAGATAGGGATCAAGATGTAATGTATGATATTGAGGATTGGGGAAGGTAAGATCTTCTTCTTAACCTCAAATTCCCAAAGGAAAGATCCAAATTGATTAACCACAAGAAAATGGTCAATGCATAAATGAATCAATTGATGAAGAATATGAAGAAATGAGAAAACCTTATATTTCATTATGGAAAGAAGTATTGAAATCTTAATTGAATTGAAGAAAAATACTAACCTCAAAGTATGACAGATCTGGAAAATACTATTTTCTGGTGTCTGTACTCAATTTTGGGAAATTCTACAACCTAATATGGCCTAGAAACATAGAGACGGAGAAAACCCAGAAACCTTTTTCTTTTCTGAGAAAGGTCGACCTTGACCTAGGTAGAAAGGTTGACATTGACCCCTTTATGTCAACCTTGACCTGCACTGCTCCAACAAAAATTCTATTCATGGATCCCGAAAGTTTGCAGAAAAGGGTGTCCAGATCTGCACTGTAATTCTCTATTCCATACTTGTTCCTACAAGAAAAATGGTTTTTTTTGTTGGGGGGAGGGGTTTGCCTTGGTCAAACCCCAATTTAGGAATTAACCTTGAAATTGTAGTAATAAACAAAGTAAATGAAACAATTCACCTTGCCTATGTTGAAACCCTTGTGGAGGATTTGAATCCTTGAATCCACAAGTATGGATGCTCCAACTGAATGTAAAATTGGATGTAAGATGCCTTAAATCAATTGTCTTTACATATTCAACACCAATCTTGAATGGATCTTGGAATAGGAAGAAACTTGAATGGATGTGAATGGAGAAATCTTCAATAAGAGGGCTCCATAGAGATTGAATCCTTCAATGGCTACCAATGGATCTCCTTGATGAATTGGATCTTGAATTCTTGAATGCTTGAATGCCTTCCTTCTCCTTCTTTCTTTCTTCTTGATTTCTTGATTTTGCTTTCTTGAGAGATTATGATTTTTGATGGAGGATAGCTTGATACTTGATTGTCAAAAAGAGATGGTTGAAATGAGAGGAGAAAACTTCCTTTTATACTAGTCTAGGGCACAAAATTCTAGAGAGGACTACATAGGAGAATTAAATTCCCATTTAAGCCTTTACCCCTAGAAATGGACCTAAATTAAATATAATTTAAGAGTTTACCGTTTTGAAGCCTGAAATAGCCAAGCCGAAAGTGGAAAATAAATATTTCTAAAATTCGACATCCGGAAGCTTTGGGATTTTGAATTTTGGACCCTGGGTCAAGGTCAAGGTCAATCTTGACTTAGGTCAGGATTGGGGTCAACCTTTCCCTACAAGGTCGACCTCGACCTTGAAGTCAAGAATCTCAGAATTTCAATTCAGGATGCCTAAATTATGCAGAAAAGAAGTGGAAAATGGGGTAGAATAGGGGAAAAAGCCAAATCCAAGTCAAAGACCCATTCAAGACATTTGATATGACCCCAAACCACTTAATCGGAGGGCTAAACGAGTCCTAAATGGAAGTGCTTCCATTTTACGATGCTACAGATGGATTTCATTTAAAATTTGCATTAGTATTATGCATTTTAAAAAGATTTGATGGTATACATGTGGTTGCATGAAAATGACTCATGTGAATGATTATTATGAGTTTTGTGTGAAAATCTCAATGATTGATTGACTTATGAGTTTAATGCAAATTTTTCCTTAATATGTATTTGAGTACTATAGAGTGCATTTTTTTCTTGTGCATTATAATTGATGACATTGACTATGATTATTGATTTATATAGCTCTTTTATAAGTGTTTGAAGAGATGTAGTATCTCATTGATACTTATCATGCATCCTAGTGCCACTCATGGCTTAGAGTTAGATAGCATCGATTATATGGATATTGTACATCAAATTCGTATGGCATTCCTAGTATTATTATTCATGCATCATAATTAAATGGAAACAAATCTTATGTCAAATGGTCATAGTGGATTGTGATACATATGACATGTATTGGACTTTGAATGGCATATATAGCATAGTATTGACAATGAGTACAATTGTGTTTGTGTGAAGCTTGCATGATGGTTTGTTTGTATAAGGTTGAATGACATATATATAGTAGTAGGAACAATGAGTACCATTATGTTTTTTCTAAGCTTGCATCATGATTGGAATGCTTGTTTAGAGGACATATAAGGACATCACATTGTGTGGAGGGTCTAAGGACATCTAATGCCATCATATTGTATATATTTTGAATGAAGGTCATAATAGAATACGTATCATGTATTTGTATGTTTTTTCTTGAAGTTTGCATCAAACTCATATGGGGTAAATTGTGCTTGTTTATGCATTGTGATTGGGGACATGGACTCTTCTATATAATGATTTTATTGAGGGTTTGATTGAAAATGTCATTGTTGTATGGATTTTATTTGAAGATTGTATTAAAGTTGTCAGGTGATCCTAGTGTGTTTGTTCATGCATCGTGGTTGAGTGATTAATTATGATATGATTATATGTATCTTGTGTGAAGGGTTCAATGCCATGTCATTGAGTTATATAGGTTTTGCTTGATGGTTGTTTCAAAGTCTTGTGGTGTACATGTTGTACTTGTTCTTCCATCATGTTTGAGTGACATTGACTTTTAGTAGGGTGATTATATGCTTTTTTTTGTGAAGAGTCTAGGTACATATGTGATTAAGTTATTTTATTTTTGCTTGAACATTACATAAAACTCCCATGGTGTGCTTATCTTGGTTCTATGGCTTTTGTTGAAGTGGTTTGCGGCATCCACTCGTGTATGATGATTATATGAATTTTGTGTGAAAGAGAATTAAATACATGCCATTGAATTGTATGGGTTTTGTTTGATGGTTATACCAAAATCTTATATTGAGTGTACGGCATACTTATTCATGTATCATGGTTGAGCAATGTTGATTTTTATCATGGTGATTGTGTGGCTTTTGTGTGAAGGGTATAGTGACATGTCATTGGGTCATGAGTTGTTAAAATTTTAAATCAAATTTTTGTGGTTACTGACTTGACTCTTGTAACATTTGTATATTTTTTGCATTAAATGTTTAGTGACATGTCATGCATTGTATTGATATTTTTTCAAGGTTGCATTAAATTCTATGATATGTGTTGTGTGCTTGTTTGTGCATCATGGTTGAGACATCAACTATCTTGTAGATGATTATTGTATAATTTTTGGATAAAGGGTTTAATGCCATATACATCATTAATTTGATAGGATTTTTAAAGGTCCTAATAGGACAAATGTTATTTTGAGCTATAATGGTTTTGTTTGAAGGTTAATTAAATTATATGGTGTGTTTAGTATGAGTGTTCATCATCCTAGTTGAGTGACATATCAATTTTGTCGATCTTATTTGAAGGTTGTCATAAATTATTGGGTCATATGTATTTATGCAATAATTGTATAGCTAGTTTGAATCCAACTACTATGAAATGATTAGTGTCCTTGTGCATTTGGATTAACGTTAATAACCTATAAATGTATTAATAGATTTTTTTATTAAGGCTCTAATGACATGTATGTTATTAATTCATGTGATGTGTCATAGTTTTTTTATGCTATATGATTAAGAGGAATTGATTATGGTCTTGATGTTAATAAAAATCATGTCATGCCTAGCTTTGTTTAGGCATTATGGTTGAGTAATATTAACTCTTATATGTGATGGTTCTATTGGAATACTTTATATAAGGTGTATATGAGGGATGTATGACACATATGTCATAACATGGTATGAGTGTTGATGGATTTTATATTAATTTTGTACCAGAGCTAGTGTGTGTTAAACTTCTATGGTCATGTGCTTATTCATGCACCATGGTTTGTTTAATTTTACCCTTGCTACCTTGGTTTTTGTGGATCCCCTAATCAAGATTTATTAGTTTACTAAAGTAAATGTTTCAAAGGTTTATAAATCTTTGTAGGCCATGAATGAGTCCACCAAACTCTTGTAAACCCCAAAAGATCTTTTCCACACATATATTTTTGTGCCTTTGCCTTTAACCTAATATTTCCTATTGGTTTCAACAACCATTGTTGGAAATTGATGAGTATTTTATAACCCCATTAGTCTTTGATAGAGATATTGAAACCATCTTAAGCTCCAATAGAACCTCACCCTTGAAAATTTTAAAGTCTTTTTGGTTTTGTGTATTATGTTTGATTCAAAAACCATGTCAGGAGCTCATAGGGATCTCACAACCCTATCACTCTATAAGAAGGTTTTCAATACTTTTTAACTTCCACCAAAGCACCACTTTCAAAAATTGAAAGCTTATTTCTTTCTATGTTGTTTCCCTTCAAACATGGTTTTGAAACTATTAGTAGGACTCAATAATGTTTTCACATCCACCTAGGGTAATGACACAAAAGTAGTAACTTTGGAAATGCTTGATTTACAAATGGGATTCTTAGAATCTTGCAAGAATGAACTTTGCTAATAATAAGAGAAGAGGTTTTGAGACACCTTCCCAACACACAAATTAAAGGGGTTTTAAAAATCACTTCTTTGGAAGGAAAACACATTTTTCATACCAAAATTTTGTTAAATGATTTCTTGAATGAAGATTCTCCTACTTTTCACTAATTCCATGAAGTATAAATACTTGGGATATGATAATTTATCTATTTTAACTAGCACTATCTTTGGAATTGGAGATACAAAGTTAGGGAGAATGAATTTGAATGATTTGTGGGAAAAAAAAAAACTAACCCCTGGTGATTGAATGCATTAACCACTATGAACCAAAGATAAGGGGATAAGAACAAACGACAAGAAGTTATTGATTTGAAGAAAGTTTGTGAGTCTATGTACTAGTAGATCTTTGAATGTTTTGGGTTTTGAGATTTTGACGTAGATCAAAGACCAAGGCTCCATGAAGGAGTGTTGATATTTGTAACCCTACAATTAAGCAGGCTTTTGAATTTTATCACCAAAAATATAATATGTATATGGATTTCAATTGTTTTCTTAAAGTCAGATTGGTTTTGTTTAAGCTCATGTTTGTTTCACCTATATATTTTAAGTTATGTCAAATATGTGTTCAAACAAATTAAAAACTTGAATTCATTCTTGTTTTTTCATTTGTGGATATAAGATGAAGCCAGGAAAAAATGGTTATGTGATGAAAGGAAGACCTTTTAGCTCATGTTAGAGGATAAATTTTCAAATGCTTTGTGAGGGAAAGAAAACACTCAAGTATGTAAGGTAGTAACAAGAAAAAATGAGGAAATAATGGATAACCAAGGGATTGCGTAAGGAAGAAAGTGGAATATTTTTGGGAGGAAATTAGTGATCAAGAAAAGGAGAATAAGAAAGGAGAAGGCACATGGGGGACTATATTTCAGTCTAGGGGTTACGTAGAAAGAGAGAAGGTAGTAAATAGAATTAAAATGCTACATAGGAGGTTGAAGGGTTAGGAAAGTGAATAAGAAAAAAAGAGAATGTTGTATGAGAGAATAACAAGAGGGTATAAGGAGAGTGGAGAAAGGTGTGTGGCCAAGAGGGTGCGTAGGGTATGAAGAAAACAAAATTTGAGTTTTTGTTAGGGAGATTCCATCAGGATAGGCACTAAAAAAGTTTTAACAAAGCATTCTAGGTAGAGGAAGTGTAGAGTCTTAATAGAGTATAAATTCTTAAATTATAGTGGTGGAGTTTTTTAAGGACTTATTTTTATAAATAATTACAATTTCCTCAATAGAGATTTTGGGTATATTAAGTGTTGATTTTTTTCTTTTGTAACTCATTGGATTGAATTTGACATTCATTAGTTGCATTATTTTTTCAATCTATCAAGGCTTAGTTGATTGAATTGAATAAAATGGTATTAGAACTAGGGTTTGATTGTAGAGATAGCTAATATGTCTTACAAAGGACGGGACTGGAGAGGAAAAGGGCTTAGAGTGTAGAACCAGAGCTTGCAGAACTAGTAAGAAGTAGTGTAGAAGCAATTTTGAGGGTTGATAGTGTGATTGGATGCCATGGAGTAACAAAAGAAAGGAGTTCACATAAAAGAAATTAGTGAAGATGAGTAATAACGAGTTGTAGGAGGTGAAGAAGTGAATCATCCCACACACAATCATGTTGTTGGGAATTCAAATTTGACTAAGGAAAGATTTACTGTAAGCTATGATGCTCACTATTAAGTGCAAATATATGACCCAAGAGAAAATGTCTCTAACAAATAAGCATGCAGACAACTGCCACTAATGTGGTCCTTTAGAGGCTAGATTTTATAATTCATTTCACTAGTTCTTAGTGCCATCATATATCCACTTGTTGAAGATCTTTCAAGAGTCAAATAACAATTGATTAATATCAAATATCACTTGTCCAATCTAAATCCACATATACCCATCCAAGGTTAATCATAAATTGGCTCACAACTCTAAGTGTTTGAAAAATGTTTGTCCTATTACAAAATATAGTATACATCAAACTACCAAGTACACTTTCATATTATACTTTTCTCATTTAATCCATCTTAGGAAGATATTTTGGACAATCTTGCATAAATAACTTCATTCTTTATAAATTAGGAACCACGAAGATTTGCAAATTTTCATGGTAAATATTTACAACATTGAGTTTATGTACTTGCTTTAGCTTGACCCAAGCTTTTAATTTGTCTCTCTCTCTTTTCCGATCCAAAAGTGTATCTAGCTACAAAAATATTTTGTCTCTCTGCTAACACTTTAAGTCATTAAATCAAACTTGACCATTCTTTTATATATATATATATATATATATATATATATATATATATATATATATATATATATATATATATATATATATATATATATATATATATATATATATATATATATCGCAGTTATGAGAATGTGGCCATTATAAATTTTATAGTAAGGTATTGAATGGATGTCATATTTGCTACAATAGAGTATATTTTACCATAATCAATTCTTTTCAAATATGAATACTCCTTTGTGATCAATAGTTCTTTATTCTTTTTAACACTATCATGAAGACCACAAATCCTTGAACAAACACAACCAATGGGTTAACGTCCTTCAAAAAATGTAACAAATCCTAAGTGCTATTTTTTCTTCAATTCAATTGCCTCTACATCTATGGATTTCATCAAAGTATGTACATCAGCCATACCTATAGCCTCTTTTACTATCATAAGCTGGTCAATGTTAGTAATCAAAATAAAAATCCAACTATGAATAACCACTATGTAACTTTCATGGAACTCTTCACTAGTTGAGGTTGAGGTTTCTTCTAAAATTTTAGTCATTAAAACTCTACTCATCGTCAATTTATATCGTAGTTCATTCTTCATTGGAGTAAGTGGAACATGAGCCGCCTCTTTTTCTTTCTCTTCTTTAAAGGAAGGTTTCATATATTTGAAAATCACTTTTGTTGTAGAGAACCTTCTAAGCCACTTGAACCCAAAGATTGTGCCCTTTCACACCGACATTATATAGATAATGAAGATATTTAACTAACTTCATCCCAATTTAGACCTCTTCTCATTTGATACATGTTCATATGCTTCAACCACATAATATGGGATGTATCATTGATGACTTCTTTCCTAACTACACCTCAATGGGTAGCATATAAACAAGTGTTAGTATGGGAGATATGTTGATTAGAAAGCAAGAAGTGGCTACAAATTTTGTTCAAGACTAGTGCCTCTTAGCATTGTCTATTATTTTATTCGTTCTCTTTATAAATCCATTTTGCCAAGGGTTGTATGGAGTTTTCTCACACCTCTCAATCTTTTATTATTTACAAAAATTTTCAATTAATATCAAGAAGTGAAAGTTGTTTCCATAGAAATTGCAAATTTGTTTAATGAATTACAAGACATTGATAATGAACTAGAAGGTTTAACACCAATGAGAAGAATACGTCATCAAATGAATTTGACACTATAAGCTAGTTTTCTTAACAAGGCAACCCATAGAATGATTTCTATATGAATTGAAGAGTTGAATAGAAAAGTACAAGAATTGTTGAAGAAAGGTTTGATTAGAGAGAGCCTAATTCTATGTGTATTTTAGCTCATGCACCAATAATGTATCAAATTTTTTGATGTACATACTAACCCTAGATAGTGGATTCCTTATGTGCTCTTTCATGTCTTGTGCTTTTGCCTTTGAATTTTCTATGTTTGGGGACATTTTTGAATTGTGATTCTTGGCTATCTTTACGGATGAAAGAGAAAAAAACATGCTCATGCTCCATACTGGATCTAAACTTTTTATATCATCTACTAAAAAATAATCTTGTGTTTCTGCACACTTTTACTTTCCTTTTGGAAATCCTTGTAATGTAAAGTAAATGCAAAGTATCAAATGATGTATAGCATTTTGGGTTATACTGTAAAGTGATGTAGGCATAAATGTGAGAGAAAGAAAATGGAAGAACTAGGTTCTGAGCGTATACAAAACAAATACAATCACCATGACATGTAAAAGAAGCACTATGTATTATTGCTCTAAGGGAATTAAATGGCACCCTATTTTTCAGATATAACTACTCAAAACAAAAACAAAGATAATAGCTACACATCGGGCTTGTGCTATCCTCTACATGATAAGAATTAAATATTATTGGTTGATGAATTGGTCATAGAGGGGCTGGGGCATGCACGCAAGCCCCCACATCAAATGCTCTTGGGCCAACATCAGCCAACACACCCGATTCATCTTACCGATATCAGATCGTCCCCAACGACCACAAGATCATCGGAGAGGATGCAGGGAATTAGAGCTGAACATTCTGAACATTCCTCCGTAGATGAGGGAATTAAATTATAGTAAAAAATGTGGGACTTACAACATTGCATCAGATGTGAACTGATCAAGGTCAATAAAAGTGGAAAAGGACAGTTAAGAGAAGTCTCTCCAAATTATAATGGAAGAAGAAAAAAATAACAACATGAATCTTCTACAAATTATGATATTGTTATGCTAAGATTTTTGGATTTGATTTCTGTAATATTTATGAATAACAAGGTTTTATTCATTTTATTCTGACTATAAATTATCAAATTTTATCTAAAATATTGATGTTAATAAATGTTACAAAATCAAATTTAAAAATCTTAGCATAGCAAGAATGAAAAAGGTTAGAAAAATATTTGCCACAAAGTAGATCAACATAAAACTTCAAAATTTTATTAAAAAACTGTTAAGAAGAATCCGAATATGATTCTTTTGTCTAACTCAATCTTATCCTCATAATAGATTATGTAATATGATTTGAAACATTGATGCAAATAAGTATTACATAGTCAAATCCAAGGATCATAACATAAAAGAATTAAGAATTAGGTAAAATGTTTGCCACAAATGGATCAACATAAAACTTTAAAATTTTATTAAAATACTATTAAGAAGAAAACCAAAACTATTAATAATCTATACAAAGACACCCACAAAATATGTAAAACTTATATCTGACTAATACACAAAGATGGTTGCTGACTTAGAGAAGATAGTTTACTTACCAATAAAGTTAAGGTTTGGGGTTGCACTCCAACACACATACTTGGAAGACCAAAGATCCTACTTATGGTGCCAACATGACCTGCAACCCATTGCAAACTCCTAAGAACAACTATTATAGTGCTTTCAGAGAAATTGTGAAATTGTGCTTAGCAACCCATTAAAATTTGTTTGAAGTGTAACAAGTTATCTTAAAACATGCCCAATTTAAAAAAAATCTCCAGAATGCTAACCTAGAGCAGAAATAACATACCAAAGTAAGGAAAATGAAGGAACGAGATTATGGAGGAATCAGAGTAAGAATGTAATGACCATCTTAGGCTTTTCCATGTGAAAAGTAGGCGCCACAATTCTCCAGTAGTGAGGCCACTTTTGTCCATTAATAGTGAAAAGTCCATTGCCCAAGCCCACAGAAAGAAAGATGCAAAATCATTGGCCAAGCTCACAGAAAGAATGATGCAAAATCCTTGTATACCATCTGCAGTCAGGAGAGTTCTTTCAAGAAAGAAGTTCTCGGAGGAACTCTACATCGGTCAAAACAATCAGTCCATATAACGAATTTCTCCCCAGTACAACCATCAGTCCAGACATCTACCAAATCTTTAGGAAAGAAAACAAACGTCTATGAGAAAGAGACCATATATCTGTGAGAAAATTCTGTCAGGCATGACCTATTAAGCTATGGAATGGTCAAGGGAAAAGGCAGGGGAAGAAAATTTTCACTTCTCCGGTAATGCAAAAGCTTCTCCCGGAGAAACCTGCGACAGATGACAAAACCCTCAGAGCTTCTCCTGTTATATAAAGGTGAGATTGAAAGCATAACGGTAACACTGCTAATTTTAGGAATGCACTATGATGAACCTAGATTAAAGCATAGATGACAACTCAACTATTTTTTCAACCGAACTGAAAACATGAAAACATAAAAGCATAGCACATTTTCATTAAAATTTTGATTTCCAGTCTATAAACTCACCAATTCAAATGTAAAACTAAATTGAAAAATCTTTAAGTAAATTGTTTATAATATTTAAAAAAAATAATTGTAAAGAAAGGGTACTTAATCAAGTTGTTTTCAAAAAGAATATTAATAGTAGGTCATAAATTAAGCTTAGAACATTTATTTATTTTAATTTGATGATCACTTAGTGAATTATAATTATCGTTATAATTAATATTTGTGTCATTATTATTAGCTTTAAAGTTTAGGGTTAGTGCTTACTTAAAATTTGGTATTGAGTAAAGGTTATAGTGTATTAGGTTTTGATTAGGATTAGAGTTAGGGTTAGTTTTGCTATTAAGATTAGATTTTAAAAAGATTTTGATTTAATTAAATTTGAGATAGGATTACTATTATGCTTAGGATCATTGTTACAGATATGGTTCAATTAAGGGAAAGATTCAACAAGGGTTCAAATATAGTTACTAAATTGAACTCTAATTGGGGATTAATAGGGTTAGGGTAAGGATTAGGATTACATGTCAATTAGGGATGAGATTTAAAAAGGGTTTGAATAGTGTTACTATTAGGGTTGCAATGAACTTTCAATTATAATTATGATTCATTCAAGGTTTAGAATTAGCATATGAGTTCAATTAGGGTTAGGGGTATAGTATAATTAGTGTAAGCTTTAGATCATGTCTAGCATTATGCTTATAGTAAGGGTTTAATTAAGGATGGGGTCTAGTTAGTTTTATGCTTCATACAATTAGACTTCAAATAGAGATTGTATTTAGCTAGGGTTACTTTTTACTTATAGTTAGGATTATAACTGAATTAGGATTGCTTTCTAGTTAGGGTTAAACTAGAATTACAATTGATTTTGGTGGTTTGGTTTGGTTTCATGTGAGATTGAATCATCAAAGAAATTGAGTGTGGCATGATTCTCCCACATATTGTACTCTCTAAATTGTCTTGCAAAGTTTCACTATCTCCATACCTCATAAAATCGTGATAGAATCATATTTAAGGTGATTGTGTATAGAAAATGTGAAGATCTAGACAAGATTGATGAGCTACTTAATTGTTAATATTCCAACCATAATGTTCAAGCCATATATAAGTGTTGAAGTTGTAACACTCTCATCATAAAGGGACATAAATTTGTCGATTCATATTGTAAGATCTAAAGACACATAATGTCCAATAGATTTGTTGGAAGACTTTACAAATTCTCAAACAAATATAGTTGGCAGGTGTGATAACCATTTAGAAGAGCATCAAGGGAATGAAGCACAATAGAAAGAATGTAAAGCGAGTTCAAACTTGAATGTAAAAGACAAAATACAAGACAATAATCAATGCAATGCCAAGTAGAAGTTGTACAAAGAAAATAGGAATAAGGTAGGGTGTGTGGCATGAAACTATAAAGAGGAATAAGGTTGCACAAATAAGGGGAAGTCTAAAAGTAATGCACAAGGGAGATAGACTATTGCACAAAAACTAAAAAGAAAGAAAAGAAAACAGACTATTGCATAAAATAAGCAACTAAATTTATTTATACATTATTTATATAAATAAAAGAAAGTAATAAAGTTTTATAAAGTAATAATTTAATGATAATATATTATAAATATAGTTATCATTATTATATGAAATTTAGATTATATTAAAAATTTCTTTCTATGTTTACAAGTCTCAATATAGCAACAAGAAAAATATATATTAGATTTTTTTCTTTCAATTATAATTACATATATATTTAAAATAATCTATTTTAAATATGTAAAGTGATTTTTAAATTTTTTTATAGGTAACTGGCCGAGGCCGTAGAATTTGATTAATATAATTTTCAAATTACACCTTTGTTCAATGCAGGCACTAGATGAAAAGAATAGAGGAAAGAAAAACCTCCAGTTGTTGCCCAAAATTTCCCTGTCATTCATTTTTGGCCACGGTTCTTATTTTCCAAAAAGAAATACTCAAGTGTCGAAGCTCTTTGTGTTTTCTGCCCTTTAGTGTCGAGAGTCTAGTGTGTTTTCTGCTCAAGTGTCGAAAACCCAGTGTGTTTTTGACCTCCTCTCTGCAGGCTCAGGATGTTTCTGCCTTTTGGTCCAAAAATTTGGTGTGTTTTCGACCTCTCAGCTCTGAAAATTTGGTGTGTTTTCGGCATTTGCTCGAAAACCCTCTGTGTTTTCGGCATCGTCTATGTTTTCGGCCCTAAGTGCGCAACTTTGACGAGCGGGTCCTAGTGCCAAAGACCGTGCCAGTATAGCAAAAATCCGACGGCTGTCGCATGATCGCATGGGATCTTCTGATCCCATGAGATCATACAACAACCGTTGATGCGGTGTCAGCAAGGGATCTTTAGCAGTCATTCCAAAGTAGTCAACTCCAGCGGTTTGCGGTCATTGGTAAGCATCACACAGTCAGTCGCATGATCACATGGGCCTTCTTGGTCGCATGCGATCATGTGACAAATGGTAGGTCAGGATCGGCAGCCAACTCCAAGCGGTGGTTGGTACCACTAGCGGTCAGTAGTAAGCATCATGCGGTTTGTCGCATAATCGCATGGGCTCTTCCAAGCCCATGCGACCATGCGACAGACCGTCAATGGTTTTCGGTAGCGGTGGTTCGCAGTTGCGCAGTTGGAGGTGGGGCCCGAGGTTTCTACATTGGCGCAGGTGCGACAAAGATCAATGGTGGTCATATGATCTCATGCGGCCTTCCTAGCCGCATGCGATCATACGACAACCGTTAGATGGGAATCTGTGGTGTTGTTGTAGGTCTGTGCCGGGGTGCTGAGGTGTTTGCTGAGATGGTGGTCAGACCGAGTAAGGGAGTGACACATGGCAGTACCGGGCTCGGGGTTGGCAAGCTTTGCGCAGTTGCGTAGTTGGAGGTGGGCCCGGTTCTATGTTAAGTCGGGTAATCTCGCAATGAAAAGAGGAATATTTCTTCTATCTGGCGATTATGAGAAATCCCTTAGTCAGGTGATCTCCTGATGGAAGGGAATATGTCGAAAGGGTAACGAGACTCCGCAACTACCGTCAGATGAAGCGAGGATCGACGGTTTTCACGTGGTCGCTGGATGTGACCCGGGGTTAAGAAGGAAACAAGCAGTTCAGTGACAAGGGGAATTTGGAGCCTAAGGTGCAGTCGGGGTTAAGTTTGCAGTGCGGTCTTGCAGGGCCGAGTTATCTTGTGTGGAAGAGCAACAGTTTTCAAAGGGTTGTCGCATGATCGCATGAGGCCTTTCGGGCTCATGCGACCACTGACTTTTCAAGGCCGTGCGGTCAGCTCCTGTTGGGCCACATGGAAAAATTTGACAAATGTGACATCTTGCAAATCCAACGACATTTGTAGCAAAGCGGTGGCATTTTCAAAGAGAGTTGTCGCATGATCGCATGAAGCTTTTTTAGCTCATGCGATCATGCGACCAGTGTTATTTCATGCGACCAGTGACATTTTTAATGCAGTGCGACTTGTTTTTTATGAGTTTTCTTTTGAGGGAGATGTTTGCAAGTGCGGGTTACTGAAATTTATGATTTCTAGAGGTAGTTGCTGGGTATGTTTGCAGAGATCTTTTAGGCACCATTTTGAGTCCTTTTCAGTATGGGATCGGATCGGATTTGAACATTCATGACAGAGTCCAGCTTGCAGAGAGGTAGATAGATGATATTTTTTGTAGACAGGTTGATCAATTCAGGGATGGACACGCAGGAAAGATATCTGATCTGTTGAGATATTTTGAAAAGCATATTTATGATCAGAAGTGACTGATTTTAGGGATGATTATTATAATGTAGATCTATGTAGCCCTAATTCGGAGATATTTTGATTCCTGCATGCGTGCAGAGATGTATATATTCTTTTTTGGAGCCAGTAGTGCTGAGAATTCACATTTTGTAGAAAGAGAAAGTCTTTCCTTGGAGAACTATCTGCAACATTTCTACTCTCTGGTTTTCCACATTCTGTAAATTCCCATTGATAATACAAACATTGCAAAGCATTCTGTGACATTTTTGTTGTCCCCATGCCTTCATGTCTAGATTATCTCTTATTGAATCAAGGTTTATGAATGCTTTCAGTGATATCTTAGGTTCCCTGATTCCTCTTATTTTCTGTAGCTGTGTTTGTTATTGTGTTTGATCTAATTTAGATGTTTTGCGGGTATATTTCAGCCCCTAATAGTCTTGTCTCAATCCTACACCGAGCTATAGGAGTGAATGTCTGTTTGCAGGTCATGGATTGATGTCAAATCCTGAGAGACTTGTTGTTGTGAAAGAATCTTTCTCTTTCCCTGAACAATCTCTTTTGTTTGCAGACCCTTCCATGAAACACTTATGCAAGCCTATTCAGTAAGTTGTAATCTCCTAGACCTATTTTTGTCACTGGTTTCATCCCTCTATACTGAGATCTAAACCCTAGTTTCGGTGCATCACCTAGTAAGTAGATTTTCTTTCCTGTCATTTCCTTTCATGCACTCCTTCTATCCCTTTCCCTCAAAGAATTTACTTTCATGTTAAGAGCAAATCAAGGTGATTATCCAAGAGGAACCAGCCTAGAATCTGGAGGTCTCATCTCGGTTAGCAAAAGGTCCCACAACCTTGACATGATTCCCATGTTATACTAGATTATCAAGACTACGAGAGCTTGAGATCAGAGGTGCAAATTCAGTGTATAACATTTCTGGCATGCCCGGTGGGACCACAGTGAAGATCAGAGTAAAGTTCAAAGGTGTTCCTGTTGGTTCATCTGCAAAAGGATCAGAGAGATTCAATACATAAGGCCTATCAGTATAGACTCAAGCTCAAGGATTCCCCACCTTGGTGCCAGTGTATAACATTTCTGGCATGCCCAGTGGGACTACAAAAGAAGTCAATTTCAATTATTATGCTATCTCTGATATACTGATTGCATAATACAGGCCTTAAAGAGGTTAGTATTCAAGTATATCTGGTGACTCCATTGGTGTTATGAAGATCAGTGACCCAATTTCTGATAGAGCTTATGAAGAAAATAGACCCTTCTGATGGCAAGATGATTCGCATTTGCACCCTTTAATTAGGGTAGTCCATTAAGTTTTGCCCAACACCATGATGTGCCCTTGGCAGCATTAAAAAGTATACTTGATTTCACAAGTGAAGGACATACAATAGCCCTTGAACACATTAGAGATGTGGCCACCATTTGCAGCATACACAACATTACTCAAGAGGATGCTGCCACCAAGCTATTGGTAGCCTCTCTCAAAGGTAAGGCTCTAGAGTGGTTTAGAACTTTAACTGTTGGCTCCATTACTTCATGGGACAGACTTGGAGATCTCCTTCACAAATACTTTGAGGATAATGCAGACTCTTTGTCTCTAGTAGAATAGCTCCAAGTTATAAAGAGAGATCCTCGGGAGCTGATGACAGATTTTAATGGCAGATTTCTCAAGACATGGAATAGGATTCCAATTAATATAAGGCCTTCAGCAGATTGTGCTTTCCTTTATTTTTTGAGAGGCCTAACTAGTGATATATCTGTCATGATTCAATCTTTGGGAGGTACTTCATTGCCCCAGGCTTTTGACCTAGCTGTCAAAGCAGAGAATTGCTTAATCTAGGCAGGGATGATAGACAGAAGACCACCCATGCCTATCTCTCTTAATCTTCAGCCTACTATACCTCTGCAGATGCCTCCATTTACCCCCATACCTACATTAACAAAACCTCAGGCAAGCACTGGCTATGGGAAGTTTATAAACGACCTTCCCTAGGAGCTACTTAAAGAGAAAAGTGATCAACAAGTAGCAAACCAAGAGATGGTGAGTCTGTTGCAGGCTTTAACCAAAGAGTTGATCACTGTAAAAGGGCAGTATTTGGAGGATGGATCACTTTATCAACAAGAGGATCAAAATCCTAACAAGCATTGGCAGGTTCAGGAGTAACTGTATCAGGAGTCTAGGCCACAATATCAGGAGAAACATTAGGGCAAAAGGCAAAGTCTGGTAAAGAGGCCTTTCCATCCATATAATCCAGTCAGGAGAACATTCCCAGTACAGAGCATCAAAGTAGCTGGTAGTCACCTAAACACATTTTTTGGGAAGGAGGCTACAGATTTTCCACTTGTTCTCTTGAACCATGAACTTCCTGATGGAGAGAGGTCAGAAGTGTTGCAACAGGAGACAGTGGCCTCTCAAGCACATTCCCCTAAGGATGGAATGCAACAAGCGACCAGACAAGAGACTCACAAAATCCAAATCTCAAGCTCCTTTCTTGGTAAGTCCACTAACACTTCTGTTAATTTTCCAAGTTTTAGATTCTCCCCTCCAGTTCAGAATCTTAGTCAACGTGAGCCTAATCTCCATGCATTTTTAGAGCCTATTCATGACCTTGTCTCAGATTTCCAGCCACTTCATCCTATTCCTATAAATGAAATACCTAGAAGGTTTGGTTTTCTGGATGATAATGAACCTGTCCTATAGCAAATAAAGCCTTATAAGCCAATTCTTAAAGAGTCCACTACACCTCAAGCACTTTTAGACCATCAGGAAGAGGATGATTTTTGTCTTTTAGGGATACTTTTTCATGATAATCATGAGGAGCAGGTAAGGCTATTACATCAAGATGGATTAAAGCAATCAGATCAGGATAAGAAAGAAAGTGAAGAAGGTGATAGCCCAGCTAATCTTTTTGAGGAGATGCCTTTTTACATTAAGCAGGATGAGGAGGTTGATAATGTCCTAATTGAGGAATTTAGGCCGGTTTACAATAAAGTGGGGGAAGAATCTAAAGAATCATATTTCTTGGACCAAAAGGAGGGGCCAGTGATTGTCAAGAATGTGAGGTAGTTCGATACCTTTGATGAGCTATTAGATGTTTCAACTAATGAAGAGGATGGTCTGCTAACTGCAGAAGAAGAAATATTATGGCAGGCTATCATGGAGGGACATAATTTTTGTCATCTTGCTGAAGTTATTAATGAGACGCAGCCTAAAAGTAGCAAAGGGAGCCCCAAGTTTATTCCTTCCAGGGGTTTCCCTTTAAGGTACTTAGCAAGAATGGAGGCCAGCAGTAAAAAGGATCCAGTCATGTTTGTCTCCAAACATGAGGGTTCAAGTGAAGCCGAAGCTGAGGGTGAAATTGTAGTTCAGCAAAGGCAGGCTCAAATCACTTATCTGCCCTTGGATAATGAAGATAAAAATTTGTTGGTGGAGGTGATTAAATTTGTTTATGTCCTTCAAGAGGTAGTGCATCGATTCTTCATATAGCTGTGTGTACTTCCTTCCTTGTTAGCTACCCTCCTGCATGAAAAGTGCAAAGCTCTGAGGAGAAAGGGTAGTTATTTCAACATGCCAGTGAATGGCTTTAGTTAACCAAGTCTTTGCACTGGTTAGTTTAGGTTAGGATAGGTTTCCCTATTTTTCTTTCCCCTATTTTCTAGAGTAGTTTCCTATTTTCCAAGAAGTGCCCGTGCATAGTTTGTCTTCCTGGTTCAGTTTTTATCTCTAAAAGTTTTTGTGCTCAAAAGAAGTGACCCCATGCCCAATGGATTGAGTCAAGGCAACTGGTCTATGTCTAGCAGGCTGACATCCCACAGAGGTCACCAAAATGTTGCGCAAAATTTCCCTGTCATTCATTTTTGGCCACGGTTCCTATTTTCCAAAAAGAAATACTCAAGTGTCGAAGCTCTCTATGTTTTCTACCCTTTAGTGTCGAGAGTCCAGTGTGTTTTTTGCTCAAGTGTCGAAAACCCAGTGTGTTTTCGACCTCCTCTTTGCAGGCTTAGGATGTTTCTGCCTTTTGGTCCAAAAATTTGGTGTGTTTTCGACCTCTCAGCTTTGAAAATTTGGTGTGTTTTCGGCATTTGCTCGAAAACCCTCTATTTTTTCGGCACCGTCTGTGTTTTCAGCCCTAAGTGCGTAACTCCGACAAGCAGGTCCCAGTGCCAAAGATCATGCTAGTATAGCAAAAATCTGATGGCTGTTGCATGATCGCATGGGATCTTCTGATCCCATGAGATCATACGACAACCGTTGATGCGGTGTCAGCAAGGGATCTTCGACAGTCATTCCAAAGTGGTCAACTCTAGTAGTTTGCGATCATTGGTAAGCATCACGTAGTCAGTTGCATGATCACATGGGCCTTCTTGGTCACATGCAATCATGCGACAAACGGTAGGTCAGGATCGGCGACCAACTCCAAGCGGTGGCTGGTACCGCCAACAGTCACCAGTAAGCATCATGCGGTTTGTCGCATAATCGCATGGGCTCTTCCGAGCCCATGCGACCATGCGACAAACCGTCAATAGTTTTCAATAGTGGTGGTTCGCGGTTGCGCATGAGTTGGAGGTGGGGCCTGAGGTTTCTACATTGGCGCAGGTGCGACAAAGATCAACGGTGGTCGTATGATCTCATGCGGCCTTCCTAGCCGCATGCGATCATACGACAACCGTTAGATGGGAATCTGAGGTGTTGTTGTAGGTTCGTGCCGAGGTGCTGAGGTGTTTGCTGAGATGGTGGTCAGACCGAGTAAGGGAGTGACACATGGCAGTACTGGGCTCGGGGTTGGCAAGCTTTGCGCAATTGGAGGTGGGCCTGGTTCTATGTTAAGTCAGGTAATCTCGCAATGAAAAGAGGAATATTCCTTCTATCTAGTGATTACGAGAAATCCCTTAGTCAGGTGATCTCCTGACGGAAGGGAATATGCCGAAAGGGTAACGAGACTCCATGACTGCCGTCGGATGAAGCGAGGATCGACGATTTTCGCATGGTCCCTGGATGTGACCCGGGGTTATGAAGGAAATAAGCGGTTCAGCGACAAGGGGAATTTTGAGCCCAAGGTGCAGCCAGGGTTAAGTTTGCAGTGTGGTCTTGCGGGGCCGAGTTATCTTGTGTGGAAGAGCGACAGTTTTCAAAGGGTTGTCGCATGATTGCATGAGGCCTTTCAGGCTCATGCGATCATGCGACCACTGACTTTTCAAGGTCGTGCGGTCGGGTCCTGTTGGGCCACGTGGGAAAATTTGACAAATGTGACATCTTGCGAATCCAGCGACATTTGTAGCAAAGCGGTGGCATTTTCAAAGAGAGTTGTCGCATGATTACATGAAGCTTTTTTAGCTCATGCGATCATGCAACCAGTGTTATTTCATGCGACCAGTGACATTTTTAATGTAGTGCGACTTGTTTTTTATGAGTTTTCTTCTAAGGGAGATGTTTGCAAGTGTGGGTTGCTGAAATTTATGATTTCTGGAGGCGGTTGCTGGGTATGTTTACAGAGATCTTTTGGGCACCATTTTGAGTCCTATCCAGTATGGGATCAGATCAGATTTGAACATTCATGATAGAGTCCAGCTTGCAGAGAGGTAGATAGATGATATTTTTTGTCAACAAGTTGATTAATTCAGCGATGGACACGCAGGAAAGATATCTGATCTGTTGAGATATTTTGAAGAGCACATTTATGATCAGAAGTGACCGATTTTAGGGATGATTATTATAATGCAAATCTATGTAGCCCTAATTCAAAGATATTTTGATTCATGCCTGCATGCAGAGATGTATATATTCTTTTTTGGAGCCAGTAGTGCTGAGAATTCACATTTTGTAGAAAGAGAAAGTCTTTCCTTGGAGAACTATCTGCATCATTTCTGCTCTCTGGTTTTCCACATTCTGTAAATTCCCATTGATAATACAAACATTGCAAAGCATTCTGTGACATTTTTGTTGTCCCCATGCCTTCATGTCTGGATTATCTCTTATTGAATCAAGGTTTATGAATGCTTTCAGTGATATCTTAGGTTCCCTGATTCCTCTTATTTTTTGTAGCTATGTGTGTTATTGTGTTTGATCTGATTTAGATGTTTTGCGGTATATTTTAGCCCCTAACAGTCTTGTCTCAATCCTGCACCGAGCTATAGGAGTGAATGTCTGTTTGCAGGTCATGGATTAATGTCAAATCCTGAGAGCCTTATTGTTGTGAAAGAATCTTTCTCTTTCCCTGAACAATCTCTTTTGTTTGCAGACCCTTCCATGAAACACTTATGCAAGCCTATTCAGTAAGTTGTAATCTCCTAGACCTATTTTTGTCATTGGTTTCATCCCTCTATATTGAGATCCAAACCCTAGTTTCGGTGCATCACCTAGTAAGTAGATTTGCTTTCCTGTCATTTCCTTTCATGCACTCCTTCTATCCCTTTCCCTCAAAGAATTTACTTTCATGTTAAGAGAAAATCAAGGTGATTATCCAAGAGGAACCAGCCTAGAATCTGGAGGTCTCATCTCGGTTAGCAAAAGGTCCCACAACCTTGAGATGATTCCCATGTTATAGTAGATTATCAAGACTACGAGAGCTTGAGATCAGAGGCGCAAATTCAGTGTATAACACTAGTATTGCCTAGGACCTTAAGTCATGTTCAAATATGGATAATAATGAGTTTACAAATTCCACACAATATGTGGTTTAAAAAAGTGCTACGAAGAAGTGACTTCCATGTAATGAGGATATTCCCCAGACTACTTACTCCTTAATATACATTATGAACCCCTTAGGCTTATACATCAGCAAGTGAATATATATATATTGATGTCTAGATATTAAACATTATTTATTTTTGCATACCCTCATTCCCTAAATTTGATTGTATCCGGCTTCCTTCATATTCCTTACTCTCTTTTGTTAGTTGTTCCTTTGGTTGTCCTAATTAAACCTGATTAAACTTGAATAAGTACACAATCCAAACCTCTACATGCTTGCTATTCTCATTAGAAAAATCTAAAGTTTACATGTATAAAAACAAATAATTACCAATGGTTATCCCTACTAGTTGTTGGATCTCCAGACACTTCTAAAAAATTCTGGATTTAAATTTGATAAATCATAAATAAGGAGCTTGACTAAAAATAATTTTCCTTACTCATTCCTACTTCTATCCTTTATTCATGTCCACAAGTTAGTTCACTTTTGTAAATGACCTATCTGATCACCTTATGTCGAACCAAAACACATTTTATAAGTGGGTGAACCCATAATTTTCAGAGGAAGCAATTGCTCCCAAAATTCATGAAGTGGGCGGATTTAGTGAGGTACTTTCGATAGAAAGTACCCAAGACTTTCGATCGCAAGTTACTTACATTCTATCAAAAAGTAAGTTTCGATCGAAAGTCTTGTGCTTATTTCAACCAAAAGTAAAGTAGTTAACGTATATATATATATATATATATATATATATATATATATATATATATATATATATATATATATATATATATATATATATATATATATATATATTAGGTCATGTGGATACTTATCTAGTTGGAATATGAATTTGTACATCATGGATGTTGAACTATTTAATTGGGATAATTTATTTTTATTCTTGATTACATTAGGACATGTGTTTTAAAAGCCTAGTCAAATTATTGTTGTTTACTACCTGACCATGTCTTAAAAAGGGATCCTTTATAGATCATCTAGATTTCTTGAACATAATATAACTTAGATCATCAAACATATTTAACTTAGATCATCTTGACATTAAATATAAAGTACATGTAAAATGTAAATATAAGTAAGATCATCAAACATATATCTCAAGTATATAGCATGTCAAACATCATTCATAGAATAAACTTACATATAACTTAGATCATGAAACATATAACTTGGATCATCAAACATATATATATTAAATACATAGATTGAAAGCATGTAAACATCACACATGTATAGAGTGAAAGTATATAACATGTGAAACATCAATCATAGATCACGTACATTTAAAACATAGAGATCAAGTATTGTAAACATGAAGCATATGTCAATCACGTTAAACATAGATCAAAAGTCTACAAATCAAATAATATCAAAGTACAATGTATGTCAATCGTCTAGAGTCTAGAGAGGAAATATAATATCAAATACATGTAATATGTCTAGATCAAATGTGAAAGTGCCCAGGACTCATCATGACGACTCCTCACTAAGCGGCCTCAGAGTGACTATCATGTTGTGAAGGATGTGCAGAGCCCTGCAGAGAAAGTGATATTTACACACACACACACACACACACACACACACACATATATATGTATGTATGTATGTATACTTATACATGTATGTATATATGTATGCATATATACATATATACACATACATGTATAGATATATGTATGTGTATATATGTATGCAAAATATATGCATATATGTGCATGTATACATACATGGATATGGGCATGTATATATACAAGTGTACACACACACACACACACACACACACACACACATATATATATATCTATGTGTGTGTACATATCATATATACATACATGTATATGTATGGATATATATATATATATATATCTATGTGTGTGTGTGTGTGTGTGTGTATGTATTTATGTATGTATATGCGTACATGTATGTATGTGTACATGTATATATGCATGTGTGTGTATCTGTGCATGTATATGTAGTGCACAATTATTTACATTTAATGTAATTTATGTAATTGATTTTAGTTCAAAAATGTAGATAAATGTACTAATTTTATTTTCAATTAAATTAGGAAAACATATATGTAGACTTCATTTGACAGTAAATAAAATCTTTCAGGTACACATATATAGATATCTAGATATTATTAGATATCATGGAAAATGTATTGATTCCCCCTGAGGACCTATTTGCACGGACTAATAGGGAAATTGAATGATTGCAAGATTCCATAAACAATCTAACTAGCTCCAGTGTCTATAAGAGAACATGTCAGTCCATACTTTCTAGCTTGATTAGTATCAGAGATGATATTCATGGTACCACTCCCTACGAACCAGACTTTATAGAGGCCATACTTGAGAGGAAGAGACAAGAGGTTGGCTTCAGTCTTTCTCTTAAGGAGGTACAAGCTTTAGTGCCTAAAGAGACCCTAAAAAGGGAAGCTTTCACATCTTATGTGGACTTATAGTATGTGAAGAGATATTAGGGTACTAGTTGTCAGGATCCTGCTATATCAGTATTGATATACCCACAATTTCTAACTTCCCATGGTCTTTATCCAAATAATGACCAGATTCCATTGTATTTTGCACAACAAATTTTTGTTGAGGTTCATTTAGGGAGGTTCATTAATTACACTAATTTTCTAGCACATCTAGAGTAGGGGTGTGGTAGGATTGCTAATAGAGATACTTTTCATCAAGCTAATCGCTAGAGGCCAGTACACAGGGCCATTGTTGGTCAGAGGGTACCTACTATAGCTCCTTCATTAGGTCTTGTGGTAGATGATTTTGTTCATAGAACCCAGCTTCGAGGTGTGATTGATAGTGTGCGGGACATTGTAGTAGTTGATGCATCCATATCTAGTGATTAGGTTGCCTAGTACTTGATGTCTCAATGACACCAAATCATTTGGTTGAGAATCCTCTAGCGGGACCTCACGTGACATGTATAGTGTAGTGGGCATCCCTTCACTTTCTAGCCTAGAGGGACTTGTACAAGAGAGATAAAACATGTCACATTAACTAGTTTGGCTGAGGATATTCTGGATGCATATGCATTTATAGCTGTAGAGCATGATATTCACATATCGGATGTTAGAGCTCATGTGGGTACTATTAGATACACTCATCCACATCCTTCTCATCACCCAGACTATGGTCATAGTGGTAGTGCCCATGAGGATCCACCCACTGACCACTCTATTGTTGCAGAGGGAGAGGCACAACGTACAAACCCTTCAGTGAGTGTAAGGCACTAGTTCTCTGATGTTGGCCTCAAGGATGTTGACTTCAACATGACCACTACAGGTTACCTAGATTTTCTAACACATGATGATACAAATTCCATGCCATCTCATTTGGTTAGTCTATTGCATTCATCATTAGAGAGACATGTCCCGACTACTCTTGTTGTGGATGTAGAGTTGAGCTTAGACTAGACACAACAAAATATTGATATCTTGGTTGATAGGCTCAAGGATAGGGAGTCTGAGTACTATCAGGTGCCACCATCTACACAGGTATAAATCTTGTTTTTAATTTATAATTTAAGTTAAATTTGCAATATTTCATGGCATGTAAATTTACTTTTTTTCTTTATTTTTAAAAATTTCAATACATGATATATATACATATATATGATATTTTTTCTCTAGTAGGAGATGCCTCTTGTTACTCCTTCTTTGAGGACTAATTGTGTATGTCGTTGGGACTCACTTGATGATGACATTATTAGTGGATAGGTGAGTTTATAATTTATCAATGTGTACATGTATTTAATTTACACATTTTATAACATGTTTTATTGTAATATTTTACAAACTTAAAAAGATGTACATATATATTAAATTATATCACTTTCTCCGTAAGGCTCTCCACATCCTTCACATCATGATAGTCACTCTGGGACCGCTTAGTGAGGATTCATCATGATGAGTCCTAGGCACTTCATTTTTGCTCTAAAACCCCAAATTTCCTAAATCCTTATGAAATACCCTTCAATGAGGGTCCTAACTACACTTCAACTTCAACTCCCTTCAATCTTTGTGTTGCATTATTTTTGAAAAATGGACAATATGAATGATAATGACACTTTACAGCAAGGAATTATGTCTTTAAGTACAATTAACTCTCACACAAGTTGATTATGTCATCTAGGGTTAGGTCAATCAGGAATCAAGAATAATTTGGGAATTTAGGTAGAATAATTTGTGCAAACAATGCAAGGACTTAATGACACAACACTTAAGTATAGATTTGGGCTGACATACAATCTAATTTGGGATGATAGGTATAGAAAATAGTGACTTAAAAATTAATACACTTCTCTACCCTGTATAAATGAATGATAAGTGTCCACACTTGTCGTACTTTGCAAGAGGTAGAAAACTGGTGTAATGCCATATGATATAAATATATGTAGTATTAGATATAATTGTTGAAATGTGTGCTAAAAGTGTAAATAAATTGAAAAGTTGTACTTTTCATTTCATTGTCAGATGTGTTGGAAGGATGAGAATAAAATTCATTGTGAAATCTATGATCGCTGAATGTGTTTATGTGTTGATGTGGAATTTATTGAAAGCTTAGAAAATTGAGAAATTAGGTGATGTGGAGTATGTGTTGGTGGAAGATAAAGAATGAGGTGTGTTGGAAAGAAGAATTAAGAAAGCGAATGGAGAATGAGACTTCAGTTGAAATGAAGTTTATATTATGGGAGTACTGTAAAGGATCTTAGGGTGAAGCTACAGGAAGAAGGTTGACACCTTCTGCTGTAGGAGTTATTACCTTTGTTGCTACCTAATCGGTTTCTTGAAATTATTGCAGGAACTCTTCCTTGGTTTGTGGTTGATGGTATAGATGGAGTCTATGGCCATTGACCAACAATTTGAAATGAACTGGATCAATTGTTGTCAGTTGAACTGCACCATTTTCAAAGACATGATTTATCTCATATGGTCCTAGCCATCTTGTTTGTAGTTTGCCTTGTGTTTCTTGTTATATTGAATCAAACAATAGTGCCCAGTCACCTACTTTGAGCTGTGTGTTCTTGATGTGTGAGTCATGCCATTTCTTCCTTTGTTTTTGGATTATCTTTGTGTGCTCCAATGTAGCTTTCCTCATCTCATCCAAAGAGTTGAGATGCAATAAGCATTCTCGCTGTGCTACAAGAAGGTCAATGTTCAACTTCAAGCTAGTCTATAATGTTTTATGTTCAAATTCAACCGGGAGCATGGCTGATTTTCCATATAGTAGTTCAAATGGAGTCAGTCCAATAGTTATTTTCCATGTGGTTCTGTATGCCCAAACTACTTCTAATAGATGCCTGCTCTATTCTCGACGGTTGAGTTAAACTATTTTTGTAAGGATTGCTTCACTTTCTATATTGCTGACTTCTGCCTGACCATTGGCTTGTGGATGGTAGGGACTAGATTTCCTATGTCTGATGTTGTATTCATTCAGGAGGTATGTTATTAGATTTGATGTGAATTGTGCTCCCTGATCAGTCACTAGCTCCCTTGGTACACCATACTGAGTGAATATTTCTTCATACATGAATTCTGCTACTTTGTTGTCATGGGCATGCTTCATTTCCTTCACTTCTACCCATTTTGTGACATAATATGTGCATACCAAGATGTATGATTTTCCATTAGATGGAGGGTCTATAGGACCAATAAAATTCATACCCTATTTATCAAATGGTGTAACATTCACTTGTGGCTGTAGAGGCATTTCATCTAGTTTTGTAGGACAACCCATCCTTTGGCATTTATCACATTTTCTAGTATAATTGGCTGCATCTTTGTGAAGTGTTGGCCAGTAATAGCCTATTGTCAATACATTCAAACCATGTTGCATTTATTAAAATAAACTATAAAATGTCACATTTAAACCATGTTGCATTTAAAGGTTTATAAGTTCAAACTGTGAATTCAAAGGATGTAGAAAAGTATTTCAACTATAGCAAGAAACCAAAGTTTTAAAGAGATAGTCAATGAAAAGCAGTTCAAGGAAACAAGGATGAAAACAAAATAAGATATATAATATGAGCAACTATGTGGCTCATCATATTTCACACTTTTGGTAGAACTATTTTTTAATGCTTATTGCACCTAATAATTACCATTTATACTATGTTACACGGGGATGTGTTTTCTGTACCTAGGGGGCTCATTTCCTTCCATGAAATGTTTCAAGGATAGTGGGGCAAAAAGGGGATGTCCCCTAGTGGTCCCCAATTTTTAAAAAATGCAAGAAATGCCCCCTGACATTTGAAGATGGCTAGTTATCCCCAAAACGCTTAGGGGACACTTGAAATGTCCCCAATCTATGCCCGCCATGAAAAAGTGTCCAAAAAAAACACATTTGGATCATTTTTGGCACTAAAAAACAAAATTAAATAAAACACTTTTTTTTATAAATTCCTTTTTCCAAAGCAGTAATGTGGGGGACCCACGAGGTTCAAATTTGTATCCGCAAACAAAAAATTCAAATGAAGTAGGTGCAACCAGGATTGGTTAGGATTCCATTAGATGGTCCACTTCTGCCAAAGGGAGATAGTGACTTAGATGATTTTGAGCCTTTGGATATTGATAGCTAGAATGAGACCTAGTTTCATATGCTATGCCTATAGCCTATTATATTTGGATGTTTGAGACTTCCAGATACATGTTTGAAACATTTTGATTTGGATATTTATATTGATAGACCATGGTTTTTATGTTTGAGACTATTGTTATAATGTTTTTATACTAATTTATATTATTTCTATTATCATTTATGTTGTTATAATACTATTATAACTTGTTAATCCATGATTTATTTTCATATTGTCTTGTTATCAATTATTGATATCTGTCTCTCTTTACCTCTCTATCTATAATATCTTAATATATTTTGAAAAATTCACATACACACACATATATACATTTTAAAAATTTGTGTACTGACATTCCCTATTTTTATCTCTTTAGGAAACATCTTGGAAACGTGTCACTTGTTGTCCCCCCATTCCCATCCTCGAAATGCCATGGAACATAACAAATAAGCCACTAGGGACTAAAATTTTACAATGATAATTTTTTTAGATTCTCATGTTTTGTTGTATCTGGTTTGCACCTCAATTGTAATATTGTAATAGTTGATTATATTTTGTATGACTTTGGTCTTTGAGGAAGGAGATATATTCATATTAGAGTGTGAAGATTACTTTGGAAAATTGAGATGAAAGTCAATTATCTCTTTGAATTTTCTCAGTGTTGAGTTAACCTGCCAAGCTCCAAGTCAACTTTCTGTTTCTTTAGATGTAATCATGGACCTTAAAAGAGAAAATTAGAAACTCAAGGTTCAAATTGAAGAAAGAAAAAGTAATGATGAGGAAAAGAGAGTCAAATTGAAATAAAAAGAAGAAATGTGTAAAAGTTTGAGAATGAACTTGATTCTTTGAAAAAGAGCATAGAGAAGAATTATCTATTAAATGATAGTTCTAATAATTTAGATAACATAAATATGAAAACAAAGATTGATGAGACTAAGAGGATAGTAGAAGTCACAAAATCTTCCTTGGATGCCAGAAATTTTGAGTGCCATAAGCTTGAAGGAGAGGTTATTGCTTTAGTGAAAGATATTGAAGATCACAAGATTCAGTTAGAGAAAAATAACAGGTTTGAAAAAAGTATTAATGTACTGGATGGTATGCTATATAGGAAAAAACATTGAAGTGATCTTATTAGTTTAGGATATGAGATGGGACAAACCTCTTCAAGTGGAAAAGAGACAAAAAATAAAATAGTCTTTGTATTTTCAAATGAGAAAGGACAGAGTTTAAAGGTAAAAAATACTCCAAGAAAGAACATAGATTTAAGCTTTATGTTGATATCCGTAAGACTGAAGACACCAACAAAGATAGAAGAAGAAATGACATATCCACAAGATCTTTATTCACTAAACAACACCATTCGACAAGGTATGATTATTCTCAATTTCATGGTTAGTTTTATCTTTGTCATATTTATGGACATAGAGAAATAGATTGTAAAATCCATACAATAAATGGTTTTGGATGGACTAATGATAAAAGTTCTTTTAGTGTGTCAAATGAAAACTATAATATTATGTGCTATAACCCTAATAGAGTTTGTCATTTAGCAATAAATTATTGGATGTATGAAAGATATAATCATACAAGGATTGTCCATAAACATTCAACAGAAAATATCTTCCATGTGCTAATAATAATCTAGAAAGTAATATCTTGTGCTTTAGGTGTAATAGTTTTGAGCATAAATCATAGTATTGCAAAAGGAATCTTGTGAAATTATTTGGATATAACAGAGTGGCAGGCACATTGGACAATCAAAAGAAAGAACCTAGGAAGGTTACGAGAAGAAAGTTCAGGACAAAAAAGAACCTAAACTTGTGCAGTTTGCATAGAATTCATCCCCAAGTACATAAAGAAACTCGTGAACTTAGGGGAGATGATTATAGGCTTATCTTTCAGCCCCTTGGAGAAGATAAGATTGTTAAAATATTCTTTACATTTTTATAATGTTCATTAATTGGTCTATCATATTGGCCTAATGGTTAAATGAACAATTGTTTATTGGTTAGCTTAGGAACATTTCAATTCGTATTTCATGATAAATCATGTTAGTGGTTTTAGAGGTTTGACCTAGTCTCCTCTATGCATAGTCATGTGTCTTTGATCAGTATGGTTTAAAAGCTAACATTGGACCTAGTCCAATGTCTTGAGGCAACTCAATTAGCATTGGATTCCAACCCAACTATGTATTTGGGTATCTTAGAACCTTGGCAAAATGTGAAAGCTTCCAATTGTGCACAATTGCAAAGCGATCATTTTCCTTACCTTCTTTGTATTCACAACACTATGGTATGATATGCACAAGTTAATGTTTTACCCAACTTTCCTAGGGTTCCTTGATTGTGCATTACATTCCAGCTTGTTACTCTTTGTGTACCACTACCCCAACACCCTCCTTTAGATACAAAGCCCTTTCTCACCTTCAAGCCATCAAGCTCCAGCTTCATGGTTTCAAAGGGTAGTGATCCTACATCCATTGACTTTGTCTGATTTAGCATATCATAGTTCTTATCATTTTCCATCTTTGTTATTATTGTTTTATCATTTATCAATTTATCCATTATCAAATCTATCATATCTTGGTTTTCTCAGGTGGTGGAATCACTAAAACAAAGGTTTAAATTTGATAGGCCTCTAAAAAAATAACCCAACATTTCTTGGGATTCTTCTACCTCCATTTGTGAGATTTCCTTCTTCCTCCTTGTTTAGAATAGTTATTTTACGATGTTATTTGCATTTGCTACTAGCTAAGTGGTCTCATATCTATTTAGTTGAGATATTTGTACCTTATTGCTACAAGATGCATGTGCATCGTGCTAGCATCGCAAATTTGTGGTCCCAAACTTGCACTAACATTTGAAACACTACGTTAGCTATGGTATGCTATGCACAAGTTAAATTTATTATTTAAAAACATATATTTACATGCATGTTTTACCCAACTTTCCTAGGGCTCCTTGATTGTACATTATACTCCAACTTGTTACTCTTTGTGTACCACTACCCCAACACCCTCCTTTAGATACAAAGCCCTTTCTCACCTTTAAACCATCAAGCTCTAGCTTCATGGCTTCAAAGGGGAGTGATTCTACATCCATTAACTTTGTCTGATTTAGCATATCATAGTTCTTATCATTTTCCATCTTTGTTATTATTGTTTTATCATTTATCAATTTATCCATTATCAAATCTATCATGTCTTGGTTTTTTGTGGAGGTGGAATCACTAAAAAAATGTTTGAATTTGATAGGCCTCTAAAACAAATAGCCCAATATTTCTTGGGATTCTTCTACCTCCATTTGTGAGATTTCCTTCTTCCTCCTTGTTTAGAATAGTTATTTTACCATGTTATTTGCATTTACTACTAGCTAAGTGGTCTCATATCTCTCTAGTTGAGATCTTTGTACATTACCCCTGCAAGATGCATGTGCATCGTGTTAGCATCTCAAATTTGTGGTCCCAAACTTGCACTAACATTTGAAACTCTAGGTTAGCAAATTTTGCCAAGTGATCTTGATTAGTAGCGATTTTACTTTTAGTAGTCAAAATATTTTTCAATTCATAGTTTAGAGTTATTTCCACTCAAGTACTTTACATTCACACTTAACTATTAGTTGATTAATTGATACCCTACCTCACTGGAGCACTAATTTAGTGAAGTGGCATACATGCATACATACATACACACACACACATGAATGCATATATGTATGGATGGATGTACATGCATGCATATACATATACATGAATGTATGAATTCATGCATGTATATATGTATGGATGTACATGCATGCATGACTACACCCATGCATCCATACAAACATACATACATGCATGCATCCATCCATACATACATGCATCCATGCAACATGCTTACATGCATGCATACAACATACAACATACATACATACATGCATACATACATGCATGAATGCATACACATCCATACACGCATGAATGCATACACACATACATTGATCCATACATACATACATATATACAAACATACATTACATATATTATATACATACATGCATATACATACATGCATGCATTTTTACATACATGAATGCATGCATTCATACATCCATTTGTGCATGCATGCATGCTTACATCCATCCATCCATACATATATGCATACACACACATGCATACATACATACCAATGCTTGCATATACATACATGCATGTATTCATACATCCATCCATCCATCCATACATACATATATACATATATGCATACACACACATGCATGCATACATACATATGTATCATCCATGCATACATGAATACATCCATCCATACATGCATACATCCATCCACACATACTTACATGCATACATCCATCCACCCATACATACATGGATACATAGATACATGCATACATACGTACATCCATCTGCACATACATATATACATACAAATATCCATCCATCCATCCATGCATACATCCATACATTTGTACATCCATCCACACATACAAGCATACATACAAATATCCATCCACCCATACATGCATACATCCATCCACACATACATGCATACATCCATCCACTCATACATGGATACATAGATATATGCATACATCAATCCAACAATACATAGATACATGCATACATACATACATCCATCCACACATACATACATACATACATACATACCAATGCTTGCATATATATACATCCATCTATACATACATACATACCATCCATATATACATGAATACATCCATCCACACATACAAATATCCATACATCCATCCATACATGTGCACACACACTTCCATACATGTACATGCATACATACACTCATTCATACATTATACATGCATACAAGCATACATAGATACATACATACATACATACATTTGTACACATTCATAAATACATTCCTACAAATATACATCCATAAACATACATGCATTCATTCCTTTATTAATACATATATACATGCATTTACACATACATTCATTCATTAATACATACATACATTCATTCAATCATTTATTCATGCATACATACATTCCTTTATGCATTTATTTATACATACGTACATTCAAACATACATGTATTCATTCATACATACATACATATCAACTCTTGATTAAGCATGTGTGCACATATACATATATACACATACAAAACCATAAATTTAAACATACACATACAAATGCATGTATCCTATACATAATAAAGGTGCAAACCCTTACTCTTTATTATGTATGATTATGCATAAATATAGCTTAATAGTGTTTTATTATACCCTTCATACAAAAGCCATACATGATGCACACGAGTAAATGCCACTAGCCATTGTGAATGAATATGTACATTAAATATTGTAAATAGTTAATCTACATCTAACCCTTGTGGATGCTTAGTTTCATCATGTATTGAGGTTGATAACAATAAGACTCGTGCAAATATCATGCACAAGAGAATCTCACTCAACCATGACGTTTGAATAAGCACACTAGATACACCATGGGAGTTTAATTTGACTTTTAACCAAAAATCAAAGTTAGTTTCACTCGGCCATGATGCATGGACAAATGCATTAAGCATGGCATATGCTAAACTTGATGACATTCCTATAATTAGACACTTGAATATATATAGTGATACTTGGTCATGTCATTAACTTTAATGCAAAAGAACACAAAACATTCCATAGTGGTTAGATGTAAATTAGCTATGATAATTTTATATAAGACAAATCTAATCATTAACTTGTTTATGTCCAATTATCAAACTTCATCGTTTAGATAAAATCTAAAGAGCCAACTAATAAATTGTTTACATGCAATCATCAAACTTACTCCATGAATATGTACCCTAAGTAATTGATCACTATAGACTTTGGAACCCATACAAAAGCCATACAACCATGTATAAGATTATTATAAACTTTTAAAAAGGAATTCATACAACTTAATGATCTTTTATTATACCATTCACCCAAAATTAATATTCAAAATATATATTTGATTAGCAAAACTATTTAACTAAATTATATTTAAATGTTAAAAAACAAAAATACCATGAAAAGGGAACAAAAAAGATCTCTTAAAGGATGTCCATGGCCATCCTCAAGAGTTTGTGGAGGGGTATTTTTACCCCTCCTAAAAAAATAACATATTTTTTATTAATTATAATTGTTAAGCAATGTTTACAAGAGATTTAAGCATACATAAATGAACAAATCTATTTACAATAAGAAATGGCAGTACTCCTTAGATTTGATATAATTTCTTCCAAACCAAAATGAATCCTTCGCATTTCAAATGATCAATGTTGCAAGCTGATCAATATATAGCTCCTCTCCTGAAATTACAAAGAATAATTACTGAGATACTGTAGCATCACTCTACAGACATGCCAAAATATGAATATAAATCATGAAATTGTGAATGCAGGGGAAATGATGATATGAAGTGGCTGTGCGAAGTAGTATATTCCAACTGCTGCAAAAGTAGCGATTGGGATTTTTATAAAAGCAACACATTATCAGCATCCTTGGCTTGAGCAACCTGCACTGCAAAAGAAAATACAGTAAAATTTAAGGCAGTGAGATAACTCTTACAGAAATCTGATGCTTTACCTCTTATTCCAGTCAATAAAATATGGGATTAGCATTAGAACAAGAGTCTGCAGAGCTGTTCCACAGATTATACCAGTCCAAATGCCCCGTTCAACATGCAATTTAAGTTTCTTGGGTACACAATAAAAGAAGAGGGAATTGAGAATCTGGGAAGGAAAAAGTTTACCTTGGTCAAATTTATATAGCCCATAATAAGACCCAGGGATACTCCAATAACATAGTAGCACCCTATGTTTCCATAGTTTCCATAGGGTATCAGACACACCTGAGATGTTTCCATAAAGAAACAAAAGCCTTCAAAATTAATATACAAGAGTGCGAAACCAAAATCAAATTGACCAACTTCAAGAATTACAGTTATGTAAACCTTGATTTAATTTGCATTAATATTTACAATCTACCTAATAGAACCGATTGTACACTATTTAAAAACATTGTCTTACCAAGTAAAATTGCCATGGTGGACACTGTTTTCATGACCACTTCACTGTTTGTGAATAGTACAGCCAAATGATACACATACACATTAGACCGATGGAAAGCGATGTTACAGTACCTATGAGGACACATAATCTTTGTGGCTCTTGGGTGGCCAGCTCCCAGTTCGTTTAATATTCTCACACTGCACAAAATCAATGCAGGCTAAGCACTAAGCAGCAATTACAAGATTCCCAAAGATATGAAAGCCAACAGTCGAAAAATTGAAAACTTTTACATTTTGTAAGTGATCTCTATCTCTATCTACCTAAAAAGTAAAACACAATTAGAAACAGTCTAATCATAGAAAAGTTCATACCTATTGCCAGCACTGAAACCTACGAAGATCATGGCTTCCATTCAAAAACATGTTGCAAAAGGAATAGATCAAAACTATCAAATGGGGTGCATTTTACAGTAAGAATCACAACAGATAACAGGCTTAAACAATCATATGCATCAGGACTAAAGGACCTAATTCCTGTACAGGTCCATTACCCAAGGAAACAAGAAACATAAGTTGTAACTGATACATCCTGGATGAGGGCCAACAAGAGTGTTGCCCATGTTATCAGACATTCATGGTTTCTCTTCCCCCAAGAAGAATGTTTGCACTCATCAATTACTTGTTGTTCTGTGTACCTGAAATTCTTCTCATCTCAAGAAACATTTTTCACTTCTAAGAGTGAAAAATCATCCCCATTATTCTTTTCTCTATAATCTGTTTCAATTTATTTTCCAGTTTTCGTTAGTTTTTAATATAGGAACCTACTATGTAATCATGTCATACTTGGAACGTGGAAGCCGCAGATACGAATGTTGTAGTTCATTATCTCCTCTAAACACTGATGTCCTCGTATATTTCTTTCCCACTTTGCTGTAGTCCATTCCAAATCTGATCCACATAAAAATGTCTGCAGTAAGCCGTTGTCTCTAATCTACAAGGCTTCCTTCATAATCTCATCCCATACCTTTACCAATTGATCTGTACACATTGACATGATGTCAACCGAGGCCTGCAAAGTATACACAACAATTTTCAATAGTAAGATGACATTATAAAAGACCATAAACACAGTTTTTAAAACATGCCCAGAGTGCTATACTGGTGTAGAAATGAAGTGGAGGACAGAAACGGAGGAATAAGAGTAACAAAACAAAATTGTCAATCATGAATCAGAAAAATGAACCTTTAAAGCCCTACTTTTGTAGAGCTCTATAAATCATCCATGGCCTCCACAAGTACTTAAACAAAACAACCAAAATTATGACTGAGAAAGAATATACAGCTACTTTCAGTAAGAATCCTAGAGCTATGAGAGTACAGCGTGAGGGGGAACCGCTCCCCACTCAATTTCTTCTAAGATTCAATTTCACATGCCACCAAAACCAAACCACCAATATATTCAACATATCAAAAGTAATAATTTGTCAGCCCGTCTCCATATGCAAACTGTGTAACTGTATACTTTTCAATCAACTCCTAATTCTACTGAGTAGATCACAAAGACCTATTCAAATGAAAAATATTCAAAATTAAAACTACATGTATACAATTCAAACAAGAAGCGCAGTGCATCACAGTTCCTGCCAAGTGTAGGCAAGGCAGGTTTGGAAGATAGGAGGGGAGGAAGAAGAAGTTAGAGATGGTAATGCCAGATAGTAGAAGATGCATCTTCTGCATAAGTAAACATTGTTGACCCAACCAAGAGAAAAGATTTGACCATGAAAGTGATAATGCTCTAAAAGACTCTGATTCCACTCACATTTTTAAAAATGAAGTGCCCAATGTTGTGAAATTTCTGGCAGTTGTGGTAATTTTCAATATAGTTGTGCCTCGTACAAATGCTAGTGGTACAGTGAGCCATAAAGAACAACGCAACGATGAGGAGACCCCAGTCAATGTGGTTGCTCATCTACATATGGTCCTCATCAAGACAGGATGTTCACTTGATATCAGTTTTAACTGCTTGATATTGCAGTATGACGTTCTAGATATATTGGAGTTCACTTCTAATAGGAAACACTTGTTAATGATTGTTGGAAATTTCCAGAATAGAAAGATCCTAATTTTACCTAAAGGAGCAGATGAAGCAATCTTCCCACACATTACTAGTGAGCAGAAAGTCAAACACATATTGAGCAGTTGAGCAGTAGAGCATTACTCACTATTGGGGTTGAAAACACCATGTTTGTCTTGGCAGAACTTGAACCAAGGTGAATACAAGGATTGGTCCCTTATTTGGAAGGAAGAAAACAGTGCTTTGATTGATAAAGAAAGCAAGGTAGATGATGTTTGCCAACACTTAGAACATGAACATGATCTTATACTACTTGGTGCAACAGCAATCGAAGATCATTTGCAGGATAATGTTCAAGATTCAATTGAGACTCTTAATGAGTAGTGTAAAACAGAATACTGCCATTCATATTGCACTATTGTGCAATTTCATTTATCCTGAACTATATGTGAAATTGCAACCATCTAAATTGCTTCAACAATAACACCTGCTCTATTATTTCCAAATGAATAATTAAAAATAGGATTTCAAATAAAATTCCAAATCATGGGAAAACAAAGCCACTATCATGATAAATCATAAATCCACAGACTATTTGTTCATCACAATTTGGTGAATAAGAGACGGAGAAAAATACCAAGACATCTGACTTTGACAATTCTAATAAAGTCTTCTAAACTGATATTTTTTTTGAGTCGAATCTGGTTCAAACTGGTCAAACCTGCCAAAAGTTTTGAATTGCATGAGGGTTATTGAATAACTTGCACATTCACGATTCTTTCAAAAGAAAACTCTACATAATGTTTATAAACCCAGGTCTTTCATTTCTGGATATTATATGTATATTTTAACATTCTCTAATTTGATGTGTTTAAAGTAGAATATAGCATTGATCAATTACCAAAAAGAATAGGTACAATAAATGGTGGAAAAAATCACCAAGTTCAGTTGAAATTGTCCAAAAGAAGACTCAAAAACAATCAGTCCATATAACGAATTTCCCCCAGTACAACCATCAGTCCAGACATCTACCAAATCTTTTAGGAAAGAAAACAGACATCTATGAGAAAGAGACCATATATCTGTGAGAAAATTCTGTCAGGCATGACCTATGAAGCATTTATTGACAGAGAACAAGCATTACCTAAATCACAACCTCCTCTGATGAATGCTCTCCCAATATTCAGTGATGCCCCTCCAAGATAGAACAGTCGTTATGTTTTCCCTGAGTTCAGAAAACTTTGATTATGCTTCCAATTCTAAATCTGCCTTTGTTCTTGTGATCTTCTTTGCTGGTAGGAAAGAAAGGGGTGATGGCTCAGTCAAGCTGCACCACCGCCCTTGTGAGCTTATCCCCATGTCTCAATTATATCTCCGGAAATCAGACAACCCCTTCTCAGGGGTGTTGCAGTGCCCTAGCTACTGTTGTCACGAATAATGCTCACTGTCTCTGCCAGAGACTCGAGCTCTCGCCCTGCCCGGAAAATGCAAAGTCACCACGCCGCCTGTGAGCCAATGCCAGGGTACAGATTTGTTTCTTTACTTTCTGCAGAGGTGTAAATTCAGAGGGTGTACAATGATTGTTATTGATATTTAATTGTTTGGTGTGTGCAGGTTCAGGGGCTCCTACAACTTCCCCTTCTCCCACACCTTCAGGGGCCCCTTCTAGTTCTCCTCCTACAAACGATTCTGGCACAAGCAACCCCGAGTTCGAATCCCACCCACAGTACTTCAGCTTCGAGCATTTTCACTTTTCCGGTGGTTAATTTCGAGCAGAGTATCTTGAATCTTCTCGCGAAGAAACCCGCGGCAGATGACAAAACCCTCAGAGCTTCTCCTGTTATATAAAGGTGAGATTGAAAGCATAACGGTAACACTGCTAATTTTAGGAATGCACTGTGATGACAACTCACCTGTTTTTTTCAAATGAGCAAGCATAACAGTGCTAATTTTAGGAATTCTCATAAACGGCAATTCATGGATTTAACATAAAAGCATAGATGACAACTCAGCTATTTTTTTCAGATTTAACATAAAAGCATAACACATTTTCATTAAAAATTTGATTTCCAGTCTACAAACTCACCAATGGTCAATCAAATTGTTTTAAAAAAAAATTAATAACCGGTCATAAATTAAGTCTAGAACATTCATTTATTTTAGTTTGATGTCATTTATTTTAGTTTGATGATCATTTAGTACATTATAATTAATGTTTGTTTCATTATTGTTAGCTTTAAGGTTATGATTATAATTAGGATTATAATTTACTTATAGTTAGGATTATAATTGAATTAGGATTGGTTTCTAGTTAGGGTTAAAGTAGAATTACACTTGATTTTGGTGGTTTGGTTTGGTGGCATGTGAAATTGAATCATCAGATAAATTGAGTGTGGAGTGATTCCCCCACATATTGTACTCTCTAAATTGTCTTGCAGAGTTTCACTATCTCCATACCTCATACAATCATGATAGAATCATATTTAAGGTGATCGTGTATAGAAAATGTGAAGATCTAGACAAGGTTTGTGAGCTACTTAATTGTTAATATTCCAACCATAATTTTCAAGCCATATATAAGTGTTCAAGTTGTAACATTCTCATCATAAAGTGACATAAATTTGTCGATTCATATTTCAAGATCCAAAGACACATAATGTCCAATAGATTTGTTGGAAGACTTTAGAAATTCTCAAACAAATATAGTTGTCAGGCGTGATAACCATTTAGAAGAGCACCAAGGGAATGAAACACGATAGAAAGAATGTAAAACAAGTTCAAACTTGAATGTAAAAGACAATAATCAATGCAATGGAAAGTAGAAGTTGTACAAATAAAATAAGAATAAGGTAGGGTGTGTGGCACGAAACTATAAAGAGGAATAAGGTTGCACAAATAAGGGGAAGGTTAAAAAGTAATGTACAAGGAAGATAGACTATTCCAAAAAACTAAAAAAAAGAAAAGAAAATGGACTATTGCATAAAAAAAATAACTAAATTTATCTATACATTATTTATAGAAATAAAAGAAAGTAATAAAGTTTTAAAAAGTAATAATTTAATGATAATATAATATAAATATAATTATCATTATTATATGAAATTTAGATTATATTAAAAACATCTTTCTATGTTTACAAGTCTCAATATAGCAACAAGAAAAATATATATTAGATTTTTTTCTTTTAATTATATATATATATATATATTTTAAATATGTCAAGTGATTTTTTTTAAATTTTTTTATAGGTAATTAGTCGAGGCCATAGAATTTGATTAATATAATTTTTAAATTACACCTTGGTTTAGTGCAGGCACCAGATGAAAAGAGTAGAGGAAAGAAAAACCCCCAGTATTGTCTGGGACCTGAAGTCATGTTCAAATATGGATAATAATGAGTTTACAGATTTTGCATAATATGCGGTTTAGAAAAGTGCTACGAAAAAGTCACTTCCATATAATAAAGATATTCCCCAGACTACTTAGTCTCTAATATACATTATGAAGCCCTTAGGATTATACATCAACAAATGAACATATATATTGATGTCTGGATATTAAACATTGTTTCTTTTTGCATATTCTTGTCCCCTAAATTTGATTGTATCACGTTTCCTTCATATTCCTTACTCTCTTCCCTTAGTTGTTCCTTTGGTTGTCCTAATTAAACCTAAATAGTACAAGACAATAGTCTCTAATATACAAATAGGAGGTTCGTAGAAATGGCAGGAACCAAAAGAACAACTTCTAAATAAAATAGAGTCTTATGTCATTAAAGTCACCAAAAGCCAGGTTATGAATAGAGAAAATAAGGAATTTGTTGTCTCATTGGGATGAAAAAATGAAAGGTAAGTGGATACGTCTAAAATTACCCTCATTTCTGGGTTTAGGGGGGGAATCCTGCAAAAGAAAGTGAGAGATATGTAAATGGAAACCACCCAAGGAGGGTTGGTTTAAACTCAATTTTGATGGAGCTTCAAGAGGGAATTTAGGAAAAGCATGCATTAGATGTTGTATCCATAACTCAAAGGGCGTGGAGATAGCAAAGTTAGCAAGATCTATAGGAACAAAGACTAATAATTGAGTGGAATTAATGACTTTAGTAGAAGGACTAAGAACTGTGTAAGACTCTTGGTTGCAAGAATTTAGAGATTGAAGGAGATTTTGCTATTATAATAAATTCTTTAAGGAAAGGATCCCTCACAAATTGGAGTCTAGACTCAATTTTATCAAGGGTCGACTCACTTTGCCAGACCTTTGACAAGATCACAATCAATCATATCTACCAAGAGGGAAATCAAAGGGCTGACGAATTAGCAAATATAGGAATAGAGGAAGGACAAACATTAGAGGTCTAATTTTTAATATGAGGACATCATTCGATTCAGGTGATCTTAGTTCCCACAATACGCCTAAAACCCACTTTGGTTTGTTGATCTCAAATCATCCATGAGTGATGATACTGTTAGTTCAAGAAAATTGCAAGGTGCTTTGCAAACACGTCATCCTCCACATTTCCAATTGGACAAAGCCTACTCTTGAGGAATAGCACATGTCCCAATTCTGGAGAGTGTATGTCAAAAAAGATATTAGTACCAACTAAATGCCCAAAATACACTTTGGGTTGTATATTTGAAGTCATCCAACGGTTGATGAACATGGTTATGAGTCCACAACCGAAAAATAAGATCTGCACCATAACAACAAACAAAAACAAGTCACCAACACCACCATCACAAAGGTGTTCATCAACAGATAACTCATCACCAACTGTAGTACCCCGCCCCTAGTCCGATTTTATAAATGTTATGATTATTTTAAGATGATAGATATATGTTAGGAGATCATTGATGTTTATGATTTTACTAGCCCCATACTTGCATGTGTATGGTCAATGTGTTTATTTTATATTTCTGTTTGACATGCCTGATGTGGTTGAGGGATGGAGTCGTAGTTACTTGCTTGCGAGATCCACACGATCGACCGATCCCCGCCATTGTCTATTATATATTATTGTATGTACATGCTTCATCTTGTGATGACAGGTTTGCAGGTATAGGGCATCGTCTTCCCTGAATTGGCAGGAGTGAGCATGCCCATAAACATTCATCTCAATGGTAAAGAGAGGAGATAATACATAGACCCAAAACTCTAACGTGAGCCTAATTTGTCCTAGGTTTGGACAAGTACCAGTATGACTACCTTACTCGAATTCACCTAGTTGGCATGAATTTGTGGATCCCGTTTTTGAGTCTATGCATGGTTTCAGTTTGCTTGATTTTATTGTGCTTGATTCAGTTGATTTATGAGTATTTAGGTGGTTTTATATGTTTATCGATATTTGGATTTAATTATGTTTGGGTGTGTTATTAAATAATTGAATATTTAAATGCATGTTCTAGGATGTATTAAATATTTAATTTATTTAATTTGAGTTTTAATTATTAACATGTGCTTAATTAGAAAATGATTTGAATTATGTTTGCATATTTTATTAAATGATTAAATAATTAATTGCATGAATTTGTGATGCATTAAGTATTTAATTCATTTAATAATGAATTTAAATTATAACATGTGCAAAATTGAATAAGAAGTTTGTTTTCAAAAAGATAATTAGTTTTCAAAAGTCTAAGTTGAGTTGTGCATTTAAAAGATATTTTTAATTAATTAATTGTATTTACTTTCAATTTTGGAATTAAAGTTGGATCAGGAGTTGTCTTATGAGTCATTTCTAATTTGGAGTTGAACTGTGAGTTAGCTTTTGAGTTGTCTTTTGGGATTGCATGAATTTGGGAATTGAATTCCTATTAGGGGATTATTGCATTCATTTTTCAGGGAGACAGGTTTTTGAGAGGATTTCTGGAAGAGAGCTAGTGTGCTTAGTATTTTGGAATGGTGGATTGTTATGGCTGTTGGTTGATTTGAGTTTCTCTGTGCATATGGATTGGGCACCTGTTTGCAACATAGCTTTCAGTTTTGCAGGTTGTGTTTGATTTTGAGAGAATTATGTTCTCAGATCTATAGGGGTTTCCATTTTTATTCTATTTCTGACATTGGATCTGAGGTAGGCTTTGGATTTGTCTGTTAGATCTGTTTCCGCATCTCTTTGTCTTTCTTTATTTGTATAAATTTGTATGTATTTCTATTTGGTAAATCTGTGTTTATTATAGATCTAGATATTTAGATATCGTTATTTTAATTAGTTTTTATAATTATTTGCAATTTGGTATTGTACCATTATGCTGGCGAAATTTTGTCAATAGATTGTTTATGGTTTGCCTAGAAAATGATAAATCAATTATGTTGTATAGTTAAACTATAGTGTACGGAGAAAAAGTAATCCCCTAATAGAGAAAGTCAATTTGTTTTGAAAAAACCCAATTTGGGTAGAGAAATTCATTCTGGAATATAAGTATTACCCTTTGTAAAAAAATAAAAAAGACTCTGATACCTTTTTTGGAAAAAAGGTACAGAGAATATTCATTTCCATTTTCAGAAATTGTTTGTTTTAAAAAAATAAAAATAAACTTGTTTGTATAAGAAAAGAAAAATATTAAATATTTTTTAAAAATATTATATGCCATAAAAAAAAAACATTGCTTTGAATGGACGTTTTTTTGAAGTGATATATATAAAAAAAAAAATTAAAATTTTTTTTTTGAATGGGGCACGGGACACCACCCCTGCACCCCATTGGCCGGAGGTCTGCCAACGGCCTACCCAAGGGAGCCGCACGATAGTCTACCAACAGTCTCCCAAGGGGACCGCACGGAGCCCCGCACGGCAGTATGTGAGTGGCAGAGGGGAGAGGTGGCGTGGGGGAGGGGCCCGCTTCCCACCCCATACACTTTTTCATGGGTTTGCGCACCGGTACTTTGTTTAAAGGATAATTTATTTATTGTTTAGTATGTTTTAAATTTTATTTAGTATTTTCTTTTGTTAATAATGAAAGTTGTAAATTGTTTCTTTTAACAAATTAAAATGTCGTGGCTTATTTATTTTATAATATGTTTATTTTCATATATATAATTTTTAATTTAATTTAATTTATTATTATTTTTCTTTTAAAATATTAATTAAGGTTTATTTTATGGTGGTTATTAATATAGTTTAATGTGGAATTAGCTTAAATTTTATTTAATTTGATAATTAGTTTATTTAAGGATGATTTGTAAATTGAACTAGTTTAGTTTTTAGTTGGAACATTTTTTTATTATTCATTGATTTATGAATTAAGTTCTTTGTTAGAATAAACACTTGTGAATTAATCTTTCTTTAATAGTGATCAAAGTATTGATATGTTAATATCTATTAAAATTATTTTAATAGTATATTAGAATAGATAATTTGATGATATCAATTTAGATAGAGTTGAATAAACTGTAACATGATGTTATACTTTTTATACAATATGTATTCGTATTTGATTTGGATGTAGGACCAAATCTAATTGAATAGGTTGACTTATATTCTTATTAACTACATGAATTTTTCACAAGTGTATAGTTTTGTACTGAAATTGGGCATTTTTGCTTTATTGGATTTATGGATCGTATATAAGGAATAATCTTTATTTATGACATTGTTAAAATGTTTATGTTATGTTTATCTTAGCGGATTTTTGTGTTCTTACTTTTGGACTCAATTTTGATGTATATGGAAATTAAATACTTATAGATCAATTTTCAAGCTTTCTAGGATGTGAATGATGTACACTTCGATCCTAAACTATTTTCTTATGCATATGTGGTTTCGGGCACTACATGGCTTAGGGGAAACAGAGGCAGGGATCTTTGTCAATTGTACTTGTTTTCAGTATCGTGTTTATTATGTGTGCTTAATTTTGAATGTCATATATGTTTCGATCTTATGGGCTCTTGTTGGTTATAATTTGTTATGGTATCTTCGTAATCATTTCGGTTTCTATGTGTGAAACTGTATCTAGGATTATCTGGTTGTATACGTATTGGATGTTTGTGAGATTATGAGCCTAGGGGAGATTGAATAGGTGCATCTTAGGGGATTGGTCAGCACCTGGGTAACCTATTGCAGGTTATGTAATTAAGTGATAACTTAGTAATTAAAACTTTATAGATCATTTTAAAAGATAATTTAGAGTATGGTTATGATTAGAATTCCTCATTTCCATGAGAGAGAATTCTAGTCCCACATGGATCATATTGAGGGTCCGGGGCCCAAAGTGGCCAATCCAGGGTAACTCAATGCTTGAGTGTCCGGGGTCTAGAGTGACCAGTCCAGGGTAACTCAAGTAGTTAGACATGTGATGACAATCCCATAGCATGTAGCCTAAGTCATCTCCTGAGTTTCTGTTTATGCCTCTGGATTAGTGTGTTGGACCTTTCAGTTTATTGTTGTGTACCTTAAGTAGAGAGCTTTTAGGATTCCTTGCTCAGTGGTCTTATCCTTGTTTTGTTTGGTTTTCCGATTGGGGTTTGTGGTTATCTCCTCAACACGGTGGGGTAGACCTTTGTGGTTCTACACGGATGGGTGGTAGTGATTATTTACAATTTGAGATTCGATGTCCTAGTGCTGGTGCTATTGATACTTCTGTAGTTGGATGCCTTCATGATTCTTCATTGATTCTTCATTGTTGGTTTCTTATCTTATCTTCATTTATGTAATCCTGTATTAGAGTATCGCATGTGATACCTAATCTGGACTTGTACTTCTATGTTAGTTTTGTTATTACATACCCTGTGACATGTGCAGTGGATGTCAATTTATTAGTTATCATGGATGTCCATGAGGTTTGTAATTATTGATGTAAGTTGCGATTGTATCATTTATGTTATGGAATCTTTTCTTATCTTGCTTTAGCTATATTTTTATTCCTAAGTAATTCTACGTCAAGGGACCCTTGAGTTTTGTAATCTATGTTGGATGTCGTTCAATGTGAATAAATGGTAATTGCTTCCACACTATTGTGTATCTTGTATGTTAACTTAAAAAAAAAATGTTCACCAAACTTAGTAGCATGTTATAGGTTGATCTCTCTTGGGTTCCCTGGCGGGGCGTTACACCAACAGTAGTCTAATCACACCCACTTAGATGCTCTATAATCTCCATGTCAACCACAACCAACTTAACATGAAAACAAATCTTCTCACCAGCCTCAACAAAGTCAACCACAGTATCAGTAAACACAAGTATCTCAGCAACAATCACAAGTTGCTCTACAGGTTTCATGTCAGAGTCCACCAAATGATCACAAAAACCAATATCACATACCTCTTCAACCTCTATACTGTCACAAGAAACCTTGTTAAGATGTCTTCTCTCTCAAAATTTAGGCCAAAGTTGACCCAACTTATCCATCAATTTCCTTTCAAAGTGCAACTACCTCTGCTCGGCGATCTGATTGCAATATACTAGTTGCCTCCACACACTCGGTGATCTACTGTTGATATTCACAACCTGCCTCAATTCGACGATCTTTTCACTCAAGGAAATCGTCATCTCTCACATCAAATATGCTCTCCTCAGAGGCATCTTCAAATCAAGGTCCTGGTGCAAATAGCCTCAACTGGTTTACACACTCAAGATCTTCAAGCTCGGATACCACTTGATGCAGGGCAGGGCTGGAGGATCCAATAAAGGACAATCCAAGCCTACACTGCAAGTTATAACAACAACAAACATAATGGAATTCAACAAGATAAAGATTCAAAACAAAATTTCATTCAACATGCCCGGCTGTAAGGCCTTCCGGGTTTTGGTCTATTACAATGAAATAACAAAGTATCAGCAAGATCTCACAAGATCCAAGGAACCACCAACTAGTTCAGATCTACATCAGGCAACCTCTGATAGGAACAACCAAGTTAGAGTCTAATCCTTTCCTTTGAAAAAAGCACTAAGCAACTGTTATTCCTGACTAACCAATTCTCCAAATATCCTTTTTCTAAATGGAAAGTCCCCTTTCAAAATCTTGAAAAGCAAACTATTGAGATGTTGTTCCTGATTGGCTACCATTTTTTGAAAATTTCGATGCTTGGAGATTTGAAAATAAATGTGAAGTTTTAACACTTAGGAAAACTAGGGATGGGAAAGAAGGTATAGAGTTAGGTGAAGTATTAGCGTATTGGATGTTTGTAGAGTTATGGTTAGAGTAAGGGTTAGAGATAGTTTAACGTTGTGCTAAGGATCAAGACATAAGGTTTCACACCAATTTGGGTATTGTTTGATGGTAGCTGAAAATAGACGAAGCAAATTTCAAAGTGTCTTCCTTCAGAAACTCTAGAAAAGAACTACTTAGCTTTTATTTTTGAATTAAGTACTCCTTTTACCCATCAAATGTTAGAAGTTTTCAGCTTCCTAATTGACTTCCTACGGGATTTTGAAAAGTCCACTACTTAGCCTCATTTTCTGAATCCCTATTCCTCCCGGTCCACTTTTTTGAATCTTTGGACTTTGACGTTAAGTAGCCCAAACTTGACTACCTTCTTTTCGTCATTCAAAAAAAAGAGCCTACTTTGATTTGATCCCACTAATGGACAACCCTGAAGGGATGTTTCTAAATGTCACCTTCCTTACTTTGTAACTTCGACATGTCGGATTTCACACCTCATTGTCTCCTTTTCTGATGGGTTGTTAATACATCGTCGATGTCTTTCGATTAGGATGTATGAGGTGACTGAGCGGCTAATGTAAGGATATAAGTGGGTGGGTCCCTGTGTCATTTTCTAGGGACTACCAACAACTGTCAGATGCAAAATAAATCAATGGCCCAAGGCGTATTTCAAGCCGATTAGAGGAACGATCACCTCTTTTGAAAATGCACAATGAAAACAAGCCACGTGTCATGATTAAACACTCAACAAAGTATAATTAGCTCATATCTTACTTTTCAAACATCCATTTATACACATGACCTTACTCTTGTTCTTTTAATGATGGATTTCAGGGTAGTAGTTGGAGAAGACATTCCCCGTAGAACCCGATGGTAGCCGATGGAAATGTTTCTGACTAGCTGCCAGTAATTGATTTTAAATAAATTAATTAACATCTAAGTCAGTAAGGGTCCCTAAATATTAAAAAGCATAGTTATGGTATGATGTTAAATTTAGTACATTGGGTGAACCTACAATAGTGGGTTACACTTTTTTGCCTTAAGGGATACTAAACTCTACATTTTGAAAAAAAAATCTTTCAGATTCAAATGCATATTGTCGTTAAACCGTTTGAAATCGAAAGATGAAGTAAATTAGAGTCTTTTAGGATTTTGTGTCTAGATTCTAAATATATTTTTTATTTTTTTATTTTTGAATTTACTTGAATGGTTTTTTCTTTCTCCCACGATAACCAGTATGTTGTTGAAAACGTCATTTTCAAAGAGTTACATTATTTTCATAGAGCATAACTTTTTTCTAAAATAGATATCAATGTGCTTCTTTCAAATTTAGTTTTGTAACATCCATATAGAGCATCAAACTCATAGGTTTATATTTCATAAAAAAACCTACATTTGATTAACGTCAAGAAACATATACTAAAAAATTGTCAAATCTATATTCGTTAGAAAGCTCGTTCAAAGTACTTGTGCTATGAAAAAGGACATCTCCTTATTATTCCTTTTGAGCCCTGCAATTGAGCCCTGAAGCCATGAAATGTTTAGAATTTTGTAAAACTCTGCAATTTTCCCTTACTCAGGGACTTTCGATCGAAACAAAATACTTTGGATCAAAAGTACCTCCTATCAAAAGTACTTGAATGGTTTAACTTGGGTTAATCCATTTACCAAATTACATTCGATAGAAAGTTATAAATGATTTTCTATAGAAACCTATGTTGGCCAATTTGGTGTCGTTTCAGGTTAATAATGATTCCATATAAATAAATATATGTTTTTCTCATCTTATTAATTCGAAAGCTGCAAAATAATTTGCATTTTGGAGAAGGAAGACTTTTGAAATTGTAATTTTTTCAACTTTGTCAAAATTTAGTGGAACAATTTTGCAAAGTGATGGGAAATAAAAAGAGAAGGCTAAACAAGAGTACACAACATTATTCAAAAGAGACTGAACAAGACTACATGAAGAAGCATGGGAAAGATATTATCGTAGGAAACATAGTATCTCTCTCTGTGTGGATATTTTAAGTTGATGCTTAGAACTTCTCTTAATGAAACATGTAACCATGATATTGCAATACCTAATTAGACCTAGTTATATTTAATAAGGCTAATTAGACCTAATAAGACCTAGATAAGACTAATTAGACCTAATAAGACCTAGACAAGACTAATTAGACCTAATGAGACTAAGAAGACATAATTATATACCTAATTAGACCTAATGTGAGTATTATGACACATTAAGACCTTATGTTCAACCTATTAGAACCTAATATGAGTAATATTTGATTATTTAGGACCTAATATAAGTAATAAGACACAAATTAGGACCTAATGCCATTAATAGGATGGGCCTTAGACACAGTTAGATCTAGCTAGACATAATAAGACTAATTAACACCTAATAAGACTAATTAACACCTAATAAGACTAATTAACACCTAATAAGACATGTAACTAGTCCTATGTGTACCTAATATGAGTAATAGGACCCCTTAAGACCTAATTAGAGATAATAGCTTACCTATTATGACCTAGTTTGTTAAATTTATTAATAAGACGTAAGAGTACCCCTTAAGACCTAATACTTGACTAATTAACATAAGTAATTTGAGACCTAATTATACCTTTAATAAGACTAATTAACACCTAATATGAGTAATAGGACCTACTAGTACACCTAATATGAGCAATAGAACCCCTTAGGCATAATTAGACCTATTATGAGGTCTAGTATGGATAATATAACCCCCGAGGCCTAATTAGACTAATTAACCCTTAATAAGACCTAATTATAGTAATTAATGTACCTAATACATGTGAGTAATATGACCGAATATGGGTAATAGAAACTAATATTGAATAGTAGTAGTACCTAATTAGGGGCCTATTTATGAGCTTAATAGAACCCCTTAGACCAAGTTAGTCTTAATAAGCCCTAATTATCTATAAAATATGAGTAATAGGACCCCTTCTAGGTGTAATTAGATCTAATTAGACTAATTAACACCTAATATACTCGTACTATGACCCCTTAAGACATAATTAGACCCAAATGCTTAATATGGTCTCTTAAGACCCAATTAGATCTATTAGGACCTAATTATACCTAATTAGACATAATTGGACCTATTAGGACCTAATTATACCTAGTTATCTAGGTCTATTAAGATCTATGATAGGTAATATGACCTGTTAAAATCTATTAGGACCTAATTAGACCCATTTAAACCAATTATGACCTAATTAGACCGATTAGGACCTATGATAGGTTATATGACCTCTTAAGACCTATTAGCACCTAATTAGAGCCAATTAGATCTATTAGGACCTAATAATATCCAATTAAACCTATTATGACCTAACTAGACCTATTAGGAACTAAGATAGGTTATATGACCCCTTAAGACCCCATTAGACCCATTATGAGTAATATGACCCCTTAAGACCTATTAGTGCCTAATTAGACCCAATTAGAACTATTATGATCTAATTATACCCAATTAAACCTATTATGACCTATGATAGGTTATATGACCCCTTAAGACCCCATTAGACCCACTATGAGTAATATGACCCCTTAAGACCTATTAGCACCTAATTACACCCAATTAGACCTATTAGGACCCAATTATATCCAATTAATCCTATTATTACCTAATTAGGCCTATTAAGACCTATGATAGGTTATATGACCCCTTAAGACCCCATTAGACCCACTATGAGTAATATGACCCCTTAAGACCTATTAGCACCTAATTAGACCCAATTAGACCTAATTAGACCTAAATAGACCTAATAAGACCTAGATAAGACTAATTAGACCTAATGTGACCCAATTAGACATATTAGGACCTAATTAGACCCATAAGACATATTAGGACCTAATTATACCTAATTAGACCTATTAGGACCTATGATAGGTTATATGACCCCTTAAGACCTATTAGCACCTAATTAGACCCAATTAGACCTATTAGGACCTAATTATACCCAATTAATCCTATTATGACCTAATTAGTCCTCATAGGACCTATGATAGGTTATATGACTCCTTAAGACCCCATTAGACCCACTATGAATAATATGACCCCTTAAGACCTATTAGCATCTAATTAGACCCAAATATACCTATTATAACTTAATTAGACCCAATTAGACTTATTAGGATCCGTGATAGGTTATATGACCCTTTAAGACCCCATTAGACCCACTATGAGTAATATGATCCCTTAAGACCTATTAGCACCTAATTAGATGCAATTAGACCTATTAAGATCCAATTAGACTCAATTAGACCTATTAGGACTTGATTATACCCAATTAATCCTATTATGACCTAATTAGACCTATTAGGACCTATGATAGGTTACATGACCCCTTAAGACCCCATCAGCCCCACTATGAGTAATATGACCCCTTAAGACCTATTACCTCCTAATTAGATCCAATTAGACATGTTAGGACCTAATTATACATATTTAAACCTATTATGACCTAATTAGACCTATTAGGACCTATGATAGGTTATATGACCTATTGGGACTTATCTTATAATTAATAGGACTCTATACATAGGAAGTTTCATTTAGACTTTTGTTTAATAATTTTATCTTCGTATGTAGCAAATTATCAAGAAGCACAACCTTCTAAAGTTGGAGAAGGGTCATCGCAAGGTCAACAAGCCCAACCTTCAGAAGTTGGAGAAGGGTCATCACAACATCGACAAGGACAACCTTAAAAAGTTGGAGAAGGGTAATCACAAGCTCAACAAGCACAACTTTTAGAATATCAAACAAGTACACACATCTCTCTCTCTCTCTCTGACTCTCTCTCACTATCTTGATTTAGTCTCTTTGTGGTGATTATAAATTTTGGGTCTTTCCCCTTAAAGCTAGTGTTTTCGTTGTGTGCATAGCCTTTGATGAAGAAAATGTTGGACAAGGGGCATCCCAAGTTGAAGTAATGGACTTTTGAGAAGGGTCATCCCAAGGTCAAATAAGTATGTGTCTCTCTCATTAGTTTATTAATTATTCCCTTTAACATGAGCTTGTCTCTACTTATTTCATCAAGTTCTCCTTAAAATGAGCTATTAAGAGATTTTTTTATTTTGTTTGCAACCAATGTAGAAGAAACATATGAGAATGTTAGTCTACCCCAACAGTTGAAGATAAAAATTAATCATAAAAGCATAGATTATTTAATTGAAATGGATGTGGAAAAATTAAGAGATTGTGCTAAAAAATCCATAAATACTATGAAGAGGGCATTGAATAAAATGTCTAAGAAAATAATTACACAATTTGAGAATCTTGATACACTTCAAAAAACCCAACTATTATCAATTACACTTCTTAAAGATGAGTTAAAACAACCATTAAAATTGTTGGGTGTAGATGCAAGTTTGAAAAAGACAAAATCGTGTAACATACAAAAAAATATTGTTGAAAGTGTTAAGGAAGGTTTGCAATCCATTAGGAAAACAACTAGATCTGTAGATACGTCCATTTCAAGAAGAGTGACATTGACATCTATTTTAAATAAGAACATGTCCCAAAAAAGACATTTTTTTTCACTTTCATCTCATATTGGGTACATTAGGAAGACAATAACACATTATTTGAAAAGGAGAATCAATTTGGATGATACTAAATTTGAAGGTAATTGGGCACTAATGTGTAGAGATCCTCATTCTGATAGGATTAAGGAAACAATTAGAAACTTGGTTATGACATTTTGGACTGATCATACTCGTCCTTCACCAAATAAAAGAGATGTTATCAAGAAGAGGACTGGGCCTAGGGAAAGTTTCCAGCACACAAAACATTGGTTGGACACTACACCACATGAATTGTATCTCTCATTTTGTAATTCAAATCTTGAGATTAAGATTGGACAAACAATGTTTGAATGATTAAAGCCATATTTTGTAAAGATAAATAAATCTTTTGAAACTTGTTGTCGATATCATATTGAATTTTATCTCTACTATCAAGGGATTAGAAAGATGATAAAAGAAAGTGGTGGTTCTCAAAATGATTTTCCTAAACATCCAAGCCAATTCATATCATCAATCTTATGTAACAAATCAATTGATCATAAAATACCTGAAATAGATTGCATAAGAGGAACTTGTCAAACATGCAGGAATTTGGCTAAATTCCTTTGAGACTTGAAGATACTGATATGACGGGGATGGTAAAATGTAAGAGTTACAAGTACGTAAAGTCTGAAATAAAAGTTGGGAAATAATCAACAAGGTTGGAATATGTAGAAGAGGAGATACTTGTTGCAATATTTATAGAGAATTTTTCGTAAATTGATTCAACCATATATACTTTATATTTTTTTTGCTAAATGGCAAGCATAACAGTTCCAAATACTAAAAGAAACTTTTCTAGTTGGAGCAATTTTATTAGTTGTTGACTTTGTAGAGAATTACTCTTTTATTTCTCAAAAATAGCTTCAAGCAGAATACTACTATACAGAGAAGGTCACTATCATGGTACACATGTCTTATCGACATGCACAATTAGGTTTGAACGGTGTTGATACTTTATAGATAATCTAGATGTCTTGAACATAATATAACTTAGATCATCAAACATATTTAACTTAGATCATCTTGACATTAAATATAAAGTACATGTCGAATGTAAATATAAGTAATATCATCAAACATAGATCTCAAGTATATAGCATGTCAAAGATCATTCATAGAATAAACTTACATATAACTTAGATCATCAAACATATAACTTGGATCATCAAACATGTATATATTAAATATATAGATTAAAAGTATGTAAACATCACACATGTATAGAGTGAAAGTATATAACATGTGAAACATCAATCATAGATCAAGTATGTTTAAAACATAGAGATCAAGTACTATATTTACATGAAACATATGTCAATCATGTGTCAAACATCAATCATAGATCAAGTATGTTTAAAACATAAAGATCAAGTACTCTAAACATGAAACATATGTTAATTATGTAAAACATAGATCAAAAGTCTACAAATCAAATCATATAAAAGTACAATGTATGTCAATTGTCTAAAGTCTAGAGAGGAAATATAATATCAAATACATGTAATATGTCTAGATCAAATATGAAAGTGCCTAGGACTCATCATGATGATTCCTCACTAAGCGATCCCCAGAGTGACTATCATGTTGTGAAGGATGTGCAAAGCCCTACAAAGAAAGTGATATAAATTAATATATATGTACATCTTTTTAAGTTCAATAAAATATTACAAGAAAACATGTTATAAAGTGTGTAAATTAAATACATGTACATATCGATAAATTATAAACTCACCTGTCCACTACTAATGTCATCATCAAGTGAGTCCCGATGAAGTACACAATCAGTCCTCAAAGAAGGAGTAACAAGAGACATCTCCTACTAGAGAAAAAATATCATATATAGTATATATCATGTATTGAAATTTTAAAAAAAAGATGTAAATTTACATGCCATGAAATATTACAAATTTAACTTAAATTGTAACATTAAAAATAAGATTTATACCTGTGTAGATGGTGGCAAGTGATAGTACTTAGACTCCCTATCCTCGATCCTATCAACCAAGATATCGAGATTTTGTTGCCTCTGGTCTAAGATCAACTCTACATCCGCAACAAGAGTAGTCAGCACATGTCTCTCTAATGATGAATGCAATAGACTAACCAAACGAGATGGCATGGAAGTTGTATCATCATGTGTTAGTTCAAATATAGGTAACCCATAGTGGTCATGCTGAAGTCAACATCCTCAAGGCCAATATCAAAGAATTGGTACCCAGCACTCACTAAAGGGTTTGTATGTTGTGCTTCTCCCTCTACAACAATATAGTGGTCGGTAGGTGGATCCTCATGGGTGCTACCACTATGACCACGATCTGGGTGATGAGAAGGATGTGGCTGAGCACATTTGACAGTACCCACATGAGCTCTAACATCTGATATGGGGATATCATGCTCTACTTCTATAAATACATATGCATCCAAAAGATCCTCGGCTAAAGTAGTCAATGTGACCCATTTCATCTCTCATGTAAGTCCCTCTAGGATGGAAAGTGAAGGGATTCCCACTGCACTATACATGTCATGTGAGGTCCTGCTAGAGGATGCTTGACCTGATGATCTAGTGTCATTGAAATATTAAGTACTATCCAACTTGATCACTAGATATGGATGCGGTAGCTATTGCAATGTCCCCCACACTATCAATCACACCTTGAAGCTAGGTTTTATGAATGACATCATTTTCCAAAAAACCTAATGAAGGAGCTATAACAGGTGCCCTCTAACCAATACTAGCCATGTGTCTCTAGCGATCAGCTTGACAAAAATCATCTCTATCACCAAGCCTACCACGCCCCTATCTTAGATGTGTTGGAAAATCAGTGTAATTAATGACCCTCCCTAAACAAACCTCAACAAAAAAAATTTGTGCAAAATACAATGGAATCTGGTCATTATTTGGATAAAGACCATGGGAGGCTAAAAATCGTGGGATATCAATGCTAATATAGCAATATCCTGACACCTAGTAACCTGATATCCCTTCACATGTTAGAGTAATAAAGTATTTTCTTATTAATTGAATCATACTTATTTAATTATTAAGTCACTTATTACCTCTTTCGACTTAAGCTAAACTTTAGACATATAATAATTAATTACTTTATTAATTATTATTGTGCAACCTAGGGTTTTCTCTTTTTAGGGTTTCAGATCTCCTTTTATAAGGATTGATCTCCTCTTGTTTTGTAACATTTTTTGACATTTTATTGTTGATTGCAACTTTTTTTTTTGCACATCAAGGATTTCTCCTCTCTTGTGGATCTATACATTCAGGTCTCCATAGTTATTTTCTTCTCTCTCTCTTTCTGTGATAGGTGTTTGCATGCATGTGTTCTTGGGAGCTGTGGGTTTTATTCATCGACTCCAATATGGTATCAGAGTTTCAGATCTACTTTCCCCTGTCCTCTTCTTGAGAGATTCAGTCATGTTCATCAAATCTACATTTTTAGAGGGTTTCTTGTCAGATCTGGGGGGGACCTATTTTTATGGTCATCTTGGCTTCAAACGAACCTCATGTTTGCATTCACAGCATCCAAGAACCCGAAGATCTATATAAAATTTGTCCAATTTGGACAAAGTTGGAATCTGTGGCAAACAAATTTTGCAAATAGCCCCAACACGGATCCTGAGGTGATCACTATTTTTGGGGGCACTTCTAGCCCAAATGGACCTTATGGTTGCATCCAGAGCCTCTGAGATACCCAAAATCCATATAAAACTTATCAATTTTGGACAAGTTGGCCTCAGATGCAAAAAAAATTTGCGTCCCAAGCCATACATTCCGAGACAGTACGAAATTCAAATATTAAAAAAAATTGCCATAGGGTTGTGCCACCCAGGCATCACCACCGTTGGCATCGCCGACGGCCCGTGGTGATCCCGCGGTCACTACCACGGTTACTACCTAGCGAGCCACAGTGACACTATGGTGACCGCCAGGGTAACCGTCGGCCGGTCCGCACGGTTAGCGCCAAACCACTAGCATTTTGTTGCTTAAGCCTATTTTTTTTGGCTTGGATGCATCTCTTCTACAGTTCAGACATGGAGTTGGATTTTTGTGAATATCTCAGGCATCTGGGATTGGAATTGGGCGTGTGATATACCATCGGAAAGCTAGTTTTGAGCCCGATCCATTTTTACATGTATGGTTTCGAGATTTTTCCATTTTGATGTCATTTATTTCTATCAAAGTTAGATGTTCTCTATGCTCTCAGCATTTCAGACCTCCTACATTCCGGGATCTGTTTCTCTTGCGTCCAGGCTCCATTTTCGGCATGCAAGATATTGTCGAAAAGCTCTTTCTAAGATTTTATTAGATCATATGGTTGCATATGTGATTTTTTTCTTTTGTTGATGTCACCCATCCTCAGATCCTTCCAAACACCTTCTTTGGGCCCTCCAGTGCAATTGTTGGTTTTTTGCTCATATCTTGAGCATATGGTGTCAAAATTTGGAAAACGATATATCGTTGGAAAGATGATTCCGAGATCTTTCCAAATATAGAGGTTTTTTTTTTCTGGTTTTTATTTTTTGATGGTGTTTTTTTACTATCAAACCAGATGTTTAGTTCTACACTCGAGGAGCTCTATCCTGCGCATTCAGACTCCATTTTGAGCAAACGATATATCATTGGAAAACTTGTTTAGAGAGATTTCCAGTGTTGTAAGTCAATTTTATAGATTCTTCTCCATCAAAATTTTATTTAGATTCTTTCATTTTTGCAATCTGGTGGATATCTTGGATGTTACAGGTCTTGGGATCTCTTCCCTTTGAGTGATGGCTCGTCTTAGGCTATTCTTTTGTTTTAGAATCCTTTTCTCTTCTTTGAGAAGTGTATACTTCACTATTGTAGCATTCTTTTATGCACACGCACTGAGATAGTTTTCCATTCTATTGCATGTATGTGATCTTGCACATGTTTGTGCTCTATGTACTTGCACTCCATTATAAAGTGTTAGGGGGGTTTTGATATTTTCCTTTGTTTTCCTTTGTTTTCCATCTTCTTTTGTCATGTGAGCATTCCTCCAATGACATTAGCCTCATGTATCTCTATATGTGTTTGTACTCTCTTTGCACATTTGATGTTTCAAATTCTTCTTCATCATGCAATTCATATTGGATGATCTTTTTAGTGTACCTGTCATTATTCTCTTGTCAACAGTATGGGGGGGTTTCTACTATTGGTTCTACTACTTCCTTGGTTTGATAGTGTGAGCTATGTATTCAATATTTGATTCTATGTACTAGGTGGTTGCAGTGGCTGAGTACCTATGCATTCCGGTGAGACGGATCATTTACCATATGGACACTCTTTTCTTTCCTATTTTTAGATGCACTCTTCTAGCTTTGATTGATCAGCTCTTCAGAATTTTGGTGTTTATGCCATCTGTATCTTTGAGTTCAGGTGTTTTCCTTTGTTTGCCTCCTGATTTGAGTAGTTTCATTTGAGGGCACTCATGCAAATTATAGTCTTCTCTACCTCATCATAATTCATTGGAGGATCTTCAGATCAACAGTTATTTCTTGATAGAGTTTGTAGTTTCTTGCTTCAATGATGTTGTACATGTTCATCTTTGTTCCTATTTTCTGGAACATTCCTAGTTTTTTGAGGCTTCTTCAATCCTTTAGACTAGTCTTGGTCTCTTTTTGGAGTAGAGTTTTTCTGATGTGGTTTTCTCTATTTCTCCTCTTTTACAGAGACTCTCTTTTATACGTAGGTACCTGATCAGGCCTTTTGTTGCTGAGACCCATTTGCTTTCATTAGTTCTTTCTAGGTTTTTAGCTTCTCCCAAAGTTTATCTTAAGGGGGGGTGTGAGTAATAAAGTGTTTTCTTATTAATTGAATCATATTGATTTAATTATTAAGTCACTTATTACCTCTTTCGACTTAAGCTAAACTTTAGGCATATAATAATTAATTGCTTTATTAATTATTATTATGCAACCTAGGGTTTTCCCTTTTTAGGGTTTCAGATTTCCTTTTATAAGGATTGATCTCCTCTTGCTTTGTAATGTTTTCTAACATTACATTATTGATTGCAACTTTTGGTTTTGCACATCAAGGATTTCTCCTCTCTTGTGGATCCATAAATTCATGTCTCCATAGTTGTTTGCTTCTCTCTCTTTCTGTGACAGGTGTTTGCATGCAGGTGTTCTTGGGAGCTTTGGGTTGTTTATTCATCAACTCCAATATCACATACTATAAGTCCACATAAGATACAAAAGCTTCCCTTTTCAAGGTCTCTTTAGGCACTAAAATCGGTACCTCCTTAAGAGAAAGACCAGAGCCAACCTCTCATCTCTTCCTCTCAAGTATGGCCTCTATAATGTCTGGTGTGTAGGGAGTGGTACCATGAATGTCATCTCTAATACTAATCAAGCTAGAAAGTATGGACTGACATGTTCTCTTATAGACACTAAAGCTAGTCAGATTGTTTATGGAATCTTGCAATCATTCAATTTCCCTATTAGTTTGTACAAATAGTTCCTCAGGGGGAATCAGTGCATTTTCCATGATGTCTAATAATATCTAGATATCTATATATGTGTACCTAAAAGATTTTATTTACTGTCAAATGAAGTCTACATATATGTTTTCCTAATTTAATTGAAAATAAAAATAGTACATTTTTCTACATTATTGAGCTAAAATCAATTACATAAATTACATTTAAATGTAAATAAATGTGCACTACATATACATGCACACATACACACACATACATATATACATGTTCACATACATACATGTACGCATATACATACATACATACATATATATATACATGTGCAACTTACATATATACGTGCACATGTATATATTATACATAGACATGTATGTATATATGATGTGTATATAGACACACAAACAAATATATATACATGTGCATATACAGGCATGTATACGTGCACATATATGCATACATATATATATATATATACATACATATAGATGCATATATACATGTATATGTATATATATGCATACATATATACATACATTTATAAGTATACATACATGTATATGCATGTACATATGTGTGTGTGTGTGTGTGTGTGCATATATATATATGCACATATACACATGTATACATACATATATTCATATATATAGACACACACACAGACACACAGACACACACACATGTAATATGTATGCATTTATATATGTGTATATATATATATATATATATATATACATGTATAATATATATGTGTATATACATGCATAATATATATGTATATACACACAAACACACATATATATATATATAGATATATATGTACAAATATATGTATATATACACATGTGTGTGTGTGTATATATATATATATATATATATATATATATATATATATATATATATATATATGTATACATATATGTATATATATACATATGTATATATATACATGTGCATATATATATATATGTATATATATGTATATATATATATATATGTATATATGTGTGTGTGTGTGTGTGTGTATTACATAGATTTATATATTAAAAATAATAAATAATGTAAAATGAGAAGGTATACACAATGCAATACCTCTAAAAATGAAGTTTGAAAGTCAGATGCCCCACTTTCCACTCCATTGAAACTGTGAAAATGATGGTTTCGGTAGGGTTTAAACCCCACCAAAATGTTAACTACTTTACTTTCGGTTGAAAATAAGTACAAAACTTTCGATCGAAACATACTTTTAATCGAAAGTAACTAACTTACGATCGAAAGTGTTGGGTACTTTCGATAGGTAATTTTTATCGAAAGTACTCGATTAAATCGACCCACTTCGTAAATTTTAGGAGGAATTGCTTCCTCCAAAAATTGTGGGTTTACCCACTGATAAAATGTGTTTTGGTTCAACATAAGGTGCTTAGTTAGGTCATTTACGAAAGTGAACTAACCCATGGACATGAATAAAGGACAAATGTAGGAATTGTTAGAAATAGGGAATACTGAGAGGGGGTGAATCAGTATTCTAAAAACTTTATCTTTTTCCCAATTATGGATATAACAAATTATCTTTATACATGCATAACATAAGAAACTAAACAATATGCATAACAATAAAGAACTCATAACACATGATATGTTCTCGAGGAAACCTTGGCCAAGGGAAAACCCTGGTGGGGATGGTACCCACAAAGATCCACTAATCAAAGTATCTTATTAAAGATGTTGACCCTGTTAGGAGTCTATTACATATGTATAGTGTATTAGTCCTGGTTAAGGGACTATAGGCCTTGTTAGAAGCCTCAACCCTGTTAAGAGTTGTAGATACAAAAATCTGATTACAAGATGAGCCCACTGCCCAAACAAGTAATATACAATGTAGGTCAAGGTACATAACCCTATTCTTCTTGAATCAATATTCCTTTTCTGCTCTTATCTTCACATCATCACTATTACATTCGCTTTACAATTAAATTCATTACATCACTTTTTCATTGCTACTTTTCTTTACAATTACAATTGCATATATACAAGTTATTAAGGCTAATAACTTTACATGGTTGGCTTCCATATATCTTTATCTAAGGTTTAGAATCTAGGATGTCATCCCTTTATATTGTTAAGTCATTATTTTTATAAACAAAATAATCCCTTAACTCTTTACCAATTCTGCCTTCATATTCTGTCCTGTCAGCTTCACATTGTCTTCGGTAAAACTGTCATAACTAATTCTGTACATGTCGTAATGACTTGCACTCTGAGATGGGTCATCAGTAGCCATCATAGCATCTATGTTCAAGTGCACAAGCACTGAAATTTCTCCAGTCAACGTCACAAACCAAAACTATATCCTGGTACACTGTGAAAACACTGTCTCACACTTAGACAAATTTGCATTGCGATATGTCATACTTTCTCTCTAACCTGTGTGCTCTTAATGTGGATCATATGTTTCCATAATGACAACATATATGTACTCACTTTAGTCAAATTTCCAACAATCTCCCCCTTTGTCATTGGTGGCAACATATGAGAAAATTGGCTAAGTGTACAAGTCAAAATCTCAAAATTTATAACAAAATTCTGGCCATAGTATAGAATATGTATACTATCCTTATAACTCCTCAAAATATACTTTTTGATACAAAAATTCATACAATACTCCCCCTAAGAGTATCAATCCTCATATACATAACAATTTTCTGCTTTACTACAATCACTCCCCCTTTGACAACAATGACAAAATAAAGTAGGGAGGATTACAAAATTGTAACCCAAAAAAGATTATACCTCCATTTACTTATTGCAAAGCCAGTAGGCTTGCAACACAATTTGCAAAATTTACTTTCATGTCTTCAAACTCTTTCTCCCATGACTTTCTGATAGAATCTACCACATTCAGAAGTGTGCTTAATCCATAAGCTGCTATCTGATAAGCTTGAAGGTTCTCAAAATTAAATTTCTGAAATGATTTCTTAGCAGTAAGACATTCTTCTAACTGTTCCTCAATAATGCTCAACTTTATAGATGTATGCTCTCTCAGAAGTTCAAATCTTTTCAATTTCCTATTCTTTTCATCTTGCGATGATCTTATTTCATCATAACACTTCCTAACTTTCTTCTCAACATCACTTACTTTTACATTGGGTCTAGAAAGAAGATTAGATTCATTCTGAATATCAGCTTCCTACACCTTGATTTTCTGCTCCTCTACTGCTGTCAAAATCTTAGGTTTTGTACACTGTATGTACAAAGCTTTTCCAGTCTCCAAATGTTTCCTCAAGTTCTTGATACAAACATCAAGACTAATAATATCATTTCTAATATTCTGACTTATGCTTAAAAGCATTTCAGCTCCATAAGCTGCTTGAGCTCTTACTTTAGCAATGTCTGATAAGTTGGTAAACTCATCATCAAAAGTACTTAGTACCTTTTTGGCTCACTCCAAAGGATCTACTTCTAAAATATGTGTAGTTACAATACTTTGTAACTTCTCTATCAGTTCCTTCAAACTTCCTTCTAGATTCTTTACCTTCTTATTTTTACCAATAATTTTATTCAAAGAACTAATCAGCTCTAGCTGATCATCATCATCAACTTCTTTACCTAAGTCTTCAAAAAAAGTTCCAATTTCCTTCTTCTTTGCCTCAGGAGTGGGTGCATGAATTTTTGTCTCTTTAGGTTCATCACTCACCAATTCAGTCTGCACTACTTCTTCTGTCCTATCTGGTTCATCAAGAGCTGAATTGTCAACAATGTTATCTAAATTCTTAAATACATTATCTTTAGTGTCCAAGGTCACCTTAGTGCCTTCAATGTCCATTATATCATCTTCAATGTTAACATCTGAAGGAGAGGGAATATCCTCTGGTTCAACATCAACTGCATGTCCTGCTGCAACTGAAGTTTCTCTAACAATTTTTGCCATTACTTTAATTATTGCTTGCTCTGTTTCTGTTCTCACTTGCTCATACTGTCCTGCCATGATCTGAATGGTTCTCCTCTTAGTCCTCAAAAGAGTGTCAAGGGGCTTCAAAATCTACTTCAAATGATCATCATCTTTTACTTCACAAAGCTTTCTCACAAGATTCTCTCTTATAGTTTTGTCTTCCTCAGATGCTCTCTGTTTTCTATTAATAAGTTTATTGTACAAATCATTAGGTATATGACCTTGAATTGTATCAAACTTCTTGTTAGCCAGAATCATGTACTTAACAATAGAATTTTCAAGATTCAATCTTTTAGAATAGTTATAAAGATCATAGTACTTATTCATCTTAGTAAAGTCTCCATCTTGTATGATTTCTTCATTCACTCTCTCAACTCTGGGTTTCCATGCTTTCTTCTTCACAGTAGAGTCATCATCTTTAACTTCTGCAAACTTTCTTGGTACTAGTTGAGCTATAGTCTTATGTCTCTTTCCTGGTCAAGTAGCAATTTCTTTCTTTCTCTTTCTCGGTGTTACTTATTCCTTTTCTGGTTCTTCTACTTTCACTTTAACTGTTGTAGGCTCTTTCTGTACTACACTGGATAAAGGTGGTACACTCAAGACTTCTCCCTATCCAACATCTCTCAATGCTATTGCTATCTGTTTAGCTATCAAAAATTCTCTTTCTGTCATCCTTGTGTCTTTCAATATTCTCTTTATGGTACTGTCAACTCTTTTCTTAGAATGTTTCTCTTCAATTTTAGCTTTAACAAAATTAAAGTTGTCTTCATAAGTTCCAAACCTGCTACATTGGGTGTCCAATTTACTTCTCAGCAATCTTCCAACATACTCTTCTGTTTCAATCTCAGAAATCTCATAGCCAAGAGGGTCTATGAATTCAACTTTGGGTTCTACTGCTTCAATGTAAGTAAAGTTAGTGTCAACCATGAAACAAATATCATTCTTATATTTCTCCACAAGTGACTGTGGAATCCTTGATCTACTAGATACCAATCTCTGAAATGTCTTCAGAACTAACACAACACTCTCATTAACTTGATCAATAACATGAATTCTATAAAATTTGTTTATTCTTTCCATCATAGACTGTCCATCATTCCAATTATTTCCAATTGTGTAAGGAAATCTTCTCAAAAGGTGGAAAAACATATATGTAATCAAAGATGAGAATCTAAATTGTGCATATTTAGACTTCTTAATCTTCTCCAAATTCTCAAACAATTGAATTCTCAAAATCTCACACATATCAACAAAAACCTTGTCTACACACATCAAATAGGCAATGTGAACCATGCCAACTGCCATGTCATCTTCTCTGGAATTAGCACAAAACTTTGTAGTCAAAATCTTACATAGATATCTTACATCATGTTGTCGAATCTTGCTGATAACAATACCTTTACCATTATAGGATGATCCAATGTTGTCAATGACAATCTTCCTCATGTTTTTCTCATTTAAAGGGATAGCACCAAGTTTGGATAAACCAGTGACTTCATGAATTAGGTCAGCTGTGATGTCAATCACTCTGTCTTCTAACCAAAATTTTCCATTGTGAATTCTACTTAAAATGATCTTTGTGCACTCTTCATTATCAAATTCATACTGTAAACCATATGTGATGATTTCATTGGTTTTCAAATGTTCATAACCTTGCTTCAACGTCATATCCTAGTTATATATATATCGATACTCACTTGAAAAATCACTATCATTTATTGTTTCTAGTTTACATCCAAGATAACTCTTTACATTTTCCAAATGCAAAACTCCATCTGGTACAGATGATAAAGCAAACTCAGGGTCTACTTCTAAAGATTCTACTGGTTCTTTCTTCAATTTAGGTCTGTTCTTGTCTCTAATGTTGTGAATCAAAGATGTATCCATGTTCCCTTCCAATTCTTTATACCAATTCAAATATTTGTCATGATAAATACCTCAAATTTGTGATTCTAGGGTTTGCGAGGATTCGGCGCTTCAATCCTTCACAAAATCTCTGCAAAACACTTCCAATCTCTACTTTTTGCTCTTCCAATCACTTCAATTCTCTTAGATAGACAAATAACATCGATCCTAACCTTTTATCACTTGAATCTCACTTAATTCTAACATCACATTCAATTCTTTTGCCACTTCTTTCCAAAAATTTATTTCTGCTATCCTGCAAAACTTAAAACTTCTTGTGATCTCACAAAACATAACATTTTCTTTTGCACTCTTAACCATAGCATTAGTACATCATAGTATACCTTCTATTAACTGCGCAAGACTTAGTTCATCATAAGTCTACTTCTATACTAAATCTAAGATCCTAATCTATTAAAATTTATATAAATTAAGTGCTTAAAGATAGGTTAGGTAAGGATTCACTCTTACCACTTAATACTTCACTTGTCTGAACCTTCCATGTTGATTATATCTTCTTGATCTATGCCTTTAACAAACTTTACTTCATCTTCATTACTGCAACAACCTTTCTGACTGTTTCCTGTACTTTCATTTCTTTTTGCATTGTTTCTAGAGTTAGGGTTCGAATGATAAGTTCCATTGTTCATTCTACAAAACCTTGTTGTATGTCCAATCCTATTGCATATCTAACAAACAACTCCATTGTTCCCATATCTCTGTCCTTGCTGATTAATCTATGACCTGCAATTTCTAGCAATGTGTCCAACTTTGTTGCATCTATAACACACTACTTCATTTCTTTTGTTCATGTCTTCAGTAGGTCTCTTATCTACATTTTTAGTATTCCTAAACATTCTATTACCATAATTATTCTTAATAACTTTAGGTCTTCTACATTCAATAGCTCTATGTCCAAAACCATGACAATTATAACAATAACCATTTAGAGGTTTAAACTGTTTACCTATGCAATCTCTTTTCATATGACCAATAGCATTACAAGCAAAACATCTACCTTTGAATTCTCTTTGCATACCTTTGGGTGATTCCTCTTGCTTCGGTGATTCTTCTTCTTTAGGTGCATCTTCAGATTTGTTGATCTCATCAAGCTTCTTCTCATCTATGCTTTCAGATGTCTTCAGATCTAGTTTCTTGCTTTCATCATTTGTTCTGAATATATTAAATCCAAGTCCAGTCTTATCATAGGATGGTTTCCCAAAAGAAATTTGTTCAACGATCTTCTCACTATTTGAATATAGCCTTTCAAGTTGTTGTTTGGATTGAGTCAGTTCACCTTTCACAATCTTATTGTACTTCTCAAGTTCTGTATACTGCACATTTACTTTCTCAAATTTGGATGTCACTTTTTCAAGTTTAGATTTCAGTTCTTCATTTTTAGTCTTTAGACTTTCATTCTCAGATTTCAGATTTACTTCATTTTTGCTATTTCCATCTTTCAAACTAAGCTTCAAATTCACTATCTTCAATTCATGCTTAAGGATCTCATTTTCTTTTTCCAAGTTGTTATCACAATCTTCAATAAGAATTTCAGATTCCTTTTTAGATCTCAAATCTTCTAACTTTTTTTTCAATTTCTCAATAAGGTTCTTTGCATCATCATATTTCCTTTTCAGAGTGTTTCTTTCATCAGTAAGCATATCAATCTACTCAAGAGCTTCATCAAGATTCTTCTGTAGTTGATCCATATCCATAGAGATCTTACTCAAGCTGATAGGCTTTCCTTGAATGATTCTTCTCCGAGTAACTAGGCTTTGATACCAATTGTTAGAAATAGGGAATACTAAGAGGGGGGGTGAATCAGTATTCTACAAACTTTATCTTTTTCCCAATTATGGATATAACAGATTATCTTTATACATGCATAACATAAGAAACTAAACAATATGCATAACAATAAAGAACTCATCACACATGATATGTTCTCGAGGAAACCCTGGCCAAGGGAAACCCTTGGTGGGGATGGTACCCACAAAGATCCACTAATCAAAAGTATCCTATTAAGGATGTTGACCTTGTTAGGAGTCTATTACATATGTATAGTGTATCCGTCCTGGTTAAGGGACTATAGGCCTTGTTAGAAGCCTCAACCCTGTTAGGAGTTGTAGATACAAAAATATGATTACAAGATGAGCCCAATGCCCAAACAAGTAATATACAATGTAGGGCAAGGTACATAACCTTATTCTTCTTGAATCAATATACATTTTTTGCTCTTATCTTCGCATCATCACTATTACATTCGCTTTACAATTAAATTCATTACATCACTTTTTCATCGCTACTTTTTTTTACAATTACAATTGCATATATACAAGTTATTAAGGCTAATAACTTTACATGGTCGGCTTCCATATATCTTTATCCAAGGGTTAACATCTAGGATGTCATCCATTTATATTGTTAAGTCATTATTTTGATAAACAAAATAATCCCTTAACTCTTTACCAATTATGCCTTCATATTCTGTCCTGTCGGCTTCACACTATCTTCGGTAAAACTGTCATAACTAATTCCGTACATGTCGTACTGACTTTCACTCTGAGATGGGTCATCAGTAGCCATCATAGCATTTATTTTCAAGTGCACAAGCACTGAACTTGCTCCAGTCAACGTCACAAACAAAAATTATTTCCTGGTACACTATGAAAACACTGTCTCACACTTAGACAAATTTGCATTGCGATCTGCCATACTTGCTCTCTGACCTATGCTCTCTTAATGTGGATCATATTTTTCCATAATGATAACATCTATGTACTCACTTCAGCTAAATTGCCAACAGGAATGAGTAAGGAAAATTATTTTTAGTCAAGTTCCTTATTTATGATTTATCAAATTTAAATCTAGGACTTTTTAGAAGTGTTTGCAGATCCAACAACCAATAGGGATAACCATTGGTAATTATTATTTTTTATACATGTAAAGTTTAGATTTTTCTAATGAGAATAGGAAGCATGTAGAGGTTTGGATTGTGTACTATTCAGGTTTAATCAAGTTTAATTGGGACAACCAAAGGAACAACTAACATAAGAGAGCAAGGAATATGAAGGAAACGTGATACAATCAAATTTAGGGGATGAGACAAAAGTGAAAAAAATGTCTTTTTTGGGACATGTTCTTATTTAAAATAGATGTCAGTGTCACTCTTCTTGAAATGGACTTATCTATAGATCTAGTTGTTTTTCCAATGGAATGCAAACCTTCCTTAACACTTTCAACAATATTTTTTTTTGTATGTTACATGATTTTGTCTTTTTCAAACTTCCATCTACACCCAACAATTTTAATGGTTGTTTTAACTCATCTTTAAGAAGTGTATTGATAATAGTTGGGTTTTTTGAAGTGTATCAAGATTCTCAAATTGTGTAATTATTTTCTTAGACATTTTATTCAATGCCCTCTTCGTAGTATTTATGGATTTTTTAGCATAATCTCTCAATTTTTCCACATCCATTTCAATTAAATAATCTATGCTTTTACGATTAATTTTTATCTTCAACTATTGGCATAGACTAACATTCTCATATGTTTCTTCTACTTTGGTTGCAAACAAAATTAAAAAAATTCTTGGTAGCTCATATTAAGGAGAACTTGATGAAATAAGTAGAGACAAGCTCATGTTAAAGGGAATAATTAATAAACTAATGAGAGAGACACATACTTATTTGACCTTGGGATGACCCTTCTAAAAAGTCCATTACTTCAACTTGGGATGCCCCTTGTCCAACATTTTCTTCATCAAAGGCTATCTACACAACAAAAGAACTAGCCTTAAGGGGAAAGACCCAAAATGTATAATCACCACAAAGAGACTAAATTGAGACAGTGAGAGAGAGTTAGAGAGAGAGAGATGTGTGTACTTGTTTGATATTCTGAAAGTTGTGCTTGTTGAGCTTGTGATTACCCTTCTCCAACTTTTTAAGGTTGTGCTTGACGATGTTGTGATTACCCTTCTCCAACTTCTGAAGGTTGGGTTTTTTGACCTTGCGATGACCCTTCTCCAACTCTAGAAGGTTGTGCTTCTTGATAATTTGCTACATACAAAGATAAAATTATTAAACAAAAGTCTAAATGAAACTTCCTATGTATAGAGTCCTATTAATTATAAGATAAGTCCCAATAGGTCATATAACCTATCATAGGTCCTAATAGGTCTAATTAGGTCATAATAGGTTTAAATAGGTATAATTAGGTCCTAATAGGTCTAATTGGGTCTAATTAGGAGGTAATAGGTCTTAAGGGGTCATATTACTCATAATGGGGCTAATGGGGTCTTAAGGGGTCATGTAACCTATCATAGGTCCTAATAGGTCTAATTAGGTCATAATAGGATTAATTGGGTATAATCAAGTCCTAATAGGTCTAATTGAGTCTAATTAGGTCTTAATAGGTCTAATTGGGTCTAATTAGGTGCTAATAGGTCTTAAGGGGTCATATTACTCATAGTGGGTCTAATGGGGTCTTAAAGGGTCATATAACCTATCACAGATCCTAATAAGTCTAATTGGGTCTAATTAAGTTCTAATAGGTATATTTGGGTCTAATTACGTGCTAATAGGTCTTAAGGGGTCATATTACTCATAGTGAGTCTAATGGGGTCTTAAGGAGTCATATAACCAATCATAGGTCCTATGAGGACTAATTAGGTCACAATAGGATTAATTAGGTATAATTAGGTCCTAATAGGTCTAATTGGGTCTAATTAGGTCCTAATAGGTCTAATTACGTGCTAATAGGTCTTAAGGGGTCATATAACCTATCATAGGTCCTAATAAGTCTAATTAGGTATAATTAGGTACTAATATGTCTTATGGGTCTAATTAGGTCCTAATATGTCTAATTGGGTCACATTAGGTCTAATTAGTCTTATCTAGGTCTTATTAGGTCTATTTAGGTCTAATTAGGTCTAATTAGGTGCTAATAGGTCTTAAGGGGTCATATTACTCATAGTGGGTCTAATGGGGTCTTAAGGGGTCATATAACCTATCATAGGGCCTAATAGGTCTAATTAGATAATAATAGGATTAATTGGATATAATGGGGTCCTAATAGGTCTAATTGGGTCAAATTAGGTCCTAATAGGTCTAATTAGGTCTAATTAGGTGCTAATAGGTCTTAAGGGGTCATATTACTCATAGTGGGTCTAATGGGGTCTTAAGGGGTCATATAACCTATCACAGGTCATAATAGGTTTAATTGGGTATACTTAGACCCTAATAGTTCTAATTGGGTCTAATTAGGCACTAATAGGTCTTAAGGGATCATATTACTCATAGTGGGTCTAATGGGGTCTTAAGGGGTCATATAACCTATCTTAGTTCCTAATAGGTCTAGATAGGTCATAATAGGTTTAATTGGGTATTATTAGGTCCTAATAGATCTAATTGGGTCTAATTAGGTACTAATAGGTCTTAAGGGGTCATATTACTCATAGTGGGTCTAATGGGGTCTTAAGGGGTCATATAACCTATCATAGATCCTAATAGGTCTAATTAGGTCATAATTGGTTTAAATGGGTCTAATTAGGTCCTAATAGATTTTAAGGGGTCATATTACCTATCATAGATCTTAATAGACCTAGATAACTAGGTATAATTAGGTCCTAATAGGTCCAATTGTGTCTAATTAGGTTTAATTAGGTCCTAATAGGTCTAATTGGGTCTTAAGAGACCATATTAAGCATTTGGGTCTAATTACATCTTAAGGGGTCATAGTACGAGTATATTAGGTGTTAATTAGTCTAATTAGATCTAATTACACCTAGAAGGGTTCCTATTACTCATATTTTATAGATAAATAAGGTTTATTAAGACTAACTTGTTCTAAGGGGTTCTATTAAGTTCATAAATAGGCCCCTAATTAGGTACTACTACTATTCAATATTAGTTTCTACTACCCATATTCGGTCATATTACTCACATGTATTAGGTACATTAATTACTATAATTAGGCCTTGTTAGGTCTTATTAGCGGTTAATTAGTCTAATTAGGCCTTAGGGGTTATATTATCCATACCAGACCTCATAATAGGTCTAATTATTCCTAAGGGGTTCTATTGCTCATATTAGGTGTACTAGTAGGTCCTATTACTCATATTAGGTGTTAATTAGTCTTATTAAAGGTATAATTAGGTCTCAAATTACTTATGTTAATTAGTCAAGTATTAGGTCTTAAGGGGTACTCTTACATCTTATTAATAAATTTAACAAACTAGGTCATAATAGGTAAGCGATTATCTCTAATTAGGTCTTAAGGGGTCCTATAACTCATATTAGGTACACTTGGGACTAATTACATGTCTTATTAGGTGTTAATTAGTCTTATTATGTCTAGCTCGATCTAATTGTGTTTAAGGCCCATCCTATTAATGATATTAGGTCTTAATTTGGGTCTTATTACTCATATTAGGTCCTAAATAATCAAATATTACTCATATTAGGTTCTAATAGGTTGAACATTAGGTCTTAATGTGTCATAATACTCACATTAGGTCTAATTAGGTATATAATTATGTCTTCTTAGTCTTATTAGGTCTAATTAGTCTTGTCTAGGTCTTATTAGGTCTAATTAGTCTTATCTAGGTCTTATTAGGTCTAATTAGTCTTATTAAATCTAATTAGGTCTTTTTTATCAAATTAAGTCTAATTAGGTATTGCAATATCATGCTTACATGTTTCATTAAGACAAGTTCTAAGCATCAACTTAAAATATCCAGAGATAGAGAGATACTGTGTTTCCTATGATAATATCTTTCCCATGCTTCTTCATGTAGTCTTTGTTCAGTCTCTTATGAATAATGTTGTGTACTCTTGTTTAGCCTTCTCTTTTTATTTCCCATCACTTTGCAAAATTGTTCCACTAAATTTTGACAAAATTCAAAAAATTACAATTTCAAAAGTCTTCCTTCTCCAAAATGCAAATTATTTTGTAGCTTTCGAATTAATAAGATGAGAAAAAAATATATTTATTTATATGGAATCATTATTAACCCAAAACAACACCAAATTGGCCGACATAGGTTTCTATAGAAAATCATTTATAACTTTCTATCGAAAGTAATTTGGTAAATGGATTAACCCAAGTTAAACCATTCAAGTACTTTCGATAGGAGGTACATTCGATCCAAAGTATTTTGTTTTGATCGAAAGTCCCTGAGTAAGGGAAAATTGTAGAGTTTTTCAAAATTCTAAACATTTCATGGCTTTGGGACTCAATCGTAGGGCTCAAAAGGAACAATAAGGAGACGTCCTTTTTCATAGCACAAGTACTTTGAACGAGCTTTCTAACGAATATAGATTTGATAATTTTTTATTATATGTTTCTTAACGTTAATCAAATGTAGGTCTTTTTTATGAAATATAAACCTCTGAGTTTGATGCTCTATATGGATGTTACAAAACTAAATTCGAAAGAAGCACATTGATATCTATTTTAGAAAAAAGTTATGCTCTATGAAAATAATGTAACTCTTTGAAAATGACATTTTCAACAACATATTGGTTATTGTGGGAGAAAGAAAAAACCATTCAAGTAAATTCAAAAATAAAAAATAAAAAATATATTTAGAATCTAGACACAAAATCCTAAAAGACTCTAATTTACTTCATCTTTCGATTTCAAACGGTTTAACGACAATATGCATTTGAATCTGAATTTTTTTTCAAAATGTAGAGTTTAGTATCCCTTAAGGCAAAAAAGTGTAACCCACTATTGTAGGTTCACCCAATGTACTAAATTTAACATCATACCATAACTATGCTTTTTAATATTTAGGGACCCTTAGTGACTTAGATGTTTATTTATTTATTTAAAATCAATTACTGGTAGCTAGTCAGAAACATTTCCATCAGCTACCATCGGGTTCTACGGGGAATGTCTTCTCCAACTACTCCCTCGAAATCCATCATTAAAAGAAAAAGAGTAAGGTCATGTGTATAAATGGATGTTTGAAAAGTAAGATCTGAGCTAATTATACTTTGTTGAGTGTTTAATCATGACACATGCCTTTGTTTCATTGCACATTTTGAAAAGAGGTGATCATTCCTCTTATCGGCTTGAAATACGCCTTGGGCCATTGATCTATTTTGCATCTGACGGTTGTTGGTAGTCCCTAACAAATGACACAGGGACCCACCCACTTATATCCTTACATTAGCCGCCCAGTCACCTCATACATCCTAATCAAAAGACATCGACGATGTATTAACAACCCATCATAAAAGGAGACAGTGAGGTGTGAAATCCGAAATGTCGAAGCTACAAAGTAAGGAAGGTGAAATTCAGAAACATCCCTTTAGGGTTGTCCATTAGTGGGCTCAAATCAAAGCAGGCTCTTTTTTTTGAATGACGAAAAGAAGGTAGTCAAGTTTTGGGCTACTTAACGTCAAAGTCCAAAGATTCAAAAAGGTGGAGTGGGAGGAACAGGGATTCAGAAAATGAGGCTAAGTAGTGCACTTTTCAAAATCCTGTAGGAAGTCAGTTAGGAAGCTAAAAAATTCAAACGTTTGATGGGTAAAAGGAGTACTTAATTCAAAAATAAAAGCTAAGTAGTTCTTTTCTAGATTTTCTAAAGGAAGACACTTTGAACTTCGCTTCGTCTATTTTCAGCTATCATCTGACAATACCCAAATTGGTGTGAAACCTTACATCTTGATCCTTAGCACAATGTTAAACTATCTCTAACCCTTACCCTAACCATAACAATACAAACATCCAATACACTAATACTTCACCTAACTCTATACCTTCTTTCCCATCCCTAGTTTTCCTAAGTGTTAAAACTTCACATTTATTTTCAAGTCTCCAAGCATTGGAATTTTCAAAAAATGGTAGCTGATCAGGAACAACATCTCAATAGTTTGCTTTTCAAGATTTTGAAAAGGGGACTTTCCATTTAGAAAAAGGATGTTTGGAGAATTGGTTAGTCAGGAATAAGAGTTGCTTAGTGCTTTTTTCAAAGAAAAGGCTTAGACTCTATCTTGGTTGTTCCTATCAGAGGCTACTTGTTGTAGATCTGAACTAGTTGGTGGTTCCTTGGATCTTGTGAGATCTTGCTGATACTTTTTTATTTCATTGTAATAGGCCGAAACTCGGAAGGCCTTACAATCGGGCATGTTGAATGAAATTATATTTTGAATCTTTATCTTGTTGAATTCCGTTGTGTTTGTTGTTGTTATAACTTGCAGTGTAGGCTTGGACTGTCCTTTATTGGATCCTCCATCCCTGCCCTGCATCAAGTGGTATCCGAGCTTGAAGATCTTGAGTGTGTAAACCAGTTGAGGCTGTTTGCACTAGGACCTTGATTTGAAGATGCCTCTGAGGAGAGCATATTTGATGTGAGAGATGAAGATTTCCTTTAGTGAAAAGATTATCGAATTGAGGTAGGTTGTGAATATCAACAGTAGATCACTGAGTGTGTGGAGGCAACTGGTATATTGCAATTAGATCTCCGAGCAGAGGCAGTTGCACTTTGAAAGGAAATTGATGGATAAGTTGGGTCAACTTTGGTCTAAATTCGAAGAGAAAAGACATCTTAAGAAGGTTTCTTGTGATAGTATAGAGGTTGAAGAGGTATGTGATATTGGTTTTTATGATCAGTTGGTGGACTCTGACATGAAACATGTAGAGCAACTTGTGACTATTGCTGAGATACCTATGTTTACTGATACTATGGTTGACTTTGTTGAGGCTGGTGAGAAGATTTGTTTTCATGTTCAGTTGGTTGTGGATGACATGGAGATTACAAAGCATCTGGTTGGGTGTGATCAAACTGTTGTTGGTGTAACGCCCCGCCAGGGAACCCAAGAGAGATCAACCTATAACATGCTACTAAGTTTGGTGAACATTTTTTTTTTAAGTTAACATACAAGATACACAATAGTGTGGAAGCAATTACCATTTATTCACATTGAACAACATCCAACACATATTACAAAACTCAAGGGTCCCTTGATGTAGAATTACTTAGGAATAAAAATACAACTAAAGAAAGATAACAAAAGATTCCATAACATAAATGATACAATCGCAACTTACATCAATAATTACAAACCTCATGGACATCCATGATAACTAATAAACTGACATCCACTGCACATGTCACAGGGTATGTAATAACAAAACTAACATAGAAGTACAAGTCCGGATTAGGTATCACATGTGATACTCTAATACAGGATTACATAAATGAAGATAAGATAATAAACCAACAATGAAGAATCAATGAAGAATCATGAAGGCATCCAATTGCAGAAGTATGTACAGCATCGGCACCAAGATGTCGAATCTCAAATGGTAAAGAATCACTACCACTCGTCCGTGTAGAACCACAAAGGTCTACCCCACCATGCTGAGGAGATAACCACAAACCCCAATCGGAAAACCAAACAAAACAAGGATAAGACCACTGAGCAAGGAATCCTAAAAGCTCTCTACTCAAGGTACACAACAATAAAGTGAAAGGTCCAACACACTAATCCAGATGCATAAATAGAAACTCAGGAGATGACTTAGGCTACATGCTATGGGAGTGTCATCACATGTCTAACTACTTGTGTTACCCTGGACTGGTCACTCTGGACCCTGGACCCTCAAGCATTGAGTTACCCTAGATTGGCCACTCTGGGCCCCAGACCCTCAATATGATGCATGTGGGACTAGAATTCTCTCTCATGGAAATGAGGAATTCTAATCATAACCATCCTAAGTTATCACTTAATTACATAACCTACAATAGGTTACCCAGGTGCTGACCACTTTGGATCCTGACCCCTATTGTAAGCCACTCCCCTAAGATGCACCTATTCAATCTCCCCTAGGCTCATAATCTCACAAACATCCAACACGTATACAACCAGATAATCCTAGATACAGATTCACACATAGAAACCGAAATGATTACGAAGATACCATAACAAATTATAACCAACAAGAGCCCATAAGATCGATACATATATGACATTCATAATTAAGCACACACAATAAACATGATACTGAAAACAAGTACAATTGACAAAGATCCTTGCCTCTGTTTCCCCTAATCCATCTAGTGCCCGAAACCACATATGCAGAAGAAAATAGTTCAGGAACAAAGTGTACATCATTCACATCCTAGAAAGCTTGAAAATTGATCGATAAGTATTTAATTTCCATATACATCAAAATTGAGTCCAAAAGTAAGAACACAAAAATCCGCTAAGATAAACATAACATAAACATTTTAACAATGTCATAAATAAAGATTATTCCTTATATACGATCCATGAATCCAATAAAGCAAAAATGCCCAATTTCAGTACAAAACTATACACTTGTGAAAAATTCATGTAGTCAATAAGAATATAAGTCAACCGATTCTATTAGATTTGGTCCTACATCCAAATCAAATACGAATACATATTGTATAAAAAGTATAACATCATGTTACAGTTTATTGAACTCTATCTAAATTGATATCATCAAATTATCTATTTTAATATACTATCAAAATAATTTTAATAGATATTAACATATAAATACTTTTATCGCTATTAAAGAAAGATTAATTCACAAGTGTTTATTCTAACAAAGAACTTAATTCATAAATCAATGAATAATAAAAAAATGTTCCAACTAAAAACTAAACTAGTTCGATTTACAAATCATCCTTAAATAAACTAATTATCAAATTAAATAAAATTTAAGCTAATTCCACATTAAACTATATTAATAACCACCATAAAATAAACCTTAATTAATATTTTAAAATAATAATAATAATAAAATAAATTAAATTAAAAAATATATATATTAAAATAAACATATTATAAAATAAATAAGCCACGACATTTAAATTTGTTAAAAGAAACAATTTACAACTTTCATTATTAAAAAAAGAAAATACTAAACAAAATTTAAAACATACTAAACAATAAATAAATTATCCTTTAAACAAAGTACCGGCACGGAAACCCATGAAAAAGTGTATGGGGTGGGAAGCGGGCTCCTCCCCCATGCCACCTCTCCCCTTTGCCACTCACATACTGCCGTGAGGGGCTCTGTGCGGTCCCCTTGGGAGACCGTCGGTAGACTGCCCTACGGCTCCCTTGGGCAGGCCGCCGGCAGACCTTCGGCCAATGGGGTGCGGGGGTGGTGTCCTGTGCCCCAATCAAAAAAAAATTTAAATTTTTTTTTTTTATATATATCACTTCAAAAAAACGTCCATTCAAAGCAATGTTTTTTTGTTTTTATGGCATATAATATTTTTTAAAAATATTTAATATTTTTCTTTTCTTATACAAACAAGTTTTTTTTTAATTTTTAAAACAAACAATTTTTAAAAATGGAAATGAATATTCTTTGTACCTTTTTTCCAGAACAGGTATCAGAGTCTTTTTTATTTTTTTACAAAGGGTAATACTTATATTCTAGAATGAATTTCTCTACCCAAATTGGGTTTTTTCAAAACAAATTGACTTTCTCTATTAGGGGATTAATTTTTCTCCTTACACTATAGTTTAACTATACAACAGAATTGATTTATCATTTTCTAGGCAAACCATAAACAATCTATTGACAAAATTTCGCCAGCATAATGGTACAATGCCAAATTACAAATAATTATAAAAACTAATTAAAATAAGGATTTCTAAATATCCAGATCTATAATAAACACAGATTTACCAAATAGAAATACATAGAAATTTATACAAATAAAGAAAGACAAAGAGATGCGGAAACAGATCTAACAGACAAATCCAAAGCCTACCTCAAATCCAATGCCAGAAATTGAATAAAAATGGAAACCCCAATAGATCTGAGAACATAATTCTCTCAAAATCAAACACAACCTGTAGAACTGAAAGCTATGTTGCAAACAGGTGCCCAATCCATATGCACAGAGAAACTCAAATCAACCAACAGCCATAACAATCCACCAATCCAAAGTACTAAGCACACTAGCTCTCTTCTAGAAATTCTCTCAAAAAATTGTCTCCCTAAAAAATGAATGCAATAATCCCCTAATAGGAATTCAATTCCCAAATTCATGCAATCACAAAAGACAACTCAAAAGCTAACTCACAGTTCAACTCCAAATCAGAAATGACTCATAAGACAACTCCTGATCCAACTCTAATTCCAAAATTGAAAGTAAATACAATTAATTAATTAAAAATATCTTTTAAATGCACAACTCAACTTAGACTTTTGAAAACTAGTTATCTTTTTGAAAACAAACTTCTTATTCAATTTTGCACATGTTATAATTTAAATTCATTATTAAATGAATCAAATACTTAATGCATCACAAATTCATGCAATTAATTATTTAATCATTTAATAAAATATGCAAGCATAATTCAAATCATTTTCTAATCAAGCACACGTTAATAATTAAAACTCAAATTAAATAAATTAAATATTTAATACATCCTAGAAAATGCATTTAAATATTCAATTATTTAATAACACACCCAAACATAATTAAATCCAAATATCGATAAACATATAAAACCACCTAAATACTCATAAATCAACTGAATCAAGCACAATAAGATCAAGCACAATAAAATCAAGCAAACTGAAACCATGCATAGACTCAAAAATGGGATCCACGAATTCATGCCAACTAGGTGAATTCAGGTAAGGTAGTCATACTGGTACTTGTCCAAACCTAGGACAAATTAGGCTCACGTTAGGGTTTTGGGTCTGTGTATTATCTCCCATCTTTACCATTGAGATGAATGTTTATGGGCACGCTCACTCTTGCCAATTCAGGAAAGATGATGCCCTGTACCTGCAAACTTGTCATCACAAGATGAAGCATGTACATACAATAATATATAACAGACAATGGTGGGGATCGGCCGATCGTGTGGATCTCACAAGCAAGTAACTACGACTCCGTCCCTCAACCACATCAGACATGTTAAACAAAAATATAAAATAAACACATCAACCATACACATGCAAGTATGGGGTTAGTAAAATCATAAACATCAATGATCTCCTAACATATATCTATCATCTTAAAATAATCATAACATTTATAAAATCGGACTAGGGGCGAGGTACTACAGTTGGTGATGAGTTATCTGTTGATGAACACCTTTGTGATGGTGGTGTTGGTGACTTGTTTTTGTTTGTTGTTATGGTGCAGATCTTATTTTCCGGTTGTGGACTCATAACCATGTTTCATCTTGAACTCATAACCATGTTCATCAATCGTTGGATGACTTCAAATATACAACCCAAAGTGTATTTTGGGCATTTAGTTGGTACTAATATCTTTTTTGACATACACTCTCTAGAATTGGGACACGTGCTATTCCTCAAGAGTAGGCTTCGTCCAATTGGAAATGTGGAAGATGACGTGTCTGCAAAGCACCTTGCAATTTTCTTGAACTAACAGTATCATCACTCGTGGATGATTTGAAATCAACAACCCAAAGTGGGTTTCAGATGCATTGTGGGAACTCAGATCACCTGAATCGAATGATGTCCTCATATTAAAAATTAGACCTCTAATGTTTGTCCTTCCTCTATTCCTATATTTGCTAATTTGTCAGCCCTTTGATTTCCCTCTTGGTAGATATGATTGATTGTGATCTTGTCAAAGGTCTGGCAAAGTGAGTCGACCCTTGATAAAATTGAGTCTAGACTCCAATTTGTGAGGGATCCTTTCCTTAAAGAATTTATTATAATAGCAGAATCTCCTTCAATCTCTAAATTCTTGCAACCAAGAGTCCTACACAGTTCTAGTCCTTCTACTAAAGCCATTAATTCCACCCAATTATTAGTCTTTGTTCCTATAGATCTTGCTAACTTTGCTATCTCCACGCCCTTTGAGTTATGGATACAACATCTAATGCCTGCTTTTCCTGAATTCCCTCTTGAAGCTCCATCAAAATTGAGTTTAAACCAACCCTCCTTGGGTATTTTCATTTACATATCTCTCACTTTCTTTTGCAGGATTCCCCCCCTAAACCCATAAAGGGGGGTAATTTTAGACCTATCCACTTACCTCTCATTTTTTCATCCCAATGAGACATCATAGCTTCCTTATTTTCTCTATTCATAACCTGGCTATTGGTGACTTTAATGACATAAGACTCTATTTTATTTAGAAGTTGTTCTTTTGGTTCCTGCCATTTCTACGAACCTCCTATTTGTATATTAGAGACTATTGTCTTGTACTATTCAGGTTTAATTAGGACAACCAAAGGAACAACTAAGGGAAGAGAGTAAGGAATATGAAGGAAACGTGATACAATCAAATTTAGGGGACGAGAATATGCAAAAAGAAACAATGTTTAATATCCAGACATCAATATATATGTTCATTTGTTGATGTATAATCCTAAGGGCTTCATAATGTATATTAGAGACTAAGTAGTCTAGGGAATATCCTTATTATATGGAAGTGACTTTTTCGTAGCACTTTTCTAAACCGCATATTATGCAAAATCTGTAAACTCATTATTATCCATATTTGAACATGACTTCAGGTCCCAGACAATACTGGGGGTTTTTCTTTCCTCTACTCTTTTCATCTGGTGCCTGCACTAAACCAAGGTATAATTTAAAAATTATATTAATCAAATTCTACGGCCTCGACCAATTATCTATAAATAAAATAAAATAAAATCACTTGACATATTTAATATATATATTTAATATATATATATATATATATATATATATATATATATATATATATATATATATATATATATATATATATATATATATAAGAAAAAAATCTAATATATATTTTTCTTGTTACTATATTGAGACTTGTAAACATAGAAAGATGTTTTTAATATAATCTAAATTTCATATAATAATGATAATTATATTTATATTATATTATCATTAAATTATTACTTTTTAAAACTTTATTACTTTCTTTTATTTCTATAAATAATGTATAGAGAAATTTAGTTATTTATTTTATGCAATAGTCCATTTTCTTTTCTTTTTTTTAGTTTTTGTGGAATAGTCTATCTTCCTTGTACTTTACTTTTTAACCTTCCCCTTATTTGTGCAACCTTATTCCTCTTTATAGTTTCGTGCCACACACCCTACCTTATTCTTATTTTATTTGTACAACTTCTACTTGGCATTGCATTGATTATTGTCTTTTACATTCAAGTTTGAACTTGCTTTACATTCTTTCTATCGTGTTTCATTCCCTTGGTGCTCTTCTAAATGGTTATCGCGCCTCACAACTATATTTGTTTGAGAATTTCTAAAGTCTTCCAACAAATCTATTGGACATTATGTGTCTTTGGATCTTGAAATATGAATCGACAAATTTATGTCCCTTTATGATGAGAATGTTACAACTTGAACACTTATATATGGCTTGAAAATTATGGTTGGAATATTAACAATTAAGTAGCTCACAAACCTTGTCTAGATCTTCACATTTTCCATACACGATCACCTTAAATATGATTCTATCATGATTGTATGAGGTATGGAGATACTGAAACTCTGCAAGACAATTTAGAGAGTACAATATGTGGGGGAATCACTCCACACTCAATTTATCTAATGATTCAATTTCACATGCCACCAAACCAAACCACCAAAATCAATTGTAATTCTACTTTAACCCTAACTAGAAACCAATCCTAATTCAATTATAATCCTAACTATAAGTAAATTATAATCCTAACCTTAAAGCTAACAATAATGAAACAAACATTAATTATAATGTACTAAATGATCATAAAACAAAAATAAATGAATGTTCTAGACTTAATTTATGACCGGTTATTAATTTTTTTTTAAAACAATTTAATTGACCATTGGTGAGTTTGTAGACTGGAAATCAAATTTTTAATGAAAATGTGTTATGCTTTTATGTTAAATATGACTGGAAATCAAATTTTTAATGAAAATGTGTTATGCTTTTATGTTAAATATGAAAAAAAATAGCTGAGTTGTCATCTATGCTTTTAATCCACGAATTGTCGTTTATGAGAATTCCTAAAATTAGCACTGTTATGCTTTCAGCTCAGTTGAAAAAAACAGGCGAGTTGTCATCACAGTGCATTCCTAAAATTAGCAGTGTTACCGTTATGCTTTCAATCTCACCTTTATATAACAGGAGAAGCTCTGAGGGTTTTGACATCGGTTGCGGGTTTCTTCGTGAGAAGATTCAATATGCATATTGGGGCGATACTCTGCTCGAAGTTAACCACCGGAGAAGTGAAAATGCTCGAAGCTGAAGTACTGTGGGTGGGATTCGAACTCGGGGTTGCTTGTGCCAGAATCGTTTGTAGGAGGAACTAGAAGGGGCCCCTGAAGGTGTGGGAGAAGGGGAAGTTGTAGGAGCCCCTGAACCTGCACACACCAAACAATTAAATATCAATAACAATCATTGTACACCCTCTGAATTTACATCTCTGCAGAAAGTAAAGAAACAAATCTGTACCCTGGCATTGGCTCACAGGCGGCGTGGTGACTTTGCATTCTCCGGGCAGGGCGAGAGCTCAAGTTTCTGGAAGAGACAGTGAGCATTATTCATGACAACAGAAGCAAGGGCACTGCAACACCCCTGAGAAGGGGTTGTCTGATTTCCGGAGATATAATTGAGACATGGGGATAAGCTCACAAGGGCGGTGGTGCAGCTTGACTGCGCCATCACCCCTTTCTTTCCTACCAGCAAAGAAGATCACAAGAACAAAGGCAGATTTAGAATTGGAAGCATAATCAAAGTTTTTTGAACTCAGGGAAAACATAACGACTGTTCTATCTTGGAGGGGCATCACTGAATATTGGGAGAGCATTCATCAGAGGAGGTTGTGATTTAGGTAATGCTTGTTCTCTGTCAATAAATGCTTCATAGGTCATGCCTGACAGAATTTTCTCACAGATATATGGTCTCTTTCTCATAGATGTCTGTTTTCTTTCCTAAAAGATTTGGTAGATGTCTGGACTGATGGTTATACTGGGGGAAATTCGTTATATGGTTTGATTATGAGCCCAGAATTGTTTTGACCGATGTAGAGTTCCTCCGAGAACTTCTTTCTTCAAAGAACTCTCCTGACTGCAGATGGCATACAATGATTTCGCATCCTTCTTTCTGTGAGCTTGGCCAATGATTTTGCATCTTTCTTTCTCTGGGCTTGGGCAATGGACTTTTCGCTATTAATGGACAAAAGTGGTCTCACTAGTGCAGAATTGTAGCGCCTGCTTTTCATATGGAAAAGCCTAAGATGATCATTACATTCTTACTCTGATTCCTCCATAATCTTGTCCCTTCATTTTCCTTACATTTATATGTTATTTCTACACTAGGTTAGCATTCTGGAGATTTTTAAAAAATTGGGCATGTGTTAAGATAACTTGTTACACTTAAAACAAATTTTAATAGGTTGCTGGGAATAACACTTTCTGTATCTGCCTATTTTGGAGTTCTGATAAACTATTGATTATCATCTTTTGACTGACTATGCTAAACATTGGAGCTCTTTGTTAGACTGTATGTTTTTGAGTCTTCTTTTGGACAATTTCAACTGAACTTGGTGATTTTTTCCACCATTTATTGTACCTATTCTTTTTGGTAATTGATCAATGCTATATTCTACTTTAAACACATCAAATTAGAGAATGTTAAAATATACATATAATATCCAGAAATGAAAGACCTGGGTTTATAAACATTATGCAGAGTTTTCTTTTGAAAGAATCGTGAATGTGCAAGTTATTCAATGAGCCTCATGCAATTCAAAACTTTTGGCAGGTTTGACCAGTTTGAACCAGTTTGAACCAGACTTTATTAGAATTGTCAAAGTCAGATGTCTTGTTATTTTTCTCCGTCTCTTATTCCCCAAATTGTGATGAACATATAGTCTCTGGATTTATGATTTATCATGATAGTGGCTTTGTTTTCCCATGATTTGGAATTTTATTTGAAATCCCATTTTTAATTATTCATTTGGAATTGGAAATAATAGAGCAAGTGTTATTGTTGAAGCAATTTAGATGGTTGCAATTTCACATATAGTTCAGGAGAAATGAATTTGCACAATAGTGCAATATGAATGGCAGTATTCTGTTTTACACTACTCATTAAGAGTCTCAATTGAATCTTGAACATTATCCTGCAAATGATCTTCGATTGCTGTTGCACCAAGTAGTATAAGATCATGTTCATGTTCTAAGTGTTGGCAAACATCATCTACCTTGCTTTCTTTATCAATCAAAGCACTGTTTTCTTCCTTCCAAATAAGGGACCAATCCTTGTATTCACCTTGGTTCAAGTTCTGCCAAGACAAACATGGTGTTTTCAACCCCAATAGTGAGTAATGCTCTACTGCTCAACTGCTCAATATGTGTTTGACTTTCTGCTCACTAGTAATGTGTGGGAAGATTGCTTCATCTGCTCCTTTAGGTAAAATTAGGATCTTTCTATTCTGGAAATTTCCAACAATCATTAACAAGTGTTTCCTATTAGAAGTGAACTCCAACATATCTAGAACGTCATACTGCAATATCAAGCAGTTAAAACTGATATCAAGTGAACATCCTGTCTTGATGAGGACCATATGTAGATGAGCAGCCACATTGACTGGGGTCTCCTCATCATTGGGTTGTTCTTTATGGCTCACTGTACCACTAGCATTTGTACGAGGCACAACTATATTGAAAATTACCACAACTGCCAGAAATTTCACAACATTGGGTTGGGCACTTCATTTTTAAAAATGTGAGTGGAATCAGAGTCTTTTAGAGCATTATCACTTTCATGGTCAAATCTTTTCTCTTGGTTGGGTCAACAATGTTTACTTATGCAGAAGATGCATCTTCTACTATCTGGCATTACCATCTCTAGCTTCTTCTTCCTCCCTCCTATCTTCCAAACCTGCCTTGCCTGCACTTGGCAGGAACTGTGATGCACTGCGCTTCTTGTTTGAATTGTATACATGTAGTTTTAATTTTGAATATTTTTCATTTGAATAGGTCTTTGTGATCTACTCAGTAGAATTAGGAGTTGATTGAAAAGTAAACAATTACACAGTTTGCATATGAAGACGGGCTGACAAATTATTACTTTTGATATGTTGAATATATTGGTGGTTTGGTTTTGGTGGCATGTGAAATTGAATCTTAGAAGAAATTGAGTGGGGAGCGGTTCCCCCTCACGCTGTACTCTCATAGCTCTAGGATTCTTACTGAAAGTAGCTGTATATTCTTTCTCAGTCATAATTTTGGTTGTTTTGTTGAGGTACTTGTGGAGGCCATGGATGATTTATAGAGCTCTACAAAAATAGGGCTTTAAAGGTCATTTTTCTGATTCATGATTGACAATTTTGTTTTCTTACTCTTATTCCTCCATTCCTGTCCTCCACTTCACTCTCCTTACTTCCATATGTTATTTCTACACCAGTATAGCATTCTGGGCATGTTTTAAAAAATGGGTTTATGGTCTTTTATAATGTCATCTTACTATTGAAAATTGTTGTGTATACTTTACAGGCCTCGGTTGACATCATTTCAATGTGTACAGATCAATTGGTAAAGGTATGGGATGAGATTATGAAGGAAGCTGCAGAGGGGCCTTGTAGATTAGAGACAACGGCTTACTGCAGACATTTTTATGTGGATCAGATTTGGAATGGACTACAGCAAAGTGGGAAAGAAATATATGAGGACATCAGTGTTTAGAGGAGATAATGAACTACAATATTCGGTATCTGCGGCATCCACGTTACAGGTATGACATGATTACACAGTAGGTTCCTATATTAAAAACAAACTAAAACTGGAAAATAACTTGAAACAGATTATAGAGAAAATAATAATGGGGATGATTTTTCACTCTTAGAAGTGAAAATGTTTCTTGAGATGAGAGGAATTTCAGGTACACAGAACAAGTAGTAATTGATGAGTGCAAACATTCTTCTTGGGGGAAGAGAAACCATGAATGCCTGATAACATGGGCAACACTCTTGTTGGCCCTCATCCAGGATGTATCAGTTACAACTTATGTTTCTTGTTTCCTTGGATAATGGACCTCTACAGGAATTAGGTCCTTTAGTCCTGATGCATATGATTGTTTAAGCCTGTTATTTGTTGTGATTCTTACTGTAAAATGCACCCCATTTGATAGTTTTGATCTATTCCTTTTGCAACATGTTTTTGAATGGAAGCCATGATCTTCGTAGGTTTCAGTGCTGGCAATAGCTATGAACTTTTCTATGATTAGACTGTTTCTAATTGTGTTTTACTTTTTAGGTAGATAGAGAGAGAGATCACTTACAAAATGTAAAAGTTTTTAATTTTTCGACTGTTGGCTTTCATATCTTTGGGAATCTTGTAATTGCTGCTTAGTGCTTAGCCTGCATTGATTTTGTGCAGTGTGAGAATATTAAACGAACTGGGAGCTGGCCACCCAAGAGCCACAAAGATTATGTGTGCTCATAGGTACTGTAACATAGCTTTCGATTGGTCTAATGTGTATGTGTATCATTTAGCTGTACTATTCACAAACAGTGAAGTGGTCATGAAAACAGTGTCCACCATGGCAATTTTACTTGGTAAGACAATGTTTTTAAATAGTGTACAATCGGTTCTATTAGGTAGATTGTAAATATTAATTCAAATTAAATCAAGGTTTACATAACTGTAATTCTTGAAGTTGGTCAATTTGATTTTGGTTTCGCACTCTTGTATATTAATTTTGAAGGCTTTTGTTTCTTTATGGAAACATCTCAGGTGTGGCTGATACCCTATGGAAACTATGGAAACATAGGGTGCTACTATGTTATTGGAGTATCCCTGGGTCTTATTATGGGCTATATAAATTTGACCAAGGTAAACTTTTTCCTACCCAGATTCTCAATTTCCTCTTCTTTTATTGTGTACCCAAGAAACTTAAATTGCATGTTGAACGGGGCATTTGGACTGGTATAATCTGTGGAACAGCTCTGCAGACTCTTGTTCTAATGCTAATCCCATATTTTATTGACTGGAATAAGAGGTAAAGCATCAGATTTCTGTAAGAGTTATCTCTTTGCCTTAAATTTTACTGTATTTTCTTTTGCAGTGCAGGTTGCTCAAGCCAAGGATGCTGATAATGTGTTGCTTTTATAAAAATCCCAGTCGCTACTTTTGCAGCAGTTGGAATATACTACTTGCACAGCCACTTCATATCTCACGCCATACTCATTTTTATCATCATTTCCCCTGCATTCACAATTTCATGATTTATATTCATATTTTGGCATGTCTGTAGAGTGATGCTACAGTATCTCAGTAATTATTCTTTGTAATTTCAGGAGAGGAGCTATATATTGATCAGCTTGCAACATTGATCATTTGAAATGTGAAGGGTTCATTTTGGTTTGGAAGAAATTGTATCAAACCTAAGGAGTACGGCCATTTCTTATTGTAAATAGATTTGTTCATTGATGTATGCTTAAATCTCTTGTAAACATTGTTTAACAATTATAATTAATAAAAAATATGTTATTTTTTTAGGAGGGGTAGAAATACCCCTCCACAAACTCTTGAGGATGGCCATGGACATCCTTGAAGAGATTTTTTGTTCCTTTTTCATGTTATTTTTATTTTTTAACATTTAAATTTAATTTAGTTAAATAGTTTAAACTCTTGAGGATGGCCATGGACATCCTTCAAGAGATTTTTTTGTTCCTTTTTCATGTTATTTTTATTTTTTAACATTTAAATTTAATTTAGTTAAATAGTTTTGCTAATCAAATATGTATTTTGAAAATGAATTTTGTGTGAATGGTATAATAAAAGATCATTAAGTTGTATGAATTCCTTTTTAAAAAGTTTATAAAAATCTTATACGTGGTTGAGTTGTATGGCTTTTGTATGGGTTCCAAAGTCTATAGTGATCAATTTCTTAGGAAACATATTCATGGAGTAAGTTTGATGATTGCATGTAAACAACTTATTAGTTGGCTCTTTAGATTTTATCTAAAAGATGGAGCAAGTTTGATAACTGGACGTAAACAAGTTAATGATTAGAAAATTATCATAAAATTATAGGAATGTCATCAAGTTTAGCATATGCTGTGCCTAATGCATTTGTCCATGCTTAAAAGTCAAATTAAACTCCCATGGTGTAACTAGTGTGCTTATTCAAACATCATGGTTGAGTGAGATTCTCTTGTGCATGATATTTGCACTGAGTCTTATTGTTATCAACCTCAATACATGATGAAACTAAGCATCCACAAGGGTTAGATGTAGATTAACTATTTACAATGGTTAATGTACATATTCATTCACAATGACTAGTGGCATTTACTCTTGTGCATTATGTATGGCTTCTGTATGAAGGGTATCATAAAACATTTTCTAGCTATATTTATGCATAATCATACATAATAAAGAGTTAGGGTTTACATCTTTATTATGTATTGGGTACATGCACCTATATGTATATGTTTAAATTTATGGTTTTGTATGTGTGTATATATGTATTTGTGCACACATGCTTAATAAAGAGTTGATATGTATGTATGTATGCATGTATGTATGAATGAATGCATGCATCCATGTTTGAATGTACACATGTATAAATGAATGCATAAAGGAATGTATGTATGCATGAATAAATGATTGATTGAATGAATGTATGTGTGAATGCATGTATGTATGTATCAATAAAGGAATGAGTGCATGTATGTCTATGGATGTGTATTTGTATGAATGTATTTATGTATGTATCTACGTATGCTTGTATGCATGTATAATATACATATGTATGGATGAGTGTAGGCATGCATGCATATGTATGGAAGTGTGCATGCACATGGATGGATGTATGTATGGATGGATGACTATTTGTATGTATGTATGTACGTATGCATGTATCTATGTATCCGTGTATGCATGCATGTATGGGTGGATGGATGTATGCATGTGTGGACAAATTTATGGATGGATGTATTTATGTATGGATGGTTGTATTCATGTATGGATGGATAGTATGTATGTATGTGTGTGTATGCATATATGTATGTATGGATTGATGTATGAATGCATGTGTGTAACTATGTATCCATGTATAGGTGGATGGATGTATGGATGGATGGATGGATGTATGAATGCATGCATGTATGTATATGCAAGCATTGGTATGTATGTATGTATGTATGTATGCGTGTGTATGCATGCATGTATGTATATGCAAGCATTGGTACGTATGTATGTATGTATGTATGTATGCGTGTGTATGCATGTATGTATGCATGGATGGATGTAAGCATGTATGCATGCATAAATGGATGTATGAATGTATGCATTCATGTATGTAAATGCATGCGTGCATGTATGTGTGTATGTATTCGTGCATGTATGAATGTATGTATGCGTGCATGGATGTATATATGCATGCATGTAGGCATGTATGTATGAATGTTGCATGGATGCATGCATACATGTAGGTATGCATGTTGCATGGATGCATGTATGTATGTTTTTATGGATGCATGGGTGTTGTTAGTACTATTTATTTTCTCCAATGAAATTGGTTCATTTTGTTCATTAAACCCTAGGTGACATCTTGTTTCTAACCCTAAATAATCATTGTGTATTAAACTCTAAGTCTTTATTGAAAGGTTGAACACTTTTCGAGCCACTTAAGTTCCTTTTTTGCACATGTCTTAAGTCATCATCGGGTGGGGCCAAGTCTCTTAAGTTCTTTTTACCTAGTAGACCCGTTTAATTTTTCCTAAGTCCTAAGTCCTAATGGTTTTAATTTTTCCTAAGTCTCGACATATATTAAACCTTGTCAAAGTCTCCTTTAATCTAACGGTGTGCGTGATCCCGCAATGAAAAGTTGATCGAAGATTACCCTTTGTGGGATTGTGCCAGCCGTCCGATCTTCCAGTTAATAAAAAAGTGACGTTAATGGGGCCAAAAGATGAAGGCAGGTAAAAGTACGAACACGTTTCTTTTGATCTAATGGTTGTCACAATGCCTTAATCAAAAGTTAAAAGGTAAATAGTGATCGTAGGTTCACCCATGTCGTCCGATCGTCCAGGTTAACAAAAAGTAAGTGAGTAGGGTCAAAATCAGATGGAATAAAGGTAGTTGTTGGATTAACTCAATCCAACGATGATCATGGAACCTAAATAATAAGTGGGGCCAAAGGAGTTATAGTCTGTTTACCGTAAGATCTAATCTGATCAGATGAACGGTGTAAAGCCTCAATGAAAAGCTGATCGAACATTACTAATCAAGGGATTACGATGACCATCTGATATGTTTCAAGTCTAGATCAACGGTCTTGTTTTAAACTTCCATCTTTGGTGCGAAAAGTTCTATTTTCTACCAGTTGAGTTGCACGTTTGAATGCCGATGAAGTAATTGCAAAGCATGTGCCCATGTTGTCGAAGAGTTATTGCGAAATTTCTCTTGAATATAGACCAATAGGGCGCTCATTTTGAATTACAAAAGCTACAGAATTTTCAGAGCGACTGGTCGAGAAAAATTGCAGAGCGTCTTGTGTTTTATGGCCAATTTTTATCGGGTGAGTAATTTTAATAACTATTATGTTTCTTCTATCTTTCATCTGCAAATTTTATTATTAGGGTTTCAAGAAGAGGGTTTTCTATTTGATCCTGGTTAAGTTGTTAATTAAACCCTAAGTTTTAAGATGGCACCACGAAGAGAGTTCAAAGGCAAGATTGATTATCAAGAAAGGGTTGTCTGTGATGATTTTCTTGAACAACTAGACCATTCTACCAATTATTCATCCAAGTTGAAAGAGCATGTGCCCGAACCCTCATCTTAGAATTGAACATGGTTTGTATGATAAGAGAAATTACATGAGGGATGGAAATATTGGTGTATATGGTTTGGCGTTATTCAAAGTAGGGTTTGGAAAAAGGCATGCTTTTGCTCCTAGTAGTAATGTCTAGCAGTTTGATGTAGGAAAACTGGCGGTCCCTAATGTTTTTATGGATATAGATATCTTACTCCAAGTGGCTAAGAATTATGACCCTATAGCAAGAGTGGTCAGTGATATGAATGGAAACCCTCTAGTTAGTATTACTGCTGATGAAATTAGAGAGGTTTTCCGATTAAGTGAGCCTTCTGATGCCCTAGAAAGAATAGATTTTGATGAACTTAGAGAGATTTACAAGGCACAAAGGGATTGCCTCAAAAGTGGTCCCTTGAGAAATTTTTTTGATAAGGTTGGAGGATTAACTATGGTAGGACAGAATACACCAGAGCCCATCAAACTAGATTATTTTAATCTAAAGACAAAGGGTATGTATTGGTCTTAGATTATTTTGCAAAGGACATGGATTTGATGAAAGAAAAGGATGGTGAGGAGATGTCGGTCTAGTTATGGAATTTAAATATGACATGGGATAAGAATGAGGCCAGTTTTGTGACTTTTGATAGATGCTTTGCATCTAGACTGAGGGCCCTGTTATTCTTAGAAAATCCAAGGATCCCAAAGGCATTGTTAGGTTTTCTTAGACCAAAACAAATTGCCAACGAAATCAAAATAGTGCACAATTGGGGAGATGTCATATTGTACCCTATTTCAACTGTGTTTAGAGTGTATTGTTTTAGGAGTACTCCTTTTATTTTAACATACCAAGTACCTTTGAAGGTTAGCATAGCAGAAGTCCTAAGACAGATTTGAGGCTTACATGATATGACACTCATAAGGAAATACAAGGGTTGTATTTTTCCAACCAACACCATTGTACATCAGTTTTTTATCACAAAGGGTAGATGGACACACATGAGTAAGGTTTTGGAATCTTACCACATGGCTACATTAGTTGCAAGGTTTGCAGATACTGAGGGATTTTATACTAATATGTTTAAAAAGAGGACCAGGTGTGCTGCCATGGACCATATTTTTCACTTTCCTAAAGATATAATTAGAAATGTATTTGATCTGCAAGAGCAAGAGGCCAGGAAGGAAAAGTGGCTAGTGTATAGAAAAGCCTTGGATTTTGCACAACATTTTTTCAAGGAGTATGATCCTTTGAGAAATCTTAAGCCCTTTGAAAAGAAGATTAAGGTCCTTATGAGCAATTTTGAGGGCATAATGCAGACCCTAAATCAAAAGAAGGATATGGTGGTACAATCAGAGCTAGAAAGGGCCAAGTTTGTCTAGAGAAAATTGACATTTGCAAGAATGGTTCCTCCTGGTAGATATGTTGTACAAAGGAAGACTGGATATAGTGTGGTAGTGCCTAGGTCTAACATACATCAAGAAGGTCAGGGAATAGAGAGTATCCCTTCCTCTTCCATGGGAGTAGAAATGGATGAACAAATAGAGGGGCCTCCCACTTCACCAAAGAATAGACCTATTGATGTGGATCCTTAGTCCCCACCTCCCCCAAAGAGGCAAAGGGTAGAAGAGAGACCACAACAAAGTGAGGGTGTCTATTCCCCCTCCTAATCTCCCTTAAACATTATGGATCAATAGGAGGTAACATAGCAGTTGTAGAGAATGGGGAGCCTAGGTCAGATTTGTGTGACCTATGAGGAAATTGATGAAGGAATGCCTGATCCACCCAAAGCTATGGAGATGTACTTGACTGTTGGTGAATTAACACGCAAGGAATTAGATCCTATAACTAAGCATGCATGTGATTAGTTCCTTTCTGATGATGTCTTTGTTAAGGCTAGGGCTTTTGTGCAGTTCCTGTAGCGGACTCACATAAGTCAATTTAAAGAGACCTGTGAGAAGAGGCAGTAAGAACACCCGGAGAAGGATCTAGCCATCATTGAGGATGAGGTTAAGAAAGAAATGCTTGAAAGGTTTGATAAAATTACCCTGGAGCAAGGAAGATAACTAATAAAAATGCAGGGGTACTTATCCTTCCAGAATGGGACATTGTTGATGCAGTTGTCGTAGTTGCAGTTAGGAAGTAGACCAAACCAGCACATAAAACCAAAGAAGAAGGTGAGCAAGCCATCAAGGGAGTCACTTTCAGTGATGATCACCAGGCTCTGGTTATGTGGTCATTAAGGAAGGAAGAAGGAAATAAGGGCAAGCATATTGTTAGAGGTGATCATTCTGGCAGTCTACTGGTAAAAAGGGTTAGTGAGACCTCAAGAGTTGAGGCCTCAAAATTAGCATTGGAAATTACCAAACTTAGTATGAAAGTGTCAGAAAAGGAAGCCAAGGAGAAAGAAGATCTCACAATTAAATTAGAGACTGTCCTAAAGGCTTATGGTGATTTGAAGAAAGAGGTGGGTGAAAAAGATAGATAATTGCCTAGTTGAAAAAATAATTAGGAGGGCAATTGCAAGTTTAAATGCCCATTCAGTTGTAAATTGCTTCTTCCCCTATTAGGTATTCTTCCTCAAGCCCCATTATTAAATATCCGCCTTCGCCTTTTCCTCCTTTCACTGAAGAGGAATTATTAATCGAAAGAGAAATGTTGGTGGACCACATAAGAGCACTGATTGAAAAGGTGAAAGGAAACTGTTTAGAGAAGGAAAATTGGAAATTGATATGAAATATGAGAAGCTCAGAGACACAATTTTGCAATTCATTGAGGGCATTGAGCCAAGTAGTATCTACATGAGTGGAGAGAAGTCACTAGAAATTTTGAATTCTTTTGAGGGGGAAAAGGCCACTCTGGAACCAATTTTGGACAAGTGGATTTTAAGGTAGAATAAAATGAAATTATTTTATTCTTTGTCAAAAGTAGAAAAAGATGTTGATGCAACAATAAAGAATACTCACAAGTTGGTTAAATGCTTGTTAGAGTTTGCAGCTAGGAGAGATAATATTGAGAGGAGCTCACTAGTATTGAAGAGAGAATATTTCAAGTCCTATTTTGAATTATTTCCCATCATTTTTAGAAAAAATGGTGAGTTAAAGGATAAAAGGAAATGGCTCAGACCAATGGATGATGAGTTGTTAATAAGGATGTGTAGCATCTTGAATATGGATAGCAATATTATTTTTGTTCAAACAGTTGAGTCTATTGAAAATGGTAGGCCACACTTTGGGTTCCTAGAAAAGAGGTTCAACATTGTTGCTTTTCCTTAGCCAAGTGATGAAATGTTCAAATCTTGGGAAGAAAAATATACCTCATAAGAAACAAGGAAATAATAAATTTCCACTGATATCGACACGTTTCTTTTGATCTAATGGTTGTTACAATGCCTTAATCAAAAGTTAAAAGGTAAATAGTGATCGTAGGATCACGCCTATCGTCCGATCATCCAGGTTAACAAAAAGTAAGTGAGCGGGGTCAAAATCAGATGGAATAAAGGTAGTTGTTGGATTAACTCAATCCAACAATGATCATGAAACTTGAATAATAAGTGGGGCCAAAGGAGTTATAGTCTATTTATCGTAAGATCTAACATGATCAGACGAAGGGTGTAAAAATGAAAAGTCGATCGAACATTACTAATCAAGGGATTGCAACGACCATCTGATATGTTTCAAGTCTAGATCAACGGACTTGTTTTAAACTTCCATCTTTGTTGCGAAAAGTTCCATTTTCTTCCAGTTGAGTTGCACATTTGAATGCCGATGAAGTAATTGCAAAGCATGGGGCCATGTTGTCGAAGAGTTATTGCAAAATTTCTCTGCAATATAGACCAATAGGGTGCTCATTTTGAATTACAAAAGCTACAGAATTTCCAGAGCGACTGGTGGCGCAAAATTGCAAAGCGTCTTGTGTTTTCTGGCAAATTTTTGCCAGGTGAGTAATTATAAGAATTGTTGTGATTCTGCCATCTTTCATCTACGAATTTTATTGTTAGGGTTTGGAAAAGAGGGTTTTCTATGTGATCCTGGTTAAGTTGTTAATTAAACCCTAAGTTTTAAGATGACACCATGAAGAGAGTTCAAATGCAAGGTTGATTATCAAGAAAGGGATGTCTATGATGATTTTCTTGAACAACTTGACCATTCTACCAATTATTCATCCAAGTTGAAAGAGCTTGTGCCTAAGAACCCTTGTCTTAGAATTGCACATGGTTTGTATGATAAGGGAAATTACATGAGGCATGCAAATATTGGTGTATATGGTTTGGTGTTATTCAGAGTAGGGTTTGGACAAAGGCATGCTTTTTCTCCTAGCAGTAATGTCTAGCAGTTTGATGTAGGAAAACAGGCAGTCCCTAATGTTTTTATGGATATAGATATCTTACTCCAAGTGGCTAAGAATTATGACCCTATAACAAGTGCAGTCAAGGATGTGAATGGAAACCCTCTAGTTAGTATTACTATTGATGAAATTAGAGAGGTCTTCTGATTAAGTGACTCTTTTGATGCCCTAGAAAGAATAGATTTTGATGAACTTGAGAGGTTTACAAGGCACAAAGGGATTACCTCAAAATTGGTCCCTTGAGAGAATTTTTTTGATAAGGTTGGAGGATTAACTATGGTATCACTGAATACACAAGAGCCCATCAAACAAGATTATTTTAATCTAAAGACAAAGGGTATGTATTGGTCTTAGATTATTTTGCAAAGGACATGGATTTGATGAAAGAAAAGGATGGTGAGGAGATGCTAGTCCAGTTATGGAATTTAAATATGACATGGGATAAGAATGAGACCAGTTTTGCAACTTTTGACAATTGCTTCACATCTAGATAGAGGGCCCTATTATTTTGAGAAAATCCAAGGATCCCAAAGGAATTGTTAGGTTTTCTTAGACCAAAACAATTTGCCAATGATATCAAAATAGTGCACAATTGGGGAGATGTCATATTGTACCTTGTTACAACTATGTTTAGAGTGTATGGTTTTAGGAGTACTTTTATTTTGCCATACCAAGTACCTTTGAAGGTTGGCATAGTAGAAGTCCTAAGATAGATTTGAGGCTTACAGGATATGACACTCACAAGGAAAGACAAGGGTTCTATTTTTCCAACCAACACCATTACACATCAGTTTTTGACCACAAAGGGTGGATGGAAACACATGAGTAAGGTTTTGTAATCTTACCACATGGCTACATCAGTTGCAAGGTCTGTAGATACTGAGGGATTTTATACTGATATGTTCAAAAAGAGGACCAAATGTGCTGCCATGGACCATATTTTCCACTTTCTTGAAGATATAATTAGAAATGTATTTGATCTGCAAAAGCAGTAGGGTAGGAAGGAAAAGTGGCTAGTATATAGAAAAACCTTAGATTTTGTACAACATTTTGTAAAGGAGTATGATCCTTTGAGGGATTTTAAGCCCTTTGAAAAGAAGATTGAGGCCCTTATGAACCATTTTGAGGGTATAATGCAGACCCTAAATCATAAGAAGGATATGGTGGTACAATCAGAGCCAGAAAGGGCCAAGTTTGTCTAGAGCAAATTGGCATTTCGAAGAATGGTTCCTCCTGGTAGATATGTTGTATAAAGGAAGATTCGATATAGTGTGGTAGTGCCTAGGCTTGACATACATCAAGAAGGTCAGGGAACAAAGAGTATCCCTTCCTCTTCCATGGGAGTAGAAATGGATGAACAAATAGAGGGGCCTCCCACTTCACCAAAGAATAGACCTATTGATGTGGATCTTGAGTCCCCACCTCCCCCAAAGAGGTAGAGGGTAGAAGAGAGACCACAACAAAGTGAGGGTGTCTATTCCCCCTCCCAATCTCCCTTAAACATTATGGATCAACAGGAGGTAACAAACCAATTGCATAGAATGGGGAGCCTAGGTCAGATTTGTGTGACCTATGAGGAAATTGATGAAGGAATGCCTAAGCCACCCAAAGCTATGGAGATGGACTTGACTTATGGTGAATTAACAGGCAAGGAGTTAGATCCTATAACTAAGCATGCATGTGATGAGTTCCTTGCTGATGATGCTTTTGTTAAGGCTAGGGCTTTTGTGCAGTCCCTCTAGCAGACTCGCATAAGTCAGTTTAAAGAGATTTGTGAAAGAGGTAGTAAGAACACTCAGAGAAGGATCTTGCCATCATTGAGGATGAGGTCAAGAAAGAAATTCTTGAAAGGTTTGATAAAATTACCCTGGAGTAGGGAAGAGAACTAATAAAAAATGTAGGGGTACTTATCCTTCCAGAATGGGACATTGTTGATGCAGTTGTCTTAGATGTAGTCAGGAAGCAAACTAAACTAGTACATAAAACCAGAGAAGAAGCTGAGCAAGCCATCAAGGGAGTCACTTTCATTGATGATCCCCAGGCTTTGGTTATGTGGTCATTAATGAAGGAAGAAGGAAATAAGTGGAAGCAGATTGTTAGGGGTGATCATTCTGCCAGTCTCTTGGTAAAAAGGGTTAGTGAGACCTCGAGAGTTGAGGCCTCAAAATTAGCATTGGAAACTGCCAAACTTAGTATGAAAGTGGCAGAAAAGGAAGCCAAGGAGAAAGAAGATCTAACAATTAAATTATAGATTGTTCTAAAGGCTTATGGTGATTTGAAGAAAGAGGTGAGTGAAAAAGATAGATAATTGCCAAGTTGAAAAAATAATTAGAAGGGCAATTACAAGTTGAAATGCTCATTCAGTTGTAAATTCCTTCTTCCCCTACTAGGCATTCTTCCTCAAGCCCCATTATTGAATACCTTCCTTCCCCTTTGCCTCCTTTCACTCAAGAGGAGTTATTGATTGAAAGAGAAATGTTGGCAGACCACATAAGAGCACTAATTGAAAAGGGAAAGAGATTAAAAGGTGAAAGGTAACTATTCAGAGAAGGAAAATTGGAAATCGATATGAAATATGAGAAGCTCAAAGACACAATTTTTCAATTCATTGAGGGCATTGAGCCAAGTAGTATCTACATAAGTGGAGAGAAGTTACTAGAAATTTTGAATTCTTTTGAGGGGGAAAAGGCCACTCTGGAACCAATTTTGGACAAGAGGATTTTAAGACAGAATAAAATGAAATTCTTTTATTCTTTATCAAGAGTTGAAAAGGATGTTGATGGAACAATAAAGAATACTCACAAGTTGGTTAAAGGCTTGTTAGAGTTTGCAGCTAGGAGAGAGAATATTCAGAGGAACACACTAGTATTAAAGAGAGAATATTTCAAGTCCTATTTTGAATTGTTTCCCATCATTTTTAGAAAAAATGGTGAGTTAAAGGATGAAAGGAAATGGCTCGAACCAATGGATGATGCATTGTCAATAAGGATGTGTAGCATCTTGAGTATGGATAGCAATATTCTTTTTGTTCAAACAGTTAAGTCTATTGAAAATGCTAGGTCACACTTTGGGTTCCTAGGAAAAGAGGTTCAACAGGTTAAAACTGACTGGGACATTTTGATAGAAAAGAGGGATGAGGTTATTGCTTTTCCTTGGCAAAGTGATGATGAAATGTTCAAATCTTGGGAAGACAAATATACCTCGTAAGAAACAAGGAAATAAGAAATTCCCACTGATGCTGCAACGGTTGGCACTTCCCCAGTTTCTTAAAAGAAATAAATTGCAAAGGTAAATTTTGTGCAAAAGAATGATGTATACAAGGACACCACTTGGTGGGAGCAGAACTATTTTTGGAATTGTTGTAGGAGTTTGGTGAGAAAATTAGAGGACATAATTGTAAAGTGGCAACAATGTAGTTACTTTCTACTGTTGTCTTTTGTCTTTTGTATATATATGGATTCTCAACCTATCACACACACACACACACACACACATATATATTTTGATTTACTAAATATTAAATTGACTTGATGTAATGCTGGCTATGATAGTATAGACCTGAGATTGTTGATAATATGTTTCACTATATATATCGGTTCATGCCTCCGATGTCATAAATATATGAAGGGCATCCCATTGTATAACTCCACGATAGTGTTTCAAGTTACCTTTGTTAATGACTTAATAGTTGATGACTATGATAACACAACAAAGTCAATTTTATCATTGTTATTTTAAATACGTTTTATAATATATATATATATATATATATATATATATATATATATATATATATATATATATATATATATATATATATATATATATATATATATATATATATATATATATATATATATATATATATATAAAATAACATTTAAAATCCTCTTAGCTAGGGATGATGATTATGAAAAGATTCATACACAATATGAATGAAATATTACCTCATTGTAATATTAGAAGTGATAAATATATTATCTCATAATATCAGAGTAATGGCCTGCTAATATCAAGTCCATGATATTCACCAATTACTCAAGATGTTCATAAGGTATGTGCACATGTATCCTCAATAATATTTACCATATGAACATTATATTCATGGTCTATTTAAGGAAATTAATCCACCATGCAAGTTATAATCTATAGATACAAGTGATAATCATTTGGAAGTTGTCACTTCCTCATGATGTACACAAGGGGCAGGCCCATTAAAATCATGTACTCACACACATGGATTTTTAGACTCCCTCTGAATATCAATCTTCTGAGCTCCTCATCCAATGTTTCCTCTGATTAAGTGTCAAACTCCCTCTGAATCTGATATCAATCTTTTTTTTTTCTTTCTTTTTTTTTTTTTTCTTTTTTTTTTTTTTTTCTGTAATAACATCCCTAGAGAGAAGAAAAATAGCTCTTATAGTACGTATAGAAATACAAATAAGAGATTAACTACAAGAAGTAATTAAAGATAGTTCTCAAGATGTAATAAAAAAAAAACTTCTCATTATTTTGGAGCATTTTCTACGATTGTTTTTAACTCATGATTTTTTAGTATTAGCATCATTCGTAGTTTCTAGGCTTCAAAATTTGAAGCACCTTCAAGTTTGTTGTCAAGTCTGATTCCATTCACCATTTTTTAGGTACACAATTTCCAACAAAATATATAGATTTAAAATATGATCTTGATAGTTTCTCAAACCGACTCTGATACCATGTTGAAGTTTAGATCAGATTTTAGACTGATTATTCCTTTAAAATCTTATATATATTAATATTGATTTACTAAATACTAAACTGACTTGATGTAATTTTGGATACAATAATATCTCTTTCTACTATGTATCATTTTGCAAAACTGAGTATACACTTGAGACTGTTTTTGATAATTGTTAAAACAAGTTTTGAAGGGGCCCCAAAACCCTGTACATTAAGGTCACTAAAGATATTCAACAAAAGCTCACTAAATGAAATGGGTCAAGACCAAAGAGAGGGTTTTACAATAGGCACCCACAACATGGATGATTCAAGCATGAAACAAACGTCATGCAACCCATATCTAAAAAGAAATCCAACACTAGGATTTTCTTGGAGCACCTTTTTGATGGGAACGTAGTGTCATATTAAATGAAGAGGAGGCCTTCTTAAGATGAATATTTCACCAGTGTTTAACATTTCAGATCTGACAGAGTATCATGAAGGAGGTGTTGAAGATGAGATCAGAGAAGCATAGTGGAGTATTCCAACAACTACTTCAGCTACTAAAGAGATTGAGGACATACTGGATAGTCGTGTTGGCAGAAGCGCATGGAACAAGACATATGAAGAATATCTGGTCAAATGGAAAGGATGACCTATTGAGGATTCATCATGGCTGACAAGGGAGGAGGTTAACTATCTTGGTTTTCCTCCTCACACCTAAGTCGTGATAGGGTCACTTCTCAAATTACCCCAAGTGTCTGATGCAGGAGCATCCTGGGTGTAAGAGCAATCATGCATCACCTAAAAATATTTATGGTTTCTTTTCCATAAGGGCTATCTTGTGCAAAGCTGCTATTTTTGGAAAGTTACTATTTTTAGTAAGTTTTTTGTTCGAGCTTAGAATGGTTTATTTTCTTCTTTGGAGGTTCATTTTGGTCATATAAGCCTACTAGTAAAGTTTCATTAATAGATCAAGTCTAGCTTTGTAGATATTGAAGATTTTCAGTATTGGCAGCAGGGTACATAAACTTTGAACTCAGTTTTAAAGGCTTTAGAGGCCCCAAATGAGGTCGAAACTTTGGCTAATTAGAGGATGCGCGAGTCAAGCGTTGTAGAGTGCTTCATGCCCTTTTTGAAATGGGGTCATAATAGTCAATCGGGTCAACGGGTGATGACTTATGGTCTCCAGAAGTTGGGTCACCTGAAATGGCAAAAAATGATTTTCCTACAAAATTTTTGTTTGGGTTTCAAAAGTTATTTTGAGCCGACTTTGATGTAATAAATTGAAAAATAAAATAATTCTAAGTTTGGTCAGCCTTAAAGGATAAATTTCTAGAACCTTCCCAGGCGGTGGAAAATTGCCTATATAAGGAAGGTCGTACTATTGTCTTAGGCAGTGAGGAGTAGTTCAGAACAATTTTGAGTGGTTCTGGGTAATAATTCGAGGCTTTGTCCCTCAGAATATTGTAAGGAAAATGCCCATGTGGCTTTGCACATTGTATTTCTAAAAATTTGTAATTCCACATTTGTGGAGATAATAAGAAGCCCATTTTCTATTCTTGCAAATTGTTGTTGTTCTCTGTTTCTGTTATCAGTTTGTGGTATTAAGGGGAGCACCCTTCATCATATATACATTAATTGAATGTCCAATGGTACACACAATTTCAAACATATCTCACACCAATTACAACAACATAAAATAAACATACGGTGAATGCACACACACACACACACACACACAAATTGAATGTTGAACGAAGTTCGCACACAGTAAATTTCAAATTTGAAAACAAACATGCACTCCACATGAATTGAATTTCAAAATTTATATAAACATGCATACACACTCAAAGTTAATGCCATAGTTTACTATAAAACACATATACATAAATTGAATGTCAAATAAGGTACACGCACATGCGTGTGCACACAAAATTTCAAACATATATGCACATGGAATCCATTAAAATATGACAAAGTCAAAGCACACATACAACTCAAAAGTAAATACCAAATTTAGTTCAAATATCACATGGACTTTGTTCAAACATACAAAAGAAGTTAAACCATGATACATGATTTTTTCAAACATATATGCACATGGAATCGACTAAAACATGACAAATTCAAAACACATACAACTCAAAAGTAAATGTCAAATTTAGTTCAAATACCACATGGACTTTGTTCAAACATAAAAAAGAAGTTAAACCATGAAACATGATTTTTTTAAAACATGAAGTTAAAACAAATACAACTTAAAGTCAAAGCTAATTCAAAGACACATCACACAATGAATTCTAAAGGCAATTATAATACAAACAACATGAAAAGGTAATGTCAAATTACCTTTCAACACACACATAGGAATAATACACATGGACTTTTTTCAAACATAACAAAGTTAAGGCATGCAACACATGAAGTGAATGCCAATGATAGTTCGGAAACACACAGTAAATATCAAAATGAATGCATGTCATGGTTTATTCAAACATGCAAAATACATTAAAAAAAAAGTTTCACAAAAACATTCTTCAAGCATGCACAAAGTGAATTCTAAAAGTTCAAACATATAGCATAAACGATTGTCATAGTCAATACCCTCTTCACATAAAGTGAATGTGAAAGTCCAAACATATGTCAAAGTACAAACACAACAAATTGGTTGTCAAAGAATTATTATTTCACATGATGTTGGTTCATTTAACACATAGTTTGTTCAAGTACACACTTCACACATATACAAAGTACAAAGTAAGTGCTAAAGTTTAAATATAGACATAGTTTAAACATGCCAAAATACAAACACAAAAAAGTTTTGTGAAAGGTTACTTCAACAACACAAACAGTAAACAATTAAAAAGTGTCAAGTCCAAATACAAAAATGGTGTATTTCAAACATATAGTGTAAGTAGATTTCAAAATTCAACATTCTTAACATAAGGTAAGTTGATTTCAAAATTAGTACATTCTTGACATAAGGCAAACATAAAATTCAAACTTAAACACACATGCTAAAGTACAAATGCAACATAGTTTGTTTGTTTTGTGCATAATATGTTCAAACACACTCTTCAAATATATACAAAATAAATTTTGAAGTCTAAATATTGACTTGGGTAAATGTGAAAGTTCAAATACATTTCATGCAAAATTAGTTCACTTCACACATATCTTGTCCAAACATGCAGTTCACATATATCTTGTAAAAAAATGAAATAAAAAAAATATAAAAATATAGACAGCAACAATAGGCTAAAAGAAATGGCTATAACCAGTGACCATTCCCTGCAGCCTAAAGGAGGGGGCTAATTCAACCCCTCCAAAATATTCTTTTATTAAGAAACAAATCCATTTACAAATAAGTTTACTAATTTCAACAATTGATTTAAAAGTACAACAATATAGTTAAAATTTACTTTGCATTAACATGAGCTATTGCTACAGAGAATTATTACATCATAATCAAAGAACTTTAGAATTAAGTCAAGGAATTAGTTTACATAATCCTCTTTAAAATTACTAATTTCTTTAGTGTCCACAGTCCTCTTTAGAATTCTATTTTTCTCCTACTCATCATCAGTGCTGCCTGAAAAATCAGTCAAAAAAGAACAAATACAAAATAATAATAAACTTTATAAAAAATAGTCTACAATAAAAATAGACTCAAACTAAACATATTAAAGTAGAACTCACGAACAATATAAAAACAAAGGAGACATTTTCATGCCAAACAAAAATAGAATGACAACAAAGAAAGAAAATAGAAAGCATAGAATGATGGATAAAAAAGCCAACAAAACAAATTGTTATGTGAACACAACTTTCTAAACATTCATTAAATCGTTGACATGGATCTGACTTAAACAATCAGACCGATAGCAACAAGATAAATACAACCAAGTTGACTTCAAAACAAATCACTCTAAGATGAAAGATAGAATGAAATTTGTAAACATCTCCATGACAAAATACAAAGGCTCCTCTGAGTTTAAATTCAGCATAAAAACACACAAAAAAAATGCATAAAAACTAACAAAAAGAATGCAAAAAGGCACATAATCCATTATGGATACTTACGAAGAGTCCAAAGTTGAAACCCACAATGAAAGTACTGGTGATGGAAATGGGAGCCAGTATGTCCTGTGAAAGCCCAAGTTAAAACATTTGTTCCATACATAGCTATGCGACTGAATATGGAAGACCCTGCAATTGCTCATATTTTATTTGATTCTTGTACTATCCTTCTTCCTAAATCTCTTGAACATATCACTGACTCACTTTTACCACCCCCCACGAATTACATGAAATTTATACATCCCCATTCATCTTGTCATGAATAAGTGGAACTTGTAAAGAGTCTACCATGTCTTCCATCTTTGGAGAAAGCAACTAAATTTAGCCAACAAATGCCTTACACCTGAGGAAATCAACCTATTTGTAGAATATATAATCTATGATTTATATTCTCATAACTATATTGCACCGACAAATGCAAACATTAAGTAAATTAGCTAATACAAATGAATAATGATCATAATTTGGAAAAACAATTCTATGGTAATTAAAGTCAAACGAATGACAATTCCAGTAGATCATGAAAGTGGTTTCCAGAGACGAGCCGCCTAGGAATGAGAAAATCCCAAATGATTTTCCAACGAGCCCACAACAAATTGTAATTAGGTTGTTCCAACCGAATGAATGTGCAATAACAACAACTCCTTTGGTCTGACTTGTTATTTTTATTGTTGTTTCAACAAGAAGATCATTGTCCTTGCAAAATAAATAATATTCACTCCACTTTTAGCAAGATTCATTCACCTATGTATAGGATGTTGAATATTCATATTTCAATTAAGGAATCAACATCATCTATAAATTTTTTTGGTTGCGAGGATTTAATTAAGGAAAGGAAACCACAAGCTTATAATAAATCAGAAAGTCCTAGAATTATTATTGTAATCTTCACATTTGGCCTTCATATCAGGATAATGGTGTAGATTATTGTTGGAGTCTTGTGACAATACTAGCTTACAATCTTAATCTTCATGTTTGGCCTTCATTTTCTACTGCTTTCCTGAATGAATACACACACACACACGATCATAAGTTCACTTTGTTATCATTCATTCTTTTGACGTAGTTTGTGAAAGTCATTCTTGTCATCAAGGCAAACCCACAAGTAATAAAATTTTGAAGTAGTTCTTTTTAGAATTATGGAGGTGCACAAGTTTCTATTATTGGTTTGGTATCATATATTTTGTTTATTAACATTTTTTATCTCACTGGTTACTATGAGCAAGCTCATTCGTTGCACTTAAAATTGTTATATAAATTTCTTGCTAGTTACAGCTTGAAAAGGAATCTTATGGTATATGGCCATTCTCACTGAAAATGTTTCAATAGATGGTAAGGATTAATATTGAAAATGGGTCAGAAATTCATAAATAGGATAGAAATGATTGGCACTCAACAATAGATATGAATTGTGATTTTATAAAAGTCTATGTAAATAGTAGCTATGATGCTTGGGACAAATGAGCTATTTGAAAATATGATCTGAAAAAGTACAGAGATATTACAAATACCTTAAGGGATAATCATACAAATGTGGATTAAAAAGAGCCCCAAATGAAAATTGCACTCTACTTATTAGAAACATTTGTCTTTAAGGTTTAGGATGAGTTATCAAAAGTTTGCAACAACAAAAATATTGTCTACACCATCATCCTAATATGAACTTGGCCATTTGTCTACACCATCATCCTGATATGACCTTGGCCATGTGTCTAGACTAGACATGTAAGAAATTGGCTAATGTTGGTGGAACAATTGCACTGATTTGAACACCTAGAATCACTCTGATAACATATTTATGAGCAGCTTCCGAGGCATTTGGTACCCCTACCACTATGGCATAGTCTATTAGGGAAAACAATGTAAACCATTCAAAAGTTTATTCACAAACCAAATATGTTTAGAAAGATTTATAGAGAAATAATTTGTTTTGTTTATTTGTCGTATACATAACATGTTTCCCTAACTTTAGAAATACACCATCTACATAGAATTTGTCATCTTAATAAAATGTAAGCCTCATGTATAAAACTGGGTTTAAACTGGTGATGCCTACAACATCTTAATTGCACAACTAATATATCTAAACCAATGCTGCCTTGCAATGCCATACACTATCAATTCTACAAAACTCAAATACACACACAAATTTGAAATTTCTGCTAACTAGAAAGAAGTCAGTCAGTCAGAGTCAGCTATTGTAAATTAGTTTTTTAAATCTGGTAGCCTACTTTTGTATTTTTGCACATACATGTAATTTGTTTCAACTTAGTATTTACCTGTACAACAAATAAGGCCAAGAACAAACAAGAGCCATTCTGAAATGCCTGACATAAAGCTCCTCTATAAAGCTTGGCAGAATCTTTGCTTTAATTCATCTCATAATTCTTATCATGCTACTGTGTGAATAAACTACTAAGGTAGATATAATGGAGCTAGAGCCCAATCCAAGGATATTGCAATTGTACCGTCCAGAGCATCAAAGCTTCATTAAAATCTGAGCACTTGTATTGTCAAACAAGCATCATTGGCACACGAAAAAGAAAAAGATTATAAAGACACAAATACCCTAAACCTAATAATAAATATATGAGAACCTCTTGAATCCCTAATCTTAATATTTCTGCCCATTTTCATTTCCACTTTGTTTCTGTCTTCTTTTTATTTTTTTAAATTTTTTTTTACTTTGTACCCTTAATTGCTTTCCGTTCTGTTTCTTATGGGGGAACTTTTTCCCCCTTTGGCAAACCCTTGTAATGCAAATTAAATCCAAAGTATCTGATGACATATAACAGTTTGGATTATACTGTAAAGTGATAATAGGCATAAAAAATTCTATCCATAAGCAAATGAAAGAATAAATGAGCCAGAATTTAAGAAATTATAGTCAAGAATGTGGGACTTTCAAGATTCTGAACATTGTGGATGAGCTCTGTAAGGCATCAGAGCGGTCGAGTGTGTGGGATTTATAAGATTCTGAACATTACGGATGAGCTCTGTTGGGCGATTCACCCTTTTCAAAGTATCGATCTGCACTAAACTCCCCTGTATACCATTGCAGTTCCTTTGCCTTATTTCAAGGTCGAGAACCGCCAGGTGGGCATTCTCAAATCCATGTTTCGGGCACACAATGATCGATCAGGGGATTTTGATTATGATATCCAGAGCTCTCATGTTGGACTCGATAATTTGAATTATCGTCAATCCAGGTGGGCAAAGGGACTTGCAGGAAAACTAAATGAGAGGCAAATTAAACAGAGTATAAGTGGGGAAAGCAAAAAAAGAAGAAAAGTAAACGGTCACGGAGCTTGCTAAACACCGGTATGACAGCTATAAAATGAACCCAAAATATAAAATGAAGGAATACATTTTCTTATAATTTTTTTTATATTAAATTAATAATAAACGACAACACAGCAATGGAGCCTCCTTAAAGATGGAGTTGGATGAACACAAAATAAAACAAAAAGGTTAGGTGAACCCAAAAATTATTAAAAATAATTAATTAAAGGAATACATTTTCTTTTTTAAAAATATGTTCAAATTACTCATTCACCATTTTGTATTGCTATCATAATTCAATTTGGGTCAAAGTTATTGATCTATATTTCAGAAGAACCTATCTCTCGTGAGAATGAATGGAGCACTTAACATGCATTGTATCTAGGTGATATTCTAGGAGTGAAGCATCGGTCCTTCTCGAGAGGTCACTCATTCCAATATGACTGCAACTCAAGCATGCTTAACTATCGAGTTTCCTCCAAGCCTAAGTCCACCTAGCTTGCTATCTCATTTGCCAAACATTTTCAAGTGATGTGCCTTATGAACCGCTCATTATAGAGCCCCTTTAGCTCATCAATTAATAAGTAAAAATAAATAAATTAGAAAATAACTTTGAATCAATTAAATAAATTGCTTGCAACATAATTAGAAATAAAATTTACTTCTAAGAAAATTAATTAGAAAGGAAAGATAGTCTATGAAGCTTGAATTTTTCATAAAACATCCAAAAAAAATTAAAATTGCATTATTCCTTTCGCATGTCCCATATTTTTCATAACTCGCTCACCAAGTTGAAGGAAGAGAAAAGAAAAATAAATATATAAATAAAATAACACAATTAATGCCAAGTTAAAGAGATGGGGGGCTACATTATGAGCATGTTGGGTAGACGTCATTGAGAGAAGACAATAGGAGTCTCATATTTATGACATGTTTAAATGAAGAGAAACAAAATTGTTAAATATGCACAAAATGGATTTGTTAAAAAGGTTTTAGTAACCTTGAGGCAAATGAAATTTGCATGTGAAAAAGTTAAGATCCGTGATTGTTTCCAACATCGTCTTTGCATCTACTTAAATAGGAGCTTTGGAATAAAATGTGGACATCCACCAAGGCGTGAAGGTTAGAGGAATTTCTAACATAAGAGGAAGAAATGTAGAACACAAGCTACAAAGGAGAAAATAAGACAAAAAAGAAGGCACAAAGAGAGAGGGAGAGGGTTCATGTTTCGATAGAGAATGTTATCCATTTACTAAGGTATGGTATCCCTACCCTAGAATCATCCAAACATTGTAGGTCGTCAATCAGTGTGGCACATTATTTCACACATGGCCCCATCAAAGAGGCATTTTAAGCAAAAAATGTATGGCAAGTCAAAATGGAGGAATTTTAGCAATAATTTGAATCTAGGGAAAATAGAAGGGAATGCCTAAAATCATATTGAATAGAGATTCGGAAAGGAGGCAACCAAAGAGAAGTCATGAATAGAGGTAATGTGGGAAGAGGAGGACCAAAATGAAGACATGGTTTTGATAGTCCAACATATATATTACCCTAAGGATTTAAATAGAAAAGGAAGTAGGGTAATGGCATGAAGGGAAAGCAAAATCCTTGAAAAGTTAAGTGTTCTCTAAAAATACCATGATCATATGATATGCATAGAATTTAATGTGTTGAAAAGGTTTTTAAAATTTCCAAGCATAGGAGTTTACAATTGTAAATGCCAAACTCCAAGCTTGACCACATTATGTTTTCTACACCCAAATGAGACCTTATGACAAACTATGTTTATCTATCAAAGAAACATGAAGGAATGAAGTGGTTCATGTGTTGCAAGTGTCATTACACTACATGTGCATTATTATGTGAAAAATATTTACCCTCTAGTAGTTGAATACAATAATACAGAAGCTTAGAGCATAATAAAAAAAAATGTATACCAAACCACTCATTGCCTAATCAATGCTACAAAACATCACTTGAAAAAATGGCTTGTTGTGCTAACAATGTGAAACATACACAAGGAAAGTGAATTTCTTGTAAAATTTATCAAAAAAGGGATGCATATATGTTGGCAAGCTATTCTATACATATGAAATCTTTGATTATGCTTTGTGTTTTCATGTTGTTATATGCACAACTATTACTATTTTAGTTTAACATGTATTTATTTCATCCCTTCTTTTAGATATTTTTTCAAGTCATTTGCATGCCTTTTGTATGCTTGACATTGATTGTTATACTTGGCATACATTACCAATATAGTAGTCATGGGGCTACAAACTGAGGAATTTTCAATCTATCTATTGCTTGTAATGAAATGTTAACCAATATAGAGAAAGTAGAGAATTATTTGATATGATGCAAACACTATTTTTTCACTATGCTCTAATATTTCGACCCTTTTTAAGTTTATAATATTATTGCATTCATTTTTTAAGCATCTTCTCAAGTAGTCTGCATGTCTTGTGTATGATTGACTTTCCTAGTTGCTTTATCATGCAAAATATATGGCTTTATACCTAAAGTCCTTTGGCCAATGCACTAGTTATGCATGTTAGATACAATTAGTGATGTGAAGTATAAACTAGGCATGCAATTTATTTTAAAAATATCTATAAAAGGGTATGCCGTAATGTTGTCAAACTATTCTATACATGAACAACTAAATAGAATAACATAAAAACTAAAATCGTAATCAAAGATTTCAACTATATTAACTCATAACATAATCAAAACTTTAATTTTCAAACTCTAACAATGATCAAAACTTTCATCCATATTATATCAAATAACTCACTACGGTGGCTATGTTGCCAAATAGTTCATTGAAAGAATGAAGAGTATGATTTGAAATATAGTTAATAGTAGTAGCACATGGAACCTATTATCTGCATGTGTATTTTAAAATTCCTATTAAAATCTTGAGTTGTACTCCCTATAAATTTTAGGGTGGATTGAAACTGGTACCTACTACCCCAGTTGAAATACATTTAAGAAAATGAGCACACCTTTGTATTCTTTTAGGGTCGAAACAACTAGCAATATTGAGCATATACAAAAGGCACAAATTTGTTAATGGAAAAATGTCTCAAAAAATGCATGCAATTATGCTACCAAAATATTATATGAGAGTATAGTTTCATTCAAACAATTCACCACCTTTTCTATGTTGTCAATTCATTCATTACATGTAAAAAATAATATAGGCAGAAAAATTATTTGTTGTATCACAACATGGTACGAGCTACCTAGACATTTGGGTTTAAACTATTCATATTAAAAAGTCAAGTTCTATTCCCTACAAATTTTAGGGTAAATTCTAGAACTAGTTTTCTAGATTTATTTGGAATTTGCCAACTTTCAAACTCGATAGGTATATTGTAAATGATTTTGATTCAACTTACAGAGGAGTGTTTCAAATTAGATTTCTTTGGAGTTTTCCAACTTTCAAACTTGATAAGTAGATTGCAACTGATTTGGATTCAACTTAGAGGGGCATGTTTCAAAAAAATACCTCTTGCTACAAGTTGATTGTAGGTGATACAATTCCTTAGACACTAATTTAACTAACAATTGTAAGCACCTATTTTATTTGAAATATTTACTAAAAAAGGATAAATATCTATGCCATGATAGAGTTTCTAATCCACAGGTATAAAGAAATAATTATAATAGTCATATCAATAATGCTAAGTACATGTTAGGCCATTTTCCTGTCTAAGCCAAAATCCTAAGAAAATGGTCTATTCCCTACAAAATTTTGTGAAATTGCCTTGTCATGGCTGAAACTTGTTTTTATCAGCGAAGAAAATCCATAAGGTTTCATGGCTTGCGCCCTTGGCCGGGGGTAGTTTATGATGTCACCAAGCTTCAATTTAGATCACATGGCCTAATGTGCAAAAACCAGAAAGATATGACATTTTCAAGGTCTGAGGAACTAGGGTTTATCCATGCAAAGGGTTTTCAAAATTTGTCTAAGTCTAAGAAACACTACCCTTGTTCTTTTTCCTCATTACCTTTTTTGGGTCACTTAAAATCCTTATAAAGCATGTGCTTTATTTTACCATCGGGCGGGGCCATACTTCTTAGACTTCTTTTCCACCTAAGCTGATACTTTATTTTCCTAAGTCTAAGCCTCGATGATTTTTATTAATTTCCCTAAGTCCTAATGGTACATTTCACTAAGGTTTCGGTGTTGGATTAAGGATTTTTAATCTCCTTTGATCCAAAAGTTGTCACACATTCACAGAGAAAGGATTCACCCATTGCAATGTTGCAACAGTCATTGATCTTGTTGACAATTCAATGCTCCTATCAAGTGGGACCATTTCCTCTGATTAAGTCATAGTCATTCGATGCGGAGGATCTAACGATATATACACACTGGGCCCAGTCACTAAGGGTCTCAAGGGACTAACAACTTGCAGATGATCGGACGTTTGTCGTATGTTCACAATGAGAAGATTCATCCACCATGATCTTACAACAGCTGTCAGATCTTCCAATGGGTATATGATTGATGATGCAGTGGGTTTGATGCCAGGTGTTGCAGACATGCTCTATTTTTATTGGTCACAGAGGATAGTGACATGGAAGTCATTAGTGGGGCCAAAGGTTTCAGCGTGTGTTAAATGGATGCCAGATGTAAGTTGATCTAACGACTGTCATGCATTCACAATGAAAAAGTGATCGGACATTTGTGATCACAATGTTGCAACAACCATCGATTCTGTATCAAGCCGTGGGTTACCATTGTGGGTCTAGTCAGAAGGTATTAAGAGCATCAACCGTTGGATTTTCCATCTGACGGTAGCGATATATCTAGTTTTCAGGTGGGGTCGGGATGCTACAAGTTTCAAATCACCATAGATCTTCCTTGATCCGACGGTTGCTGCATTTCCATGAAGGAGAGATGCATAAAGTTTTACTGATCCCGATGTTGTGACGACCGTTAGATATCTGTTTAGTGAGGATGGACGATCCTATTTTAAAACACTGATGAAGGCTTGGTTGACTATTGCAAATTAATGAGAGCCGCCCGATCTTTTAGGAAAGAGATGAATCAACAAACACATTTTAAACCTGAACCTGTTAGCAGTTGGGCCAAATTTTGAACCTTTTGCTAGGGTTTCTCTGCAGGGTTTAGTGCGGTGGCCATAAGTGACAAAAGGTAGATCATATTGATCTTTCCAAGATGGTTTCAGGTAGGGAAATGATAAAGAAAATATTGGTGGTCACCTATTTTTTGTTTCCTAATGTACCATGCTGAGTTAATGTTGGACTAGTGTTTTGATATGGGTGGCTAGGGTTGTTGGATGTCAATTGTTTCCATGCCCTGTACATGCAAGCTTTGTTACAGTTGGTTCATGCATTTAAGTTTTTTTTTCCTTCAAAAAGAAACCGGTTCAAATTGTATTTGTAGTGAGCCTTGATGATGAAAACCAAATGATTATACATCAGAATTTATCTAATGCTTCCTGGGTTTCCAGGCTTTTCCTTCATTCCTTCATTTCTTGTTGAGTCTAGTTGTTGTGGTGGTTGTAGACCTAATTTTTCCCTAAATGATCTGTAGCTTGTTGCAATCATTTATAAGGATTTTCAAGATCATTTAGAAGGGTTCCAAATTTTGGTAATGTAAGGGGTTCCAATTTCCCTAGTTCCATGAGTGGTTTCTTCTTGTAAATATATTGCCTTCTTCTCTACATTTGGGGTGTTCCTTCTTTCCTTTATGGCTTGGAGAATATAATATAAGTTGTAATAGTCTGTCTTATGAATAAGATTACAATATCTTCATACTACTATCAGATTGTCTCCATTTGATTCTTGAATTTGTTGATTAGAGCATCAAGGGTGTTTTAGTCTTTCTATTGTATGTCTGAAGATGTCTGCAATAGAGTTGTTTACATAGAAGCAACTGGGTCTAAGAATATTTTTTAGATGTGTATGAGTTGGGATATCAAGGGTGTCTCATACTTGTCTTTCAATGGATGCTAATTAATGTATTGCTTGTTCCTAGGTCTCTTCTAAGGGGAGGGTTAAAATCCTTTGAATAGGTGATAGCATATCTGAATACACATGTGGATTGTGAAGTAGGATTTGATCAATGGTGTATGTTTGGTTTAAGGCATCAACATATTAGAATATATTGTCTTCTATATTCATAACTCTCTGTGGCAGTGATCTATTTGACTCGGTTGCCCATTGGATAAGGCACTAGTCTATGAGAGACTTGGGGTATTTCAGGGGTCCATTCAATGCAAAAACATAAACTCAATCAAATGAAATCCTTTTACCTTTTCATGTTGATAGGAGATAATAGAGGTCCTTTCTAGTTTTTAGACTCATTCTATGGAAGGAGGATATTGTTGGAGATTTGCCAGCAGGCCAGTATTGACTGTATGTTTATCATTGATGACAACATATGGTAAGTAGCATGCGTGGAAGACTTATGCAGTAACCTTTTAGTATATGTAGCATGGAAATGTTATCAGTATGATATCATGGTTGCAGAGGTTAACTGTTAGTGTAGATAGTTATATAGAAGCTTGTGTCAGCAGTGTTCCTGACAGAGTAACTTGTAGTGAACTATGTATGGTTGTCCGTATAGTTATCATGCAGCCTTGCATATTTGGATATATGATGAAGACATGTTAGTGATTTTAAATTCATGGATACAGAGTCTAATGATCAGTAGAAGTGAATTTATGCAGTCATTATTCACTAGTAGTAGTTTCTTGTGTTTGTTCAGAAGAGCCGACAAAGATTATATTGGTTCTGGAGTTGCTCCTATCATTTCGGTATGCACCCTTGGATTAGAGCTTGGAGTAGAGTTAGTAATGTTCGGTTAAGAGTGCATAAGGTAATTCAGCTTGAGGAGAAAGATCCAATCATTTTGGTAGAGCTGACAGTGTGTAGCATGCATCTACAATTATCTTATTGGATAGGTCCCAGAATGTGTTGCGTGCTTAGTAGAGCTGACTAAATTATTATTGGAGTTTTTAATGGCTTCTCTAATATTATTTCAAGGTGGTTCTAATAGGCCAAATTGATTATATCATTTAGAGGAAAGATATTTATAGGAAGCCATTTGTGATTGCTTGAGTGTGATTCATAGTTGATTGTGAAGAGTAGAGCAGAGTGTGCGAAGTGTTGAGCCATCAGAAGAAGGTCTATGTGACCAAGTAAAGTATTTTTTCTATACATTGGAACTAATCTAGATAGCAGGTCAAAGAACAGTTCACCAAGATCTAGATATAGTGTGTATCTGTTATTCAGAAGGTTGTAGCCTTCGTCCATTTGACTAGTGTGCTCTTGGTTAGTGCATCCTCACCCCTAATAGGGTTAATTGTAAAAGACTCCTAATAGGGTCCAACCCTTGACCAGGTCCACTATACTAAATATATTGTAAAGAAACTCCTAACAGGGTTAAGGATCTTCTAACAAAGATCATAATACACTAGTAAAAAATATTAGTGGGTGTCAATTCCCACTGGGGTTTTTACCTATTTGGGTTTCCCCACAACCAAAATATTGGTGTTGTGTTCAAGTGTTCTTTCATTGTGTTTATGCTTTATGTTTAAGTATACTTAATTGGATAAAGAATTGAAACTAGTAGATAACTGATTCACCCCCTCCCTCTCAGTTATCTCTTGGGACTATTTCTAACAATTGGTATCAGAGCCAAGTGCATCGAAGAGAAATTTTAATAGCTTGAGATTGATTAGATGACATTCTTCAGAAAAGAAAGTCCTAAGTTTGATGGAGAGAATTATCTTGATTGGAAGAACAAGATGGTGACTCATTTGAAATGCATTGCCTTTGAAGTTTTTGATGTAACTATTAAAGCAGTCAAGATCCCTACTTTAGAAGACCTTGCAAAGGGTGATGCTACTGATAAGTAAAAGGAATTATTTCATCAGAATGCACTAGCCAAAGAAGCCTTTATCAATGCCCTATCTGATAGTGAGTTTTTAGAAATAAAGAAAGTAGATACAACCCACAAAATATGGAAGCACCTAGAAGACTATTTGAAGGAGACAAACAAGCAAAGGATGCGCATAGAGAAAAAAGGAAGAAAATATACAATGCATTAGAGATGCTACCTGAAGAAAACATCAGAGCTTACAATCAAAGGATCAATGAAGCAGTCACTGGAATCAGGAACAATGGTGGAGAGATCTCAGAGGAAGATATTATGGACAAATTGATGACTACCCTCACTCTAGAATATGAAAACAAGATCAACATCCTTGATGAGACCATGCAACTTATATCAAATTTGAAAAGAGAGACCTTGATCAGCAAAATCTTAGCTTTTGAGATTTCAAGATTGAAGACAGAACCTAAAAGTGAGACAACCTTCAAAGAAACAATTCATGGTAAGAAATCTGCAAACACTTCTGGTAATTTTGATGATGATGATGAAGAGAAAACACTAGATGATTTCATTGCTATGATTTCCAAAAGAGAAAAGAAAGGAAAAGGAAAATATGAAGGTCAATTGCCATTTAAATGCTTTTCATCTAATAAGATTGGTCACTTTGCATCTAAATGTCCTTCAAGAGCTAGAAAGTTCAAAAATGACTACAAGCCTAAATAATCTAAGGAATGTTACTATGCTGGAGATGGAGTTTTAGAGGATGATCCAGCTGAAGAAGAAATTGGATTTATTGCTATCATAGAGAAAATGAATAGTAAGACAAATCATGAAGATGAGAAAGAGAAATGAGATCTAGCATTGATTTCACAACCTGATATAAGGACAGACTAGATTATAGATAGTGGTTGTTCTCATCACATGACAGGTGATAAAGATAGATTTGTTCATCTGGACAAATACAATGGTGGCATGGTTAGATTTGGAGATAACACTCCTAAACCTATCGTTGGTAGAGGATCCATCACCTAGGATGGAAAGAATAGTACTGATGATGTTCTTTATGTCGATGGTTTGAAACATAACCTACTAAGTGTTGGGCAGTTTCTTGACAAAGGTTACAGATTGAAATTCAATGGAAACAAGTGCATAATTAACAACAAAGAAGGAGAAATAATTGCATCAGGATCAAAGACTAAAGGTAATTTTTTTCAGCTTAATCCAAAAGCAAGTTGTTTTGTTGCTAAAGTAGATGACAGTTGGTTGTGGCATAAAAGACTATGTCACATCAATTTTGATAGCATAGTAAAGATAAGAAATGTAAAGGCAGTAAGAGATCTACCTAGCATAGCAAAGCCAGTTGATACTATATGTAGGGAATGTGTGATGGGAAAGAATGTGAGAAACTCATTCAAAAGAAAGCTCAATTCATCAGCGAACAAGTTGGATCTGATTCATACAGACCTATGTGGACCAACTCAAACAAGATCATACTATGGTGAAAGGTATTTCATTTTGTTTGTTGATGATCATACTAGAATGATGTGGGTTGTGTTCTTGAAAGACAAGTCAGAAGCATTTGAGAAGTTCAAAATATTAAAAGCTAAGGTTGAGAATGAATCTAGACTAAAGATAAAATGTTTGAGATCAGATAGAGGAGGAGAATTCACCTCTGACAGATTCTATGAGTACTATGAAGAACATGGCATCAAGAGGCAGTTGAGTGCACCTAGAATCCCTCATCAGAATGGAATTCTAGAGAGAAGGAATAGGATCATCCTTGATACAATGTCCACCATTATGATTGAAGGAAAAGTTGCACACACCTATTGGAGAGATGAAGTCAATACAACAGTCTATACCATCAATAGAATTCAACTGAGGTCCAGCACAAACAAAACACCATATGAGCTATGGTTTGGTAATGTTCCCACAATAAAATACTTTAGAATCTTTGGAAGAAAGTGCTACATCAAGAGAGATGAAGCAGTAGGCAAGTTTGATGCAAGAAGCGATGAAGGTATTTTCCTTGGTTACTCTACTAAAAGTAAAGCTTATAGATGTTCCAATTTAAGATTGAAAAAGATCATTGAAAGTGCTCATGTGAAGATTGATGAAAAGTTTATGGTTCAAGAAAGATATCATGATTACTCACCCATAATTAAAGAAGAATCCAAACCCTCCACTAGTGAGATAGTTATTGAAGAAATGTTTGAGAGTATTGATGTGTTATTCAATGACCCTGAGACAAGTGAAGAAGAAACTCCTAAGGTAGATAAGATAGTATCACCCAAAGCTCCAATGTATACATCTAGATATCATTCCAAGGATGACATCATTGAAGATCAGAGCATAAAAGTCACAACAAGATCAAAAGAAAAGAGTTCTTCAAGCAATGAGACCCCTAATCTAGATTTAAGAAACTGACCCCATATGGAATATGATTCCGTTTCATATGTCATCATTTGGAATGGGGTCACGTTCCATACTTGACCCCATTCCTTGAATGTATTTATTTATTTTTTAAACAATGGATGATCATTTTCAAAAAATGTCACCTCACTTTAGAGCATGATCCTAATCTATTTCTAGCCACACCAACTTCCAGGTAGGTTATTTTTTTGAGTTTTTTCCATTTTCATTTGATGTTTTTTTAGTAATTTTTATTATTTTTATTAATAAAAATGATTATATATGAAAATTTAATTTAATTTTTTTGTTTAAATGTGAAAAAAATAGGTCTCATATTGTATTCAAAATTTTCATATATTTTATACATATAGTTGTAATTTTTATTGTGTTTCTTCGTGAAAATGTATTAACCACATACACTGCATGTTCAAACAACATAAAATAAAAAAATAAAATTAATGAGAAACCTAGAATACAAACCTTAAATAGATAAATTATAATAGTAACCCGATACAAATAACTCATAATAGAAACCCTAAATGTATAACTTATAATATAGAAACCCTAAATGAATAACTTATAATAGAAACCCTAAACAAACTTAACACCTACAATAAAAATCCTATATACTTCAATCATGCACAAAATAAACAAATAACCTCTAGAATAGAAACCCTCAACCCTCTTCACATCAAGTATAAACCACTACTTAATATTATTTACCCTCAACCATAAACCATATCCATCAACCCTAGGTTGTAGATGATGTGCATTAAACCATCTATTAGATCTCAAAACAATAGTTTTATGTCCTAGAGGTTGTAGACTCTATAAAGTTAAAATTAGGTACATATGTACCTATATCCCTAATTACCATCCTCTAAGACCCATTATGTATCCCATGACCCCTCAAGATCCATTGTGTATTCTAGGACCCCTTCTTACCCCTCATGATACTACGAACCCTTAGGACCCATTAACATATATAAGGACCCGTTAGGAACAATTGGCACACATCAATGTATCCCAGGGCCCATAATGTATTCAAGGACCTCTTAGCACCCATTATATATCCTAGGACAATTTATGACCCCTTAGGACCCATTAATGTGTCTTAGGACCAATTATGACTCCTATAACCCCTTAGGACCCATCAATGTATACTATGACCCATCAATGTGTCATAAAGGGTTATAAGACCCATTAATGGGTCCTGAGGGGTTGTAAGTGGTTGTAGGGACTATTAATGTATCCTAAGGGGTTGCAGGATACATTAATAGGTCCTAGCACCATTTATGACCCCTTAGGAACCATTAATGTGTCATATGACCCCTTTCTTTGGACCACTTAGGACCCCTTATGAGACATACACCTCATTATGTATCATAAGGGGTCATAAGTGTCATAAGGGATCGTAGGACACATTAATGAGTTGTAAGGGGTCATGGGATACATTAATGGGTCCTAGGACCATTTATGACCCCTTAGGAACCATTAATGTGCCATATGACCCTAGGACCCCTTGTGACACCTACAGCACCTTAGGACCCATTAATGGGTCCTAGGACCTCTTAGGACCCCTTATGACTCCTATGACCCCTTAGGACCCATTAATGTTTCTTAGGACCCCTTATGACATTTGAAACCCCTCAAGACCCATCAATGTATGCTACGGCCCATCAATGTGTCCTAAAGGATCATATGACCCATTAATGGGTCCTAAGGGGTCATAAGTGGTTTTATAACCCATTAATGTACCTTAAGGGGTTGTGGGATACATTAATGGGTGCTAGGACCATTTATGACCCCTTAGGAACCATTACTATTTCCTACAACCCCTTAGGACCCTGTAGGATCCATTAATGGGTCCTAGGACCCCTTATGACACCTATAAACCCTTAGGACCCATTAATGTGTCTTTAGGATCCCTTATGATACTTATACCCCCTTAAGACCCATCAATGTGTCCTAAGGGGCCATAGACCCATTAATGGATCCTAAGGGGCCATAGGATCCATTAATGGGTCCTAAGGGGTCATAAGTGGTTCTATGACCCATTAATGTATCCTAAGGGGTCATGAGATACAATAATGGTTCCTAGGATCATGTGTACCCCTTATGACCTATTAATGTGTCTAAAGACCCCTTAGACCCAAATATGACACATAGGACCCCTTAGGACCCAAAAATATGTACTATGACTCATCAATGTGTCCTAAGTGGTCATAGGACCCATTTATGGGTCCTAAGGGGTCATAAGTGGTCCTAGGAGACATTAATGGGTCCTATGATACATTAATGGAACCCAGGACCATTTATGATCCCTTAGGACCCATTAATGTGTCTTAGGACCCCTTATGACACCTACAACAACTTATGACCCCTTATGACACCTATGTTCCATTATGCATAATTAGGGGTCCTAAGGGGTCCTAGGATACATTAAATGGGTCCTAGGACCATTTATGACCCCTTAAGACCCATTAATTTGTCTTAGGACCCCTTATGACACATATGATAACTTATGACACCTACGACCCATTATGCATCATAAGGGGTCCTAAGGGGTTGTAGGATACATTAATGAGTCCTAAGACCATTTATGACCTCCTAGGACCCATTAATGTGTCTTAGGACCCCTTTATGACACTTATGACCCCTTAGGACCCATTATTGTGTACTATAACCACTTATGACCCCTTATGACACCTATGACCTATTATGTATCGTAATGGGTCCTAAGATGTCATAAGGGATCGTTTGACACATTAATAGGTCCTATGAGGTCATAAGTGGTCCTAGGATACATTAATGGGTCCTAGGACCATTTATGACCCATTAATGTGTCGTAGGACCCCTTAAGACACTTATAACAACTTATGACCCCTTATGACACATATGACCCATTATGCATCATAAGGGCTCCTAAGGGCTTTTAGGATACATTAATGGGTCCTAGGATCATTTATGACCCCTTAGAAACCATTAATGTTCCATATGAACCCTTAGGAACTTTTATGACACCTATGATCTCTAAGGACCCCTTATAACCCATTTACGCATCCTAGGAACCCTTACGACACATTAATGGGCCATAGGTGTCCTAAGGGGTCCTAAGACACATTAATGTGTCATAAGGAGTCATAAATGGTCTTAGGACCGATTAATGTATTCTAGGACCCCTTATGACCCCTTAGGACTCATTAATGTGTCCTAGGACCCCTCATGACCCCTTATGACACATAGGATACACTAATGGGTCATAGGACCACTTCTGACCCTTAGGTTAAAATAAAACATTAATTATTAAATAGACTTTCAAACCTAGAGGTCCTAGGATACATTAATGGGTCCTAAAACCCCTTAGGACCTCTTAGAACCCCTCAGTACCCATTAATGTATTGTAGGACCTCTTAGGACCCCTTATGACACCAATGGACCATTATATATCGTAAGGGGTTCTAAGGGGTTATAGGACCCATTAATGTGTCATAGGACCTCTTAGGACCCCTTATGACACCTATAACCCATTATATATCATAAGGGGTCCTAAGTGGTTGTAGGACCCATTAATGGGTCGTAGGACCCCTTGGGATACCTACAACCCCTTAGTACTAGTTCATAGAATTTTAATGTTTCATAGATTATGATCATTCAAATTATGTTTGATAAATTATGCTTGTCATGTTTGATAAATTAGATTATTTTCATTTCATAGATTATCTAGATTATGTTTCATAGATTAAATAGGGATTAATGTAAATTATTTTTTAGTTCTTTAAATGTTTGAATTAATTGTACATGTAATTTAATTTAATTAAATAAATATTTAATGTAGGTTCATTTTTACATGGTCATGGATGAGTTTGATATTGATGAGTTGTTTAATCCACTAGTAGGACTACCACCTCCACCTCCACCACATCCCGACTCTAATGAGGCTCATTATAGAGCTATAATTGATGAAAATATTGTATCCATCATTGAGACCATTACTACATTACAAAATAAGCCATTTGTTCCTCCTCTTGTAGTCCATTTTATATATACAATGCAAAACATTATAGATTTTAACTAAGATGCTTCTAGGAATGATTGTGTGTGAATTTTTAACCTTCAATGTTTTGGATCATACTACATGATCCATCATCAAGATGAAAGAGTGAATTTTTGCATCCTGATTTGGTGTTTCATCCTAATGATGGATCAAATAGTATGATCCAAAACTTTGATGGTTAAAAATTTGCACACAATCATTCCCAGAAGCATCTCAGTTATTGTCATGGATGGTGACCTAGATAGGAATCATGGTTGGAGAGAGGGGATGAGAAAATATTATTTTGATGGAATCTCCTATCATTAGATACTAGATCTCAAAATTGTGAAGGATACATTATCTCCTTATTTTATTGATCCCAAAATAAATGAGATCATATAATCCTCAAATAAATGCATATCTATGAGGTGGTGTAACCATTGACAAATAGCTTTTTGGATTCGTCGGTGGATGGTATTTGATCATCCCCCACTTATGAACTAGGACGTGACCCTATATTTTTTGAGGAAATTATACGTAGATTTTGTGTTGGTGGTGGCATTCCCTAGAAGAGGTTAGGGAAAAATTTGACCCCAAGAAACTTGTGCCCCCTCCACTTCTTTTGGATCCTCTTTCACCTTCTATACCTATACCCTTTCACCAACGTTCCATGGTATTAGTGTTAGGATAATTGAGTAAGCTCAGTACTAGTCTAAGGGATCAGGCCACATAGATGGAAACACTTTCACCAAAGCCTTATTTTTGCACTAATTTCCATAAAATGTGTTATGGTCCGACAGAGGATGAGACTAGTTCTATGACACATGGAGCATTAGATGATTTTGGATCATATGTAGATTTCCTTTGTGCTCAAGATCATCCTCTTGATTAACATTCTTTACAAGTACATATATGTACACCTATATATCTATTTAATTTGAACACGCACACAATTTTTTTTAATAGTTCATGTACATTATAAAATTAATTAATTGAAAATGCATGCACATACATGGGTACACAATCGTCAAGTTTCACTTTGGATCAACTTATCTTTTTCTTAATGCCCATGCAACTTGGAAAAAATCATGTGGTATAAATAGAGAAATTTCTAAGTTGTATTTTTAATTTTTTTAATTAAGTCTTATACAAGTGCTTTCTAAATTTATTAATGTTTTTAAAATGGGAGGCCATCCAATAGAGTTTACTATGTGCATTGTTCCACTAGTGTCAGTTGTAGCGGATGACCCACCTGAGGTAATTTATTTTCATGAAATAAGTAATTTTTAAATTCAAAAATTGTTAATGTGTTTACATATTAATTGTACACATGTGTAGGTTGACACAACCACTAGGATTGGTGTTGGTGTACATGTTGATCTGATCAAAGTGCATCATGACATAACACACCCTTTCAGGTTTTATTTCTATATCAACGTGTTTAAAAATTTTGTATATATCTTTTTAGGTCTAGATTGTATTTTACCCCTTAAGACATCTCAGTGCATGTTCTTATATAATTTTTCTTGAACTTGTACATGAACTTGTTGTTGACACTTTTGGTCTTGATCATTCCATGCAAATAGAGTCCCAAGAGGGAAAACAACATCACACAGGTCCTAATGAATACCAAGTCATTAGAGGAGATTTCCAGATTGACATGGTAATTTACTTGTTCATCTTTAATTTGTATAAATTTTACTAAAATATTTTAGATCATTTTGAATAGTTTTGGTGTTGATCATTCCATGTAGATAGAGTCACAAGAGGAGCAAGAACATCACATAGGTCCTAATGACCACTAGGACATTAGAGGAGATGTCCAGGTTGACATGGTAATTTTTCATCTTTAATTTATATAAATTTTATTAAAATACTTTAGATAATTTTGAAAAGTTTTTAATATAAATTCAAATATTAGAGTATGATTTCAAGTATGGGATTTTTTATAGAGTCATTCAGATCGCCCTAGTTCACACAGATTAAAGAGGACTCTTTATTTTAGCGACTCTTTATTTTGTTAGTATTTGGCACATGTACTCTTTATTATATGGATTGTCAATTTTATAGAAATTTGAACTATGTATTTACATGCTTTACTATCTATGTTTTTTACACTAATCATTTGAACTTCAACATATTTACATGCTTTACTAGATGGACTATATGTATTTACATGTTCTTTACTAGATTCTTTACACATGCATTGATCATCTTAACAATGTATGTTGGCATGCTTTACATATCTACTAGATTTTCTAGATAGTTTGTATGTATTTACAACTTTTAGTAAGTGTTTCACACATTGTTAGTTTTACTTTAAGAACACATGAAATCTATAAGAATTATGAAGGTTGAAAGAGAAGAAAAAAAATGTCTTATATTTGTTTTCTCTAAAATTATCATATTGCCTAAACTTTACAAGACACCACGAAACTTAAACATCCAAATAACAATCATATACAAAGGTTACATATAAAATAAGATAACAAAAAAAAAAAAAGATTAAATAATAGAAAATGTTACATAGTTCATTAAATAAAAAATAAGGCTGCATATAAAATAAGATAACAAAATAACAAAATAGAAAGTGTTCAATAGTTCATTAAATATAACAAAATAAGATTACTTGTTCAATAGTTTAATAACATTAAATAAGTTCAATAGCTCAAAAACAAATAAAATTGGTTGTAATTTGAGAAGATACTTGATCTTGTACTTTGTAGACCTGCAATAATAAATGAACCATATCTCTAAGAAACCTACAATAATAAATGAATATGTAATAAATAACTAAAAACTTGTAGAAATAGTACATGTGTAACTAAAACATATACAAATTAATTATACCTAGTACAAATGTAAGAGCATCATGCTTACCATATAAAAAATGCATATTCATTAAGTTCTTCAACACAACATGGTGTCGTAGAAAACCTACAAGAAAAATTAAGAGACCTGTATGACAATTTAAAATCAATTACATTAAAACTCTAGGTGAACTTAAAGGGGTTCCTTAAGGGGATGTAAGATCAATATGTCGTAAGGGAACTAAAATTAATTTCTTAAGTGGATCTATAATAAAAATGTCATAAGGGGATGTCTTGAGAGTGTTTCTTAAGGGGATAAAAAATTAGAATTTCTTAAGGATATTTATTAAAAGGGTGTAATTATATGATGGCTTAAGTGGATGCGATTATAGGATTTATTAAAGGGATGTAGGATTAGGATATGTAATTTGAGGATGTAATTATATGATGGCTTAAGGGGATGTGATTCTAGGATGCCTTAAGGGGATCTAAAATTATGATGTCTTTAGGGGATGTAGAGTTAGGATATGTTAAGGTGATGTAAAAATAAGATAAATTATATATGAAGTTATCACAAATTCTAAAAGTACACATATATACCTACCTATATTTACTTATTCCATTGTATAATTTGTTTTCTCTCTTTTCTGC